>JAKUHH010000068.1:472308-764927 GCA_022701365.1 Mycocentrospora acerina
GGGGGGGGGGGGGGGAAGACCATTGATAGGCAACGCAAGGTAATGCAAGGCACGGACAGACGGAGTAATGTGATGGGATGTGATGTGATGTGATGTGATGCCCCAGATCCCGGCTTATCTATCGAGCGCCAAGCGATGAGCAAAAAAATAAAACCATGTATCTACCAACGGTGGCACGAACGTTTGTAAGGTTATTGCGAGATTTCCTTGTCGCGATGCCAGGGGTCATGTGTATATGTGTCCTTTTTCTCTCGTTCTCTCTCTGTGTGTGCATGTGCGTGTGTCCTCCCGTCTTTCTCGTATTTGCCTTGTTTGTTATCTGTAGCCAGCTGACGGACTGGCTGACTGGTTGGCTGGCTGGCTGGCTATCTACCTACCCATCTATTTACCTATCTATTTGTCTATCTGTCCATCCGTCTTTCCAGCTGGCAGGAGAGAGAGCATGAAAGCATATCTCCCCACCACACCACACCACACCAATACACTTGAAGAGCACCTTTTTTTTTTTAAATCCCGCTCTCTCACGTGGAAAATTAAAAAGATAAAAAAAAAGACGCATGCTAGAGAGAGTGCTTATTTTTCTTTTATCTTAATTTCCAAACTTACCATCTCTCTTTCTTGGCAAGACGTGTAGATGCGCAGATAGACGGACAGGCAGGCAGGCAGATAGATAGATAGATAGATACTAGCTCCGCGTTACCGTTACTCGCGCGCACGTGCACGTCGTCGGGCAGTCATGCGCATGTGCGGAGATTTCGTAGCGGTAACGGGGGAGCGGGATTAGATTGGGTTGTGCCTGGAGCTAGTAGGGAGGGATTGGGGCGGTGTTGCTGGCAGGTAGGTAGGGTAGGGTAGGGTAGGGTAGGGCAGGGCAGGGTAAATGGCAGGTGGACGGACTTGAACTTGGACAGGGTTGGTGGGGGGGACAGTACGTCATTGGGGTAGAGCGCAGAGTAAATCAACCAAGGGGGGAAGTGACATCTCAGGTTTTTTTGGGTCACTTGATTATTTATTTATTTATTTACCTACTTAGTCTATCGCTCACTCACTTACTCACTCTTTACGCTACTCTAGACACCGTTGCGATATCCGGCTTGCGACTACATCTCGCATCTCTGTGTGAGTGTGTGCAGAATTGCGGGATCTTGCTGCAGCCAGTGTGTGTTTGTTCCACGCAACGTGCCGCGTGTGCGTTTGTGTGTGTGTGTGTGCGCGTGTCCGTCACGTTCTGGCAACCCCTCGCGAGAGAGTGTCCGATCCGCCGACATAGGACCAGCCAGGAAGGAGATAGGATAGGAACGGACGAAGAGTTTTGCCGTGACGAGGGGGATACGGATTCGGCTACGATTACGGTTACGGCTGCAGTCAGTCACCTTTACCCTCACCTAGCACCAGCACCAGCACTATCACGGTACAAGGACAGGGACGTTGTTGCGCTTTTAGTTCAAGCGCGCTCATTCGACTTGCTGGGACGATGAGCACTGTGGGATCGCAACAGGGTGTGTCGTACGTGGGGGCGCAAGACTCGCCTGCCACGGACGGGAGCAGGCTGGCGGAAGAGGGAGGTATTTTGGCAAAGGGGAAGAAGCTACTTGGGCTTGGGAAGAAGAGGGAGGGGGAGGGGGAGAAGAAGGAGAAGCAGGAAGTAGACAAGACGGCGCGCCCCGTGTCGCAAACGCTGCTCCCCTCGCCGGCTCTCACGACATCACCGTCAGATCGAAGAGCGTCTCCGCGTGGTAGCCCGCGCGTGTACCCGGCGGGCATTGGGGCGTCGCCGGGCCGTCGCATTCGCTCTTCGTCGCCTGGGCTGCACTCGCCGGCGTCGTCGCAGATCTTTGAGCGCAACGTGCAAGAGCCCGAGGAGTCGTCGGCCATCCCTGCGCACATCAAGACGGAAGACTACATACCCCCCGCGCTGGACGCATCGTCGCTGGCTATTACCGACAGCCATCTCAACCCAGATGACGTGGAGATTGTCATGCACTCGGCCCACCAGCCTGCCTCTGCAGCCGTCGCGGGCAGCATGGCAGAATCCGTGCACTCGCCGTCGCTGAAACACGACGATGCGGCTGGCTCCTCTGCGCACCAGCATCATCATCACCAGCACCAGCACCCTCACCACGCTGAAATGACCGAGTCGGCATCCAACTATGGATCCCTAGACATGACGGACCCACGGCGTCTGAGCTTCATCTCGTTTGCTGACGTAGTGCAAGCTGAGCACATTGAGCACGACCGCGAGCCCATGGGGTCCAGCGACGCGATGCAGTTTCTGAGCCTCGACTCGACGGCAGCAGACCGCTCGCCGTCGCCTCCCACAACGACGAGGACAACAACGGCGTCGTCGTCGTCGCACGGCAGGACTCCGTCGTCGCTGGCGAGTGGCGCGGCAAGTCCTCTGGGGGTGGTGCAGGACTACGGGCGCACACGCTCGCCCGGCAGCCCTACGAGCTTGGCGGCGGCGGCGGCGGCGACGACGCACGACCCGTCGCTGGGCGCGGAGCTGCCGTTGCAGATTGAAACGATGCGGCAGGCGCTGAGGAAGACGAGGTCGGGCGATCTGAGTGGGGCGCGGCCGCAGCCATTGGGTGTCAGCGTGGATGACGGCGCCGGAGATCAACAGCTCAAGTGAGGGAGGATCGGTTACAGACTTTGTCTCGGCCGACAGACAGGGTGGTCTTTTGCAGCACGTGCGCAGTTGTGGGAGAGGATGGAAATGGGACGGGGGGTTAGGGTAGGGCAGTTGTTTTGGAAATTTTCACGTTTCATCTATCTGGGGACTGGGGACTGGGGACTGGGGACTGACTGGGGGGGGGATGCTGCGGTGGGAGGACGGCGTGTCAAAGGAGCTTTTTTATTGGCTGGTTGTGATATCCCATACGGAAATTAGGAGTCTGGAGTGTGTGTTCTATTCTTTGCAGGTGAGGTGAGATGAAAGGGGGGGGGAGGAAGTGCATGGTAGATGAATTGCGTGTTTTGCTGTGTTTGGGGCTAGGGAGATGGACAGACCGACCAACAGACAGACATGCAAACAGACAGACGAACAGACTCATGTAATGTAGGGCCTTTTTTTTTTTTTTTAATTCTATTCTATTTTATTTATTTTTATTTTAAATATTAAACTTTTCAAATTCAGTATTATTTTGGGCTTATCTTTTAAATATCTGGCATTCCTTTCATGTTGGGATGGATGGATGATCAACTACCTACCTAATCTTACTTTTGAAAGTGAATGGATGGATGGGCTAGAACGTCGTTTTTTTTTAAAAAATATTTATTATTAAATCCGCAGATGGGTAACGGTGTTAACAGGGAGGAGCCGTGCGGTGCGCGATGAACGGGACGCGGGCTGGGCGGCCTGTCAGTCGGCATGACTTTGACCCCAGGCAGCGAGGAGATAGGGCCGGGGTGTGTGTGTGTGTGTGCATTGTGCATTGTGCATGTGGGCATCGTAGTTACCTGGTAGCAGTAGACGACGACGAGGGAGGAGAAGGAGGAGGAGAAGAGATGACGTGCACGGCCTCTTGACCGGCTGGTTGGGCCCGCATAGGAGGACATCTGGGGCAGCAAGTGTCCAGGACGCACGGCGGCAGGATTCGTCGTGTCGTATCGGGCGGCATTGTGCGGTGCGGCTAGGCAGGCGAATGCTCGCACAATAGACAATACGAGGCAGAGGCTCCGCGGAGGAGTGGAGGAGGAGGTGGTGGTAGTGGTAGGGATAGGGAGGGTGGTGGTGGTGATGGTGGTAGTAGGAGGAGTAGTAGTAGTAGTAGTAGTAGTCGATGCAGCTGCGTGGACGTGCAATGTATGTATGCCCTCCCTCCGCACAACGACTGCTGCCATGGATGCGACGACAATGGCCACGGCTACTACTAGCATGCCTACTACTGCTGCTGCTGCTCCTGCAAGCACCACTCCAGCACAACACAACAAGACTGGGGCACGTGGGCATGGGCTGGCACGGGCAGCTAGGTAGGGCTGCCAAGGCGCAGGCTAGCGCAGGCGCAGGCGCAGGCGCAGGCAGAGGGCAGCAGCATTTTCCCTAGTCGAGGCGAGAGTCGTCCAAGTGGAGTATTCGACTCGATCCGTGTGTGTGGTAGATAGAGCTGCCGCCCGCCTGCCCGTCCGCCCGTCTGCACCAGGCATACGATGCGCCTCCGAGTGGAAAGCACTTTGTCGCCGCGCCCTCGACCGACGACTCGACTCGACTCGGGTGCTCGACAGCCAGTCCATGAGCGGCACCCCCGGGCGGCCACAGGGCAGAGAGACACGCTGCGAGAGACTGCGAGAGACTGAGAGAGACTGAGAGAGACTGAGAGACCGAGAGACCGAGAGACCGAGAGAGAGAGGCCTGGATTTGGACCGGGACCTGCACCTGGACCTGCCGCTGGAGAGTTGGACGTCTGGAGAGTTGGACCTGCACCTGCACCTGCACCTGCACCTGCGCCTGCACTGCACTTGGCCTCGCACTCGCACTGGCGTCGACTCCGTCTCGGGCCCCAGGAGCCATGGACCAACAACACACGCCCGCCGCCACCACCACCACCACCTCCTCCTCCACCAGGCAGAGCACCCGGCGCGCGCGGCGGGAGACGACCGCCCAGGACTCGGCGAGGAGCAATGGCGCCGCCGACGACCGCTGGCGCGACGACGGCCAGTACCACACCATCCGCGCCGTGACGCCCGACGACCTCGATGACGGCGGCCGTGGCGTTGCCATTGCGGCCCACAACAGCCACCACAACCACCACAACCACCACCATCACCACCAGTACGCCTCACCGCCCACCTCCCCCCGCTCGCACGTCACCGCCAGCCAGCCCCCGAGAGCCAGCACCCCGCGCGCCTTTGTTGCCCGCGCACACTCGAGCGACGCCGACTTTTCGCTGCGCAATGCCAGCGCCGGCGCCAGTGCCCGCGACCGCAGCCGCACCCTGGAAGAGCGCTCGCTGCGGGACCGCTCGCCCTCGTCGTCGAGCCTGTTTGTCGCCGCGGGCCGCCATCGCATTGGCTCCGTCACCAGCAGCAGCAGCACCGCGACAACCCTCACCGCCATGACGACCATGACAACGGCGTCGACGGCGTCGGCTTTTTACCCCCGCGACGACGCCTCCGTCATCACCTCCATTGGCCACCCGAGCACCATCTCGCCCGCCACGTCCGCGTCCCCCTCCCCCTCGACGACGACTTCGCAGCTGCCGCCCCCGCCGCCGCGCACCTCGAGCCACAGCCACAGCCACCGCAATCTGCTCAACAAGCAGCACCAGCAACAACAACAACAGCAGCACCAGCACCAGCAGCAACAGCCCTCGCGCACCGCCTCGCCCGCCAGCGCCAATGTCAATGCCCACACCCAGCCCGAGTCGTGGGTGTCGCCCGTGCCCGTCTCAGACGTCAGGAAGCTCAAGGACCTCATGCGCGCGACGTGCGGTAAGATGAAGGGCCTGCTGGCATTTCGCCGCGGCGAGGCGAACCCCTGGTCGCTGTCGTTCTGCTTCATCAACGAAGAGGCCGGCAGCCTAGTCTACCGGCCCAAAAATGACGCCTCGAGCTACATCCGCACCCTGATCCCCGACTTGCGCGGCTGCCACGTCAAGAGCGCATTCGACGGCGAGGCCTACACAGCCTACATCCACGTGCTCGTCCACAACTCCAAGCTCGAGGTCCATCTGCGGCCCCCAACCCAGGAAGAGTTTGACTCGTGGTTTGCTGCGCTGCTCTGCTGGCAGCCCATGCGGCCCAAGGGCATACAGAACAGAATGGCCAAGCCACAGGCCCCCGTCGTCATGGAGCGCCGCCTCACCGACAGCAGGCGGCACTCGGAGGTCTCGCTGCTCAAGGAGACGCCCAAAAAAGAAGCCCCCATTATCAAAGTCGGCAAGATGATCTACTGGGACACGAGCGTGACGTACAGCAACACGGGCGCCCCCAAGACCGGCACCTCGGGCTCTCGCCCACAGGCCTACCGCATCCAGAGCCACGGCTCGCGCCGCTGGAGAAGAGTGTCGTGCACGCTGCGCGAAAACGGCGAGCTCAAGCTCTACTCGGACACGGACGTTACGCTAGTTTCCACCATCCAGCTCTCCCACCTCTCCCGATGTGCCGTCCAGCGATTGGATCCTTCTGTTCTGGATAACGAGTTTTGCATTGCCATATATCCCCAATACACCGCGTCGTCTTCTGCTTTGTCCCTGTTGCGTCCCATCTTTTTGTCGCTCGAGTCGCGCGTTCTTTACGAAGTCTGGATTGTTTTGCTGCGCGCCTTTACCGTGCCGCAGCTGTACGGGCCAAAGTCGGATGCGATAAACGACGAGGGCACGCTGTCGCCCTCGTTTGGCTCGCAGGACATGTTTCGCATGGAAAAGTCGCTGTTTGTTAGAGTCATCGAGGCGAGGCTGATGCCGCCAGTCAGTCCAAAGGTTGCGGATCTGGCCATGTCCCCGAGACCCTCGTCGTCGACGATTACAAATCCTGGAGGATATTTGGTCGAAGTGTTGCTGGATGGGGAGACGCGCGCCCGCACCACGGTCAAGAATGAGGGCACTTCGCCTTTTTGGAGAGAAGAGTTTGAATTCATGGATCTCCCGGCGCTTCACACCGCGTCGCTGTCGCTCAAGAAACGCCCGCCCAGCTACTCTCAGACGGGGAATAAAAACGCCTTTGAAATCACGCTAGGCTCCGACCCCTATGCTTCTGAAGGGGGCTACGCGGGCATATCTTTCGACCAGACGCTGGGCAAGACGGATGTTTATCTCGACGACTTGGGGCCTAACCAAGAGTTGGAAAAGTGGTGGCCGCTCGTCAACATGTACGGCAACAGCATTGGCGAGGTGCTTGTCAAGGTCAGCAGTGAGGAGTGTGCGATACTCATGGCCCGCGATTACTACCCCTTGTCTGAGCTTCTCCACCGGTTTTCCAACAGCTTGACCTTGCAGATTGCGCAAATGATCCCAACGGAGCTTAGGAAAATGTCCGAGTACCTCCTCAACATCTTCCAGGTATCGGGCGCTGCTGGGGAATGGCTGTGTGCTTTGGTCGAGGAAGAGATTGACGGGATACTGAAGGAATCGCCCGCAAGTCGATTACGGTTCAGCAAGAGGCTTGGCTCAAGCGACTCGAATGAGTCCAACTTGAACACGTTTGGCTCGGCAAGTGACCGCGAGCTCTTTGTCAGAGACATGGGCAACAACGCCAAGCTGGAGGCGAACCTTCTCTTCCGTGGCAACACTCTTCTCACAAAATCTCTGGACCTGCATATGAAGCGACTTGGAAAGGAGTATCTTGAAGAGACGCTTATTGAGAAGCTCAAGGAGATCAACGAGAAAGACCCCGAGTGCGAGGTCGATCCGAGCAAAGTCACTTCGCAGCATGAGCTGGACCGGAATTGGAGACGATTGATCAACTGCACGGAAGAAGTCTGGCGGGCGATATACAACTCCGTGTCTCGATGTCCCCAGGAGTTGAGGCTGATCTTTAGGCACATCAGGGCTTGCGCTGATGATCGGTACGGCGACTATTTGCGGACTGTGCAGTACAGCAGTGTTTCTGGCTTCTTGTTCCTACGGTTTTTTGTCCCGGCGGTGCTGAATCCAAAACTCTTTGGCTTGCTAAAGGGTACGTAGAATCAAGATTGATGACTGTTATTTAAAAAAAAAAAAGAATGCCATTGCTAACGTGTATATTCGCAGATCACCCCAAGCCGAAAGCTCGAAGAACGCTCACTCTCATCGCCAAGTCACTACAGGGTCTGGCCAACATGTCTTCGTTTGGTACAAAAGAGGCTTGGATGGAACCGATGAACACGTTCTTGTCTACCCACAGGCAAGAGTTCAAGAAGTATCTAGATGACATTTGTTCCATATCAACTACGACGTCGCCTGCTCCCCCTATCCCGCCATCGTATAGCACGCCTATCGCTATCCTTCATCGCCTTCCCCCAACGTTCAAAGAAGGATTCCCGTCGCTCCCGTACCTGATTGATCATTCGCGGAACTTTGCCATGCTGGTAAACCTCTGGCTTGAAAACACGACCAAAAGCGCGCCTGATATCCAAGCGGGTGACGGCGATCTCCTTCGCTTCCACAACATATGTGTCTCGCTCAATGAGCGCACAAAAGACTGTCTGAATCGCGCAGAGCCGGCTGAGCGCCCCTCATCTTCATTAAGCGTCAAGTGGGAAGAGTTGGTCGAGCAATTACAAGGAGCAAGCTTCGATTCTGGGCGTGGCGCAGCAACGAGGAATCGTGGACCGATAAGGGAAGAAGAGCAAGAGCCGTTGTCTCCTGGCACTGGTGAAGAGTACTCTTCCTCATCAGCTAGCACACCCATCACCATGAAGCCCGCGCCCAAGTCTCGTCACCAGCAAAATACTAGCATATCTGTGTCTGCAAGCTCGGTCAAGAGTAACGGCTCGAACACGGTGTCTTTTAACCAGAATTCCTTCTCATCCAAAGCATGGGCGAATCGATACGCGCCTTCAGCAAACGACTCTCAATCTCCCTCGGCGTCCGCAAGTGCATCCGTTTCGGCGGGAGAAGAAACGCCTCCCGGTTCCAGCGACGGCATGCACATGGCACCCGCACCCTCGTATCCTCCAACTCTCTCCCAACCATCCAATATCTACACCCATGAAAATACCCCGTCAGCGACGTACCCACCACAAAGCGCAGGCGGACACAGCCTCGAAGGCTCCGAGACGGGGAGCATGCAAGAAGAAGAATACCCCACAGCACTGCCTGCATTTTCCAAAGAAAAGGAGAATGGAAGCAAGGACAAGGATAGGAAGGAGAGGGGACTACGTGGGGTACTGCCGTTTGCCAAACGGAGAAAAGACAAGGACCGGGAAAAAGATAAGGACAAGGAAGATCGCAAAGAGCGTGAACGAGAAGAACGCAAAGAGAGGAAGGAGAGGGAAAAAGAAAAGGACCGAGAAAAGGACAAGGATAAAGAAAAGGACAAAGACAAGGATAAGGACAAGGACAAGGACAAGGACAAATCTCGTGACCGCAGCGCTGACATTTACGCCTCGTTGTCAAGAGGACCCAGCGCAATGGGCGAACACTCGTCTCTCCGCAGTAAATCTGAGAAGTCCTCCCGCACCGCCCTTGGAGCCTTGACATACGGCGACAAAGTCGGTGGCAGCAGCGCCGCACTATCTGGACTCGGCACCGGTGGTTGGGGCGTATCCACATCTACGGTGACAGCAGGGGCGTCGAATTCCACCTTGAACTTTGCATCCACATCTACATCTACCACCACTACGGCCACCACCACTACCACCACCACCACCGCCGCCGCCACCGCCACCGCCACAAACGACCACACAAACACCAACCCAAACAGCCACAAAGTCACATGGGAAAAAAGTGCACTCGTAGGCCTGAGAGAGAAGGAGCGTGGCTTTGGACACCACCACAGGCACCGTGGCAGCGACAAGGAGCGAGACAAGGATGATGAGTTCTGACTACATGGCTGGTTTTCGGGCGAGGCCCGCGGCTGGCAGGAGGTCCGGAGGCGGAAGAGTGCTGGCGAGCTCTTGGGAGGGAGTGGAAGTACGAATGCGGGTGCGAGTGCGAGTGCAAGGGCCCTGGGGAAGGGGAGAGCGCTTGACTGATTGATTGATTGATTAATTCATCGATCAATCGATTGACTGAGTAGGCGAGATTGCACAGCACTGCATAGCATGGGAGTAGCGCATTGGCTTGGCTTGGCTTGGCTTTTACTTTGCCAGCACTGCATTTGAATTGACCTGACTTGACTTGACTTGGATGGCGACAGCGACAGCAACAGCGACAGCGACATTGACGACTTGGCATGAAACAAGAAAACATCACATTACATCACATTACATCACATCAACGACTGAGAGAAGGAGAAGGAGAAAGAGAGAGATGGATAGATGGATGGATGAATTCTCACGACCCCCCCAACGATATATATGCCCCCCCCCCTAACCACAACCTCTTTTTTACCCTACCTACCCTACCCTACCCCACCTCCCACCTTTTCACGTCATCATCATCACCATCATCATCACCATCACCATCACATAAACCAGCATATCTGTTATATTGCCATTTTTTTTACATAGCTTTGTTGTTGTTATTGTTGTTTTTTGTTAGGAGCGAGGAAAGGACGGAAGGGATGGAGGGATGGAGGGAGGAAGGATTTGATACCGCATATGTCTCTTGTTTTTCTTTTTCTTTTTCTTCTTCTTCTTTTCTCTGGGAAAGAATCGCATCGATATTTTTATATATATAAATATACACATATATACATCCATATACGTATTCGGCCACATGTGACAGCTGATATACATATATACGTGTTCATATCCTTTGTTTGGTGTTGTGATGTTGTGGGGCGGAGAGCAAGGTGTGCTGTGGAAGAGTGGGAATGGTACATGTATAAGCAGGTAGGCAGGCCGCAGTGCCAAGTCAATGACATATAGTTTGTTCTTCTTCATTCGTCTAGCTTCATGCCAGGCTAATCGTAGATCTCATGCCTACTTCTGTGCCTGAATGCACCTCTATTACCGAAGTAACCCTGACCTTCCCAGTCAGTGCTCAGTCAAAGTTGAACGCGTTCTTGTACGCCTTCTTCTCCTTCTCCTTCCTCGCCTTCACCCTCTTCTTTACACCCTCCAACTCACGCCCAATCGCTGCATCTCCAGGTGCGTACTTGGCCGCTTCGTTCAAATCCTTCAGCGCCTCATCCTCACTCTTCTTCCCAATCTTTGCTTGTGCTCTTCGGAAGTATGCCTTTGCCTTGTCCTTCTCTGCGATACCCTCAATATCCAGTGCCTTGGTAGCGCTCTCTGCTGCCTCAGCAAAATGTCCAGTCTTGTTCTGCAGCAGCGCGAGGTTCGAGTATACAGAGATCTTGAGTGCGTTGAGTGCAGGCCAGAGCGTTGGCGGGTCCGAGTCGACGGGCGCGGGATACTCGTGCAGATAGCGCAGCGCTTTTTGGTATTTCTGGATGCCGAGATCAAGGTTTGAGGCTTTGAAGGCGGCATTGCCCATGTCCTTGAGAGAGGTGGCGATCTTCAGAATTTCCTCTCCTTCCCATTCGGCATCGGCATCGGTTTTTTGGTCCTCGGGGAAGTCTTCGTACGGGTCGCCAGTAGCGTCTGAGATCTTCTCGATAGCCTTGGCATAGTCGTCACCGGTGAGCTCCCCGCAGTCTGGATGCCGTTAGAAATTGTCTCTAAGAAGACTGGGGATGGAATGGCTACCAATGATTGTGGCATCGAGATGTGGCTTGTCCCCACTCTGCGTCTTCAGGTTCTCGATTTGTCGCACAATGCTCTTGCCATTGATGACCTCGCCAAATACGACGTGCTTCTTATCCAGATGTGGTGTCGCAACAGTCGTGACGAAGAACTGAGAACCATTGGTAGCTAGACTATTGTTAGTTCTATTGCACGATTCTAAACCAAGTGATTGTATCCTCTTCAAGACTTACCAGGGCCGGCGTTTGCCATGCTAAGCAGGAACGGCTTCTCGTGGAGCCGCTCAAAGTTCTCGTCCTCGAACTTCTCTCCATAGATACTTTCACCACCAGTGCCATTGCCCTGCGTGAAGTCTCCACCCTGGATCATGAAACCCTTAATAACACGGTGGAAACTAGAGCCCCTGTAGTGCAGCTGCTTGCCAGCTTGGCCAACACCCTTCTCGCCGGTGCATAGCGCGCGAAAGTTTTCGGCTGTCTTTGGGACGATGTCGTTGTACTGTGCACATGTTAGGTATGTGATTTATGCGTACGGCGGGGACCAGACATACGAGCTCGAAGGCGACGCGCCCGGCTTTGGTGCCGCCGATGGCAATGTCGAAGAAGACGCGAGAACGCTCTGTAATTTTTTAGCCTTGTTCTTTCCCCAAACTTACTCCAAGGCTCTTGCAAAGTCTCGGGGATTTGGAGATGGCTTACTGGTATCTGTCATGGTTGCTCAATTGGAGCTATCGCAGGTGGGAAATTTAGAAAAAGAACGCTTCAGAAACTTGACGCTGTAAAGGTCAATCTTTAGGTGAAGAAGAAGTAAAGGTCTAGTTCAAGCCAACGTGTGGGGTGAGGCTGAAACTAAAGTGTTGGACCTGAGATGCGAGAAGTTTCCACGAAGCTACAGTTACCGCGCCAAGCCCGAGTTGCAGCTAACGCCTGATGCCTGGGAGGTGAGGGCACGTTAACATGTTCTTGCCCCGAGAAGTTCCAGCAGCTTGAAGATACAAGTACTCCTCGTTCATAAAAAAAAGCTGTTGAATGAACGTAAACAACAACATCATGCCCTGACTGAGGGGCAATGCGGGGTATGAGGAGTATAGCAATGCGCCAAAGCATATATTCGCAGCATCACAGTCAGGATGATGGCTTGATCGAGGATTATTCATGACAAGATATCAATAAACTATGGAATTTGCTGCCTTTTGCCCACTGTGAACGCATGTCAAAACCAATATGATTAGGGTAGTCGAGAACGCCATCGCAGACCAGGTATATATCCACACTTTTGGTAACGAAAGAAAAATTGAATCCGCAAAACCCAACAGTAAACAAGAGCATTCGATCCCCACCCACTTCTCTATCAACTCTTGCGTTTCGAGCTTGAGTATGGAAGAGCACCTGACACAAGCTCATTCTGATTGTAGTGTTCCACAAATCCACCCTGGAGCGTCCTCCGCAACGAGTTCAGTCTTACCAACTTCCACCACTTGTCGACTTGAACCTCAAAATGGCGGTTGATCTTGACCTTCATCCTGCCACCTCCGTACACTCTTCCTGTATCGTTGTCAATTGCCATGGAGAACCCAGGTCCACGTGTTGGTTTCTCAACCGT
The DNA here is from genome assembly GCA_022701365.1 of Mycocentrospora acerina. Classification (NCBI taxonomy): domain Eukaryota; kingdom Fungi; phylum Ascomycota; class Dothideomycetes; order Pleosporales; genus Mycocentrospora; species Mycocentrospora acerina. The sequence goes on from JAKUHH010000068.1 coordinate 485,141, forward strand.
GTTGCGAATGTCGGCGAATGAGGAGTGTAGTGTTTTGCGGTCCTTCTTCGAGATCTTGCGAGTGGAGATGTTGGCAAGTTCATCGAGAGTCTTTGAAAGTTGATCTTGCCTGCGGTAGACAGTGTATCGTTTGACCATGTGCGGTCCGTCGTCTTTGGGAAGGTCGGGGTCGACATCGTCCACTGGTACATCTTCGTCGTCTTCTTGAATAGTGAACGATTTCTCATACAGCAGAGCTATGTTTTCGCCTGCTGCAATTTGTACGCCCGAGTCTGCGCTCTCGAGCTGCTCAACAAAAGCCTCGACGGCTACCTCCGTCTCGGCCTCTAGATCGTCGACTTCGGTCGCGAGAAGTCCCCAGTTCTCAAGGGCGGCAATCACAACATTGCCTTCGTCCTGAGCGTCTACTGAAGCACCATCCGACTCGACAATCTCTAGAAAGTATGTCATGATGTCGAGCATTTCATCCTCACCTGCTCCGCCAAAGAAGGCAGCGGTACCGAGAGCGTGAATTGCATTGACCTTAATCTCGATAGACGAGGATGATTGTATCGATCGCTTGAGCTGGTCGGCGACGTCGTCGTATATGGTGGAAGAGTTGAGCGTCACGATGGTAACAGCAAGAGCTACGCAAGTCAGCGAAGTGCACCTCTCCACGCACCGGGAAACATACCTTTGAGGGCCCTCACAGCCTCACGATCTGTAGTTTGTTGCCTAATACTCTTGAGCATCGAAGGCAAGAGCTCGCCTATGTGTGCCTCAACTTCAGCTTCCGCGAATCGCGCCATAAGTATGTGTGCATAGGCATTTAGACTCTCAGCACGACCGTCAGTGCTACTGCGCTTGAGGTTGGTAATTTGCTCGATGCGGACATTAAGCTCTGCTTTCCATGCTGCTTCGGAAATCTCGACATCTTCGCCGTCGAGGAATTCGTCGATCGAGTTGGTGCTGTAGAAGCAATACGTTAGCGGGGTTCGCGCCAAAGGCTGCAGGCGGGGCTTATGATGTCACACACCGCGGAGCGCGATGTGGGGAAAAAAGTTGTAAACTCACCTCCAGGCAGTACCGTCGCTGGAATCGTCGTCGTCTGAGCGATGGCGGCTGGGGTTACGACTGGCAGCTCGAGAGGGTGCTGGAGAGTTCGCAGCCGAGCCTGCGGGAGAGTTCGTAGTGGAGACCTGCTGCGAGGCGCGAGCCTTGCGCGACATGGTCTTGTGGCTCTCGAGAGCCCTTCTGCGGAGGTCGCGCATCGTGTATGAAGGCGGTTGAGGTCTAAAGAGCTAAAAGCGACTTCTAAGATGATACCGTGGTGTTCAGGCGCTAAAAGGCGCAAGTAGAGTGCGGGGAGAACCGGTAGGAATAAGAAAAGTGCAATTACTGCAAGGGTAATGAATCTATAAACTCGGTCGAGGGTGGATATAGTCGTGGTCTGAAAGACATGAGTCAGAGCTGTGGGCAGCAAAGTGATGACACGGAAGGTAATAGGTGGTAGACACGAGAGTTCGTGGGTAGAGAAAAGTGGCGACTAAGATGCCTGTGAAGGTCATCAAGTTCTGCCCGCGGCGCTAACTGGCATATCACACGTCATTGTCGGCTGGTCACCATTGCACACCAGACAGCTGTCACGAGCCTCACATGTGAACGCGGCCAGCGACAGCATGCCATTTGAGCGCATCTTGCTCAGTCCTTTAACCCGCTATCCAGAGAGACATGTCATTCGACCTTAAATCGACATCGCTTGCGCCGTCTATCGATAAGGCAATGTAATCTAGCTAAATCGACATTTGATTGGCGGCTTCGCAACCAGCATATTGAGATAGCATCCTGAGCACATGCAAACTACACCCTTTATATGTATAACACGCGCATTAGTACTCTCCGATATATCATCCAATCCGCCATCGGGAAATAACCGCCCGTTTACCCCAACTCCGACCGTATATCGGTCCGCAGCAAGGCGCACTCTTTAGCCCCATGATCAGATATCAGCCTCACCCCGACCCCAACAATCCACAATCAGGCCCCCATACAACACACCTGAGGCTCAACACCCGCATGCGGCCCCACGATTCGGACAATAAAAACCAAATGATCGACGACAGGCCATTTACAATAATAGAACTTGGAATCTCGCTACTGGGTGTACATGAGCATGCAGAAGTGTGCATATTATCACGTTAGGTCGGTGCTTTCTCGGTGGCTTTATAATCATCAGTTATCATACTTGTTAGGTTGAGAAGAAGATGGGAGATTCATCGCTGAAATGCTATGCAAAATGCAGAATCTACTGCAGAAAAAGAGAGCAGAAAGACGAGCTCCATCGTTACGGGTAACATGACAAACGATGTGCTTACTCACTGAGGAATAAAACACCATTCAAATGCGAATGCAAAACAACATGTATAAAACAAATAAAATGTATCAAAATTCGTGCAGCGTAAATGATGATGAAGGTATATCAGCAATCCCAAATTCGGGTGCCTCAGAATAGTTGGTCTCAACCCCATGATCCTGCCCTTCCCCTTGACGCACTGCTCTCAACCTTTCACTCCTCCGGCGTTCCCCTCGAGCCTGTCTCCCCCCCTTCACACTCTGTGACCCTCTTCGTGACGCCTTAGTAATTCTCCCTCTACCATCCGTACCCACACTCATGCCCGCACCGGAACCCGAACCCGAACCCCTGCAGCCCACATCAGCCCCCTCTTTTTCCAGTCCCACACCAGCGCAGGTAGGTGGACTCACCCGCTCGTCCCCTCTGGCCATCCAAACGGAAACGCGCTCCTTTCCCCTGGCTTTCGCTTCGGGATGTCCATGTGATGGTAGTTTCTCAGGTGTTCGACTAGGTGGTCTCTTCTTGTGAAGCTTTTATCACCCACACGATTGCAGCGGGGCACATGGCATGGGAATTCCGGTTTCTTATCGCCATGTACGGTAGATTGGTGGCGTTGGAGGTCGGCTAGGCGGGTGAATTGTGCACTAGAAGTGCATTCGGGGACTGTACATGTCCATGTTCTACAGGCAGTTAGATTTTGGACGTAAGATGTGCATAGTAGGAATATGAAACATTGGGAGAGGGAAGGTAGAGATGTTGTACCTTGTGCGGCTGTTGCTGCTAGCACTTTTGTCAGTCACTCATGTCTCATTTTGTATGTATACATGAAGATTTACTGACCTTTGAAGGTCTTGAGAAGTAACAGTCGGCATATGCAAATTCCCTGTTTGGGCTTGCCAGTATGTATCATCATATCCAGGATTCACCACTGGCTGTTGATAAATGCCTGGAGCAACATCTACTGGCGGGACATAAAAGTCTGGCACAATTTGATACGGTTGTGGTGGATAGCATTGATATTGTATATAATATTGTTCGACTTGTGATTGTGTGTATTGTGGTACTGGTGCTTGGTAGGGGTTCATAAGTTCTGGGTAGTTGTTGTCCGCTAAAGGGTACTGATTGTTGAAAGTCAGTCACCATGCAAGAAGAATGTCTTCGTTAGTGATCTTACACTGAATCCAGACATTTTGGGCGAACTGTGTGTTTACCTTGCTGCGCCGTTCTCAGCGGGCGGGTATTGCCTTGATGTAGAGGCGGGTGATACGCGAACGATACGAATAGGGTTGCGCTAGGCAGGTCAGGAAAAGCAAGTCCTTGGTAGCGTATGAATGATCTTGATAGACGATGGAGCTGTCTGAGGAGTATATGAATGTTTGGATATTTGAGTTGTTGGCGGTTTTGATGATGCGTCTGCTTTCTGAGTGTTGTGTCTATACTTATAAGGCCTACTTTAATCTATCAGTCTCTTCACTGCCACCCCTAAGTCTCAGACCAATAAGAACTATACTGTACAACAATGAATCAGGCATGGCTCTGGCCGGCAAAGTCATGCAAGTCGAAGCGTACTAGGATTGCCCTGACCATTGAAACGGCACTCTTAGACGCCAATCTAACGGCTGAGCCGGGTCCCTTACCATACGCCTGGGATCTTTACTACTGTACTCTGCATCACAACGGATAGTGATAGCCTCAAGCTGACTTAGACAGGCTTGGCGAGGCTGTGCCGATCCTAGGTGGTTGGCGCTATACATAGGGCTGACATTTAAAGCTTGGGTGAATACGGCCATGACTTGGTTTTCCGTACGGACTATGCAAGTCCGCGTCCGGAATAATCACTGTAAGCTGTTGGTCATCGGGCATAAGTATTTGAAAAGGTCCTGTGACGCAACGTGGAGAAGCTCATTGTTCAGCATAATTTATGAATCTGTCCATGCAAGGCATCCTTTGACATGCGCTTCCAAAATGAATTTGGTGCTCCAACAATAAAAAGTTGTACCTGGCAAGGCAGAAACATAGTACGATTAGCCACTTCAGGAAAGGGTGGCGATTGTCTTATGTTGCCGACATCAAGAAACTTTTGCCTACGGTCGGTTCGACACGGTCCGTCATATAATAAATGCACGCACATGATATCCTGGACACTCAGTTCAACATGACTGGCAAACTCTAGAAAGCAAAAGCGCGTCCTTGCTGACGGGTTTCATCAAGGTTCCTGCTATTCACAGCAAATCCGACTAAGCAGTTGCAGTAAGAATTTTTCGCTGTTGGTGGACATTGCAGGCCTAATTTTAAAGTCAGTAGCTAAGCATTTTCCAAGGCAACAAGCTGGAAACCAAATCCAAAATGTGACCGCTAGTTTGAAGATATTTGAAATTATGTTTGTGGAACCTGCAATTGGGGGTGGTTGTTAAAATTGACGTTGCGGAAGGATCCCCTCAAGGCGGCCAACTGCGCCTCGGGTTATTTTTGGCCATCGCAATCCGATTTGACCAATCAGATAAGGCATGCACTTTCAGCTATATCAGGTCAGCACACGCCCGGTGCGCAAGCTGCAACTACTCCAGATAAGCTCCAACAAACTGGAGTAAAAAGCGTAACCGTATCCAATGAGCTGAGTTTTTTATTCTTGGCACATCGCATCAGTCTCCCTCGCGCGTATTCTTTAAGCACGGCTGCCTGGAAAATTTAGCAATTCAGACGGGGTTAATTCGATCAGTGAATTGCCAAGTGAACAAGTTCTTCCCAATGTGGGGCCCATTCCAGAACTACCTAATACTCGATACAGAAAATGGCGCCATTATGGTCAAGAGAGGATCTCGACAAGGCAAAGTGTGGGGGCCTATTATAGCTCATCTTCCAAGAACTTGTAAGCAAATCGGAAATCAGCCTTCCTACGGTTCATCCTGCAAAGAGTCAGTTAAATGAAGAGTAGGGTATTGGTTTTAGTGCAATCCAAAAAGTTGGATGATGCTCAGTGTCGAGTCATCTCCATGGAATCTGGTCGACATAACCTGCCTCGGTTTGGAAAAAGAACTTGAGTACTTACCATGTGCTCTCATAGTCGAAGAATCTGTACGTCCCCTGTTCATAGTCTTCAGTTATTGCTTTTGGCTCTTCATGACGCTGGAACCAGGTTTGATATTGCTTGTGGAACCTCCAGCTTTGTGACTTCAACGCCTTTGCTGCAAGGTATTGTTGATATGTGTTTTGGCGGTAGTAGAAGGCATAGAAGAGTGCGTCTGTCTCAATACGGGAGTACAGGCGAGGGTCATCGAATATGGCCAACGGCTCTTGTGGGTAGTGCGAAGGCGTGAACGGATAAGGATTTTGCGGGCGGTAATGGCGTGGTGCTTCGGTATCTGCCGAATCTGGTGCTGTGGCCATGGATGCTGCAAGCATGCGTTCGTCCGGTGGTTTCGATGCAGAAGCATTGATATCGTTCTTCGTGGCCTCGAATGAGTCAAGCAAATCCTGTAAGCTAGAAGGCAGATGGTACACAGACTCCTCTTCTTCATCCTCGACATGCGACTCGCCGTTGGTTAATGACGGGGTGGCGACTTGCGATTCCTCCTCGTCATCCTCTTCCTCTTCATCCTCCTCCTCTACAAACTCGGGAGCTGGCGTCTTCATGCTAGCTTTGGTAGCATCTTCAGACGATACAACACGCGACAGTTTCTCCTTCTCTAGCGCAGGTGTAACCGGTGTGCTTGATATTATAGCTGGCGAGGCTTGCGCTTGTTGTAAGGCTTCAACGAGTGGCGGGGCGCGCGTGGCTGGTTGGGAGTGGGTTATCGCTGGGGAGCTGGTTGCACTCGCTCGCGCACCAGCTAGGGATGCGGGTAACCCTGGTGGTGGTGGCAGAGGTGAGATACCTACTCCATTCCTATCGCTTGCAGCAGCAGCCGCTGCGGCGGAGGCGTACTTGAGCGGTTCTCCTGGTGTCCGTGTTGGTATTGGGGCAGGCTTCATTGACGTCGTGGCGGAATTCGAGGCACCAGGTAACGGCGTATGTAATGTCGCTAATACAGGCAACGGAGACTTGAGCTGTGTTGATGGCCGTCGTCCGCCTGATGCTGTTTCCGAGGTTTTGGCCTTAGCCATTGGCGGTCTTGACTCAATGTCCATCGAGTCGTCTTGATTGGATTGCGTGTCTTGTGACGATCCGCGGTCGTTCTCTCCTCCCATGCCGAAGATAGCCTCCTCTTCTTGTAGATTGAATTCGTCGTATATTGTGTCGTCCTCCATAAAATCGGGGCTCTGATTCTCCTCAACGTAGTACTTAATGCTCTCTTCAATTTCCTTGACCTGCTCCGTCTCAAGGCTGCTGTTCTCCAGCGCGCGTTGCAGGAGTTCCAATTTGCCTTGGTGCCATTTGTGTCGCTCTGCCGCCTCTTCTAGCTCCGATATGCGTTCTGCCTTGGCGTTGTCTGCCTTCTTCCCCTTCTTCGTGCCAGCCTGCATCAGCTCAACCTCAGCCTCGGTTGTCTCTATTTGTCGCTCCAGCTCTTCATTCATGTGCTGCAGAAACTCGACCATCTCCATGCGATCTCGGTCTTTTGGATCGATTTTGGACGCTAATTGCAGGCCCTCCTTGGAATATGCCTTTGTCTTCATCTCCTTCTCGACTGCCTTGAATCGCTCCATTTGCTGCGAACCGTCAGCTGGGTACCATGTGAGTATGTTTAGGGTAGTATACTGTCTCAATCAGCTTCCTGTGATCCAACAATGGCTTCTTGTCCTTGATCTCGCTCATGGCTGCCCATGTCTTGATCTGATCTCGCGACCGCTGCAGCTTCTTGATCTCCTTCTTCAGCTGGTCCTCGAGTTTTTCTTTTTGCGAAGGATTCCCTGTTTGCATGATCTTGTCGTATATACTCTCAAAGGTTGCGACGCCTTCTGCGACCTTCTTGAAGCATTTGTCGATCTCCTGCTGGAGCTTTCGCGCTGCCATCGTGTCTGTGTGGCCCAGGGACGCAGCTGTGTGTGCGGGCTAATGTGGTGGTCGAGTCGCTTCGGGTGAGGGAGACGGCTCGGTGGGCGGGCGGCGTGTGTTTGTTTGCGCGGTGGCAGTTAGTGGGTGGACCACACGCTGGGAGGTCGATTGTCAGTTTGGCGCTAGTATCCCCATCAGGCATAGTGGATCAGCCTTACTGGTTCCCCGCGCGTCGACGCCGACGCGTTTGCTTCTGATGCTCGTCTGGGCCTTGCTCTTATAACCACCATGACAAGCCCTGATGGCGAATTCTAACGCTTGTGTGCTTCTCTCCTTGGATCTGTCACCCGATTTCGCTACATAGAGCAAGTGTGCTTAGTTCCAAGTTCTCCCAATCTACACCAGGCGAACTACCCCGCCAAGATGAAAAGTATGTCATCACTTCCAATGTATACGTAGTCGCATGGGATTTATGCTAATGTTGGCGCAGCTGTGTTGCAGAGAGTCAAATCTGCCTCGGTCACGGTAGATGGTCAGCTCATTTCCTCAATTGGCAAGGGCCTGCTCGTCTTAGCTGCCATCTCCAAAGACGACACCGACAAGGATGTCGAGTCGATGGCGAGCAAAATTCTGAAAGCAAAACTGTGGCATGACGAGTCTTCAGACCCGCCTGGTCAAGTACGCAACCTTGACTCATTATTTGCTTTCAAATTGCTGACTTGCGCAAGTGGAAATGTAATGTGTCGGATATACAAGGCGAGGTCCTTTGTGGTATGTTAAGCTTGCAGCATTTACATACTTTCCTAATCACCACTCTAGTATCTCAATTCACACTGCTTGCCTCGATGAAAAAGGGAAACAAACCAAGTTTCCATCAGTCCGCAAGCGGCGAGAAAGCCAAGACACTTTATCACAATTTTTTCAACAAAGTAAAAGATCTGTATGAGCCAGACAAGGTCAAAGATGGCTTGTTCGCTGCAATGATGGATGTCGCACTTATTAATGATGGGCCGGTAGGTTTGGATTACACCTGCCTGGATAGTGTGGTACAGCCTCAGCGATCTTCGTGGCATATTTTACCTCTCAAAGCTCATACGCTAATTCGCATGACCAGGTCACGATCATAATTGATACCAGCCCACCAGTAATGGACGACCCGACATCACTCGGCCAAAATGGTACATCGACCGTAGACGTAAACGATCTTGTCAGCAAAATGACTCGAATAACGAAAGATTTCCAGTATCCTGCGGAGCTGATGGAATAGTAATGATATCGGTTTGATATTTTCAAACATTGACCATATTTACCTAGGAGTAGCATTTCTGGCCAATTTACCAAATCTCATCACTTCGCAATAGATTTCTTACATTAAGACTTGTTGGTGATTTTTTTTCTATTGCATCATGAAACTTGAGTACGAAGCACCACATAGATTAGTTGACCGAATTTGTCTTTCGAAATCGTATGTATTTGCTAATTTTTGAACCTTTAACTGCTTGTGTGAATTCTCTTGTCAACCTGATCTAGCCTGAAGATAGCGATATATGGGCTTAATTAGCTAGGAGACTTGTGGTGATTTGAACAACAGCCGTGATGCGTTCTCTTGTCACGGGATTTCGCAAGTAGCCAATCGGCGAACTTCTCTGTCAGGGACCAGCCGATGATAGATACATGTAACGATGACACGCAATCATAAAAAATTAACGATCTCGATTCTGAGATGAAAGTGGGCAGACTTGTTTGTAGTAGGGGTCATTCGCCGAAATGTGTTCTCCCTGCATATTGACATTGCCAAAACGGCTAGCGTATAACTGCGATCTGACCGAAGTATCATGTTTTTCCCATTGCTACCGTGTCGCTCATAGCATCATCTTCTGATGGGGGATATTACTGTCAGAGGCCACAATGGCCTGCTTGATTTCTTTGTTTATTCATCTCTTGCCATAGTCCCGTGCCTTCTCAGTACAGGGACGAACTTTCAACCGCTTCATGCTGTCTGGCCCATTGCTGGTGGCGTCAGATGGTACTATGGCGACCGCCAGATCGCAACCGATTGCCTCATATTTGGGCTTTTTAGCGCATGGTCAGCGAAGGAAATATTGATGGAAGTTGTGCTGGAGAGATGGAAAGAGCTGGGTATTATTGCGGGATCTTCGATATTCAATCTCGCATGCGGGTCCGCCATCACGCTTGCTTCGCTTGGGCTATCATTATTGCTTGTACGCAGTAGCAGCAAAAGAGACTTCGAGCAACTGCCTCTGGGCGTCCAGAAATGGACATTGGATTACCCCAAGGCTAGAATATTCCCCTGCCAAACGATGCATGCGCGCATGTTCCCAAAACGCCACGCTTTTCAGTACTCGTATCTTCAATGCGGATTTCCTATTATTCCGGGTGGCACTACGACTCATGGAGTAGGTATTGGACTTGGACATGATAGGCAGATAGGCAGCTGGTGGTTACGAGTTAATGCTGGCGACTACCTAGAGCGAGGCAACGAGGCGCTCGGTTTCTACGGAAAGTTGCAGTCGTACTTAAGACAGCAGGTATGTGCAATCAACATCAATACCATAGTCTGAATAACTGATTTCCACAGCATGTCGAGGACTCGGACTGGTCATACGCCTATCTAGTTACAGCGCCGCGCTTTTTTGGATACTCATTTAATCCTGTTTCTTTTTGGTACGTCTACGACCAGGATCACCAGCTCAAAAGGATGATATTAGAAGTCAACAACACATTTGGCGAGAGGCGAGTGTACCTGCTTGATGGATCCTGTTCGACTCGCCTACCTCAAGCTCAAGGCGATCCTTCTTCCGAACAACCCGAATCTCCGCCTGACGGAACAAAATCGACATTTACCGATCTCTGGATGAAAGACTTTCATGTGTCACCATTTAACTCCAGGAAAGGATCGTATGCTCTCAAAGCCAAGGATCCATTTCCTTGTGGTTCCTTTGATAACCCAGGAATCGACAACACAATCACTTTAAAATCGTCCAAGGATTACGCAAAGGTTGTTGCGCGTCTTTACTCAACAGGGAGTGCACTGGATCCTACCCGACTAGGCGTATCCGGAACATTACGATTCATTCTAAGCTGGTGGTGGGTAGGCCTAGTGACGTCTCCACGGATTATCAAGGAGGCTACTAAACTTTACTTTAAGAGGAGTCTGCATGTGTGGTTCCGACCAGAGGTGCTCCCATCTAGTATTGGACGCCCACCTACCTCAACAGAGGTGTAAGTCTACAAGTGTTCTTTTCAATGCATTCAACTGACCATTTCAGTATTATTCAAGAAATTTTTCATCGTTACCTGTTCCAATTGGTAAATGGGAAGGAGGACAAGTTCAAGATAACGCTTCATACTTCGATTCCCGATAGTCCGCAACGTACAATTGAGACTACGCACCAAAATGGACGACAGCATGCCTTAAAAGAGCTTGAACTTCGTGTTTTAACGCCAGCCTTCTACTCGCGTTTCGTTCACTACGCTTATGCATCGGAAGCGTTTGATCGTGAATGTATCTTTACCGATGAAAAGAACCGAACTTTATGGGTTTCGCAGCCTGAATTGTTGCCTTTGCTCTTTTCTCAACCATCCTCTTTCAACTCAGAGCGTATAGCTGTACCGTCCGTGAAGAGAAGTTACTTCGATAACCAGAGGTGGTCCTTACTCCAGAAGCTCAGGTGCTCGCCAGCCGAAGCTGCATATCCCGAAGCATTGAAGACTTCCAACCTTACGGTCAACGATATTCGCACGCTGCCGTTCTCAGAAATGGATGTATTTGTACGAAGCAACCATGGCCGACTGCATGCTGGCGAATATCGAAGAGCGGTCACAAAGCTGTTTTTGGCTCAACGATTTACGCTAGGATTCACGGAAGTCGTTGGTGGGTTAGACCTCGTCTGGAGGATACTTTTGTGCTATCTTGCTGCCTCCACGATGTTGGCTTGGGGCACAGAGGAGCACAGCTGGAGTTATGGGGAGCATATTGAAGGCGTCGGCAAAATCACGCATTTGGAATGGTGGCGGCTTTCAGGCAAGCTGGTTTTGGTCTCTGCATGCCATGTGTATGGCATGTTGAAAGGCTATAAGTAGTCTAGCCAATGTGTATACCAACGCACCCGAGTCGCTCCGTTCACACTTTGTGTCCCGAGTATTGTCGTCAAGATACCGCGGTCCAGGCTATCGATAGACCTAGCTGGTATCCGTACCTCTCACGTGTCTCGCCAATCGTCGCGGAGCTGGGGACGGCCATGGCAATGATTGAACGTGATGCCATGCCATAGCCGAGGTCGATAAAAGTGCGCACCGTTTCGTCTAGCGCGTTCTCGGCGCGTTGACCATGACAGTCGTCTTCACATGCACAGCCAGCAAAAGAGCGCATCGACAGCGGCATGTGAAGCTGCACGATGTCGCGTGCCTAGGGAAAAGTTCCCCTAAGCTGAAGAAGGAGGTAAGGTGGGCTGAACATCGGTATGAGAAATCGCGGACATGAGGAAGAATGGTCACGAAGCTTGGACATCAGCAATTGGCTAACGTCATTCTTATTGCCAGCTCCGGTGATCCCCTCATATCCATCTGATCGCGTCCACAGAGCCCTTGAGCCGAGAATTAGTCTCAAACACTGCTAAGGGACTGGGTGACTAGTAACCAGTACCCGTTGTCTTATTGCGCCAACTTCCTCGGTGTAGGAGTCGGCCCAATGGTCAGCCCAGCCGAACCCTCCCGAGTTGTATGACTGGGATGTAAAGCTTGCAGACCTGGGGTATGGGGTCGGCTCTCTCCATACTTAAAAGGCTTGGATGCCCATCGTAGTGTGCGTTAATTTTGGTCTGACTCTTAAGTTGGTTCAGTGTCATTGTCTTGTCATCGAACAAAGAAGGCTTCGTTCCATACCCTTCATATATCAATTCTCTTCAGACTATCAGGGCAATATATAGTTGCTGACACAAGCTCGCACTATCCTTTCTTGTAACACCTATAATACTTGTCACCATGGCGAATATTGACGCCGAGGAGGCGCAGTTCCAGCAGGAGATTGAAGAGGTTCAAAAATGGTGGAGTGACTCAAGATGGAGGTACACTAGAAGACCTTTTACTGCTGAGCAGATTGTCAACAAGAGAGGCAACCTGAAGATTACCTACCCAAGCAACAGCCAGTCGAAAAAGCTCTGGAATATCGTAGAAGAGCGATTCAAGGTACGGGTAGTTCGTCATGGCATCTTCTGACCCTTACTAATAGTGAGCAGAACAAAGATGCGAGCTTCACGTATGGATGTCTTGACCCGGTTATGGTCACTCAAATGGCAAAATACCTGGACACCGTCTACGTTTCCGGGTGGCAGAGTTCTTCGACAGCATCTTCAACTGACGAGCCGGGTCCAGATCTAGCGGATTACCCTTCTGTAAGCTCGATATGATCTTCAGCTTGTATATTCCGGACTAACCCAGTCAGACCACCGTACCCAACAAAGTGGGCCACCTTTTCATGGCACAGCTTTTCCACGATCGTAAGCAACGCGAGGAACGCTTGACAACCCCAAAATCGGAGCGTTCGAAGGTCGCCAGCACTGATTTTCTCCGACCCATCGTTGCTGATGCGGATACTGGACACGGAGGTCTCACAGCTATCATGAAGCTCACGAAACTCTTTATCGAGAAGGGTGCTGCTGGTATTCACATTGAAGACCAAGCGCCAGGAACGAAGAAGTGCGGACACATGGCTGGAAAGGTGCTGGTTCCGATTAGCGAGCACATCAATCGCTTGGTTGCCATCCGAGCTCAGGCAGATATCATGGGTAAGAATTCCTGAGAGAGGACCTAAGAATCTCCAAATGCTGACTCGAAGATAAAAGGTACTGATCTCCTTGCTATTGCTCGTACGGACTCAGAAGCTGCCACTCTAATCACTTCGACCATCGACCCTCGCGATCACCACTACGTTCTGGGATGCACAAATCCTGCGCTCCAGCCGCTCAGCGAACTCATGTATGCTGCTGAAGCATCTGGACAAAGCGGCGACCAGCTTCAGGCTATTGAAGACGCCTGGATCAAACAGGCCAATCTGAAGCTTTTCCCCGACGCTGTAGTCGACACAATCAACGCAGGCGTACATGTCGACAAGCAAGGCCTAATTGCTAAATTCTTGGAACAAAGCAAGGGTAAGAGCAATGCCGAGGCACGTGCCATCGCAAAGGGTTTGACTGGTGTGGACGTCTACTTCAACTGGGATTCTGCGAGGACCCGAGAGGGTTACTACAGGTACCAGGGTGGCTGCCAGTGCGCTATCAACCGTGCCATTGCCTATGCACCGTACTGCGACATGATATGGATGGAGTCTAAGCTTCCCGACTATGCCCAGGCGAAAGAGTTTGCTGACGGTGTCCACGCCGTCTGGCCAGAGCAAAAGTAAGATACAATCACATGCATGAACGGAGCTCAAAACTGACTATCAACAGGCTTTCCTACAACCTCTCCCCATCCTTCAACTGGAAGGCCGCCATGCCACGCGACGAGCAAGAGACATATATCCACCGTCTTGCGAAGTTGGGTTACTGCTGGCAATTCATTACGCTCGCCGGTTTGCACCAGACCGCCCTTATGGCGGATACCTTCTCCAAGGCATACTCGAAGCAGGGTATGCGTGCTTATGGCGAGATCATCCAGGAGCCTGAGGCAGAGAATAAGGTTGATGTTTTGACACATCAGAAGTGGAGTGGAGCGAACTACGTCGACAATCTCCTGAAGATGGTTTCTGGCGGTGTTAGCTCAACAGCTGCGATGGGCAAGGGTGTTACCGAGGATCAATTCAAGTAGAAAAAGTTGGTAACTAGGCGAGTGGAATTTGTGTACATTTAAAATAATATCCCTTGAATGCATATACGGCATATCAGTGCCGGTCAATTATAAACAGATCTCTGAAGCTTTCACGGACGATATCCTTCATGGAAGACCCACATATACTATGAAAGTTTCCAGGTATGTCCAACGACTACGCAGTCCGAAGGCCTGCCATGGGGTGATTTTCTATCTACGTGTTGTTGGTGAGGGTTTACTGAATGAGCCCAAGATCATGACGCTTGCGCCATTAAAGTCTACCACTTCGCAGGACACATTACCATTGTCCACGTCATATGGATGGACTGGTGTTAACTTTGAATATACACTTCATCATGTACATGTACGCTGTATTCTCATTTCGATATTCTCAACTGTCAACGCCACCTCAAGATTTTGTTGCATGATGGTTGTATTGGCTCGTCTTCGGCCAGGTTCAGCAAGTTGCGTGCTTGGCACCGAAGCACCTTTTACAGGTTCAAATTTAAGCATGGGCCTGCCAAAATTCTATACAGGGTACATCTCGCGTGACTGATATAAGTTTTCGCAGCTCTGTATGATTGTCTTTTCATGCGTTGATTGCAGTTATTTGCCCTATGGGTGCTATTTGGAATCTTCCCCGATGTGAAAGTTAAACTTGAAGTAGTTCCGTATGCAGAGGAGGCGAGCGGGGTTCGATGTTCGCTAGCGCAGGAGTCGTCGACGCCCCAAGAAGCTTATCTCATTCCACATGCATCCTCGCAGATCACATCCTCTTCTCAACGCGTCTCTTCCCCAACCGTAGTCACTCACTTGCTATTTATTTTTTGATTCTTGCTCTTTGTCTTTGTTTAAACATGCGATTTCTTGCTGCCCTTAGCCTCTCGGTCGCGTTTGGCGCGGTAGCAGCTTCTGGCGACCGGCAGCAGGCGGATGATAGTATTGGAAAGCCTCAAGCTGCTGGCAATACAGTCGCGTCGGAAGTCACTGTCGTGAAGCCTAACAAACGCTATGTAGTGAAGCTTGACTGTCTTGACTGCCCATTCGCAGTTTGGGATTCAGCCTCCCAGGTTTCATGGCAGACACCACCGCAGGACAATGCTCTGGTCAAGACACACCTCCATGTTCGGTACATAGCTCGAGCTGACAATACTACAGCTGCTCAATTTTGAAATCGACACACATCAAACAGCGCTACTCCTCAATGGAAGGCGCGTGCTACCTCTCGACCCAATGCCTCTCGACATCAAAACAACCCAGGTCGCCATCAACAACCAGACCTTGGAGGTTGCGAATATGGACGGTTTGGAACATGCTGTGGATTCGCTTTGGACTCCACAAGCAAAGACTTCAAGCCATGATTTCTGGCTGCAGTACGAACATTCGTTGCTCCGTGATCAGGAGCCAGATAAGTTTTGGGTTCAGTTTGACATTACAGGTTGGATCGTTGCACAGAACGTCGATCCGGTAAAAATGGACAAGGTAGGACAAAAGCTTGCTCAAGTGCTTTTGCGCAAGGAGGCAACCAGCGATGAACTTCGTATCGAGGATGTCCAGGTTGTGGACCGCAAAGATCGCAAGCAGCCGTACCAAATGAAATGCGGCAACCTCGCCATTGTGAAGACAGCATACAACCCTTATGAATGGGACAAGTACGGCAAGTTTGGAACATGGTCTAGACTTGCGCACCTCGTCGTTGGAAAGCTCGGTAACTTTTGGTCCGACAACCTCGAGCAGAACGCTCACGTGTTTATTCTCGCACTGTGGCTTGCCATTACCGTCTTTCTTGTCCGTCGCTGGCACCAGGCTCGACAACAAGAGA
Source organism: Mycocentrospora acerina (assembly GCA_022701365.1). NCBI lineage: Eukaryota > Fungi > Ascomycota > Dothideomycetes > Pleosporales > Mycocentrospora > Mycocentrospora acerina. The sequence continues at coordinate 501,056 of JAKUHH010000068.1, forward strand.
AGGAACTTGCAGAGGAAGATGCAGAGATTGCTTTGCCTTCTTACCAATATTCCATTATCCCTGTGATTAAGATTGAAGAGTACGACTAAAAGGGCGGAAGGGCGGAGACATGAGCAAAAGGTCTTAGTTTCTTCGTTTACATGCATCAATTACAAAAGCTGATATTCTACAAACACAAATCTTTATCATTGACATATCTTGGCTAAAATAAAGTCTGTTTTACGCTCTTTGCCTATACAGAAATTTGTCGTATTACACACGTACAAGCTACGAGATCCAAATTTGACCAATTGGGTAGGTACAGCCGATAACTCCTAGCTTCCGTTCTTCTTCATTGGATATACCCTCCACCCAAGTATCTTCAATCGTACAACGACATAGCAGTAGCCGTACAGCAGTATGATCCGAAATGGCCACTACAATTCTCGACTATCAAGCACGAACTATCAAGCTACCTCCAAGACGTCAAGGTTGATTCCATCGAACACGTCGGCAGCACGTCTGTTCCTGGCCTAGCAGCAAAGCCCATTATTGATGTTGACATAATCGTTGCTCGGGAGGCCGTCCAATCTGCACTCGACACTCTGGTCGGTAAACATGACTTCGACTACCTGGGCGACCTTGGTATTGTAGACCGGCATGTCCTTAAAGACCCCAATCAGGCACCCCGTCGTAACATTTACATCTGCGTCCAAGGGGCTCTCTCAACACGGAACCACCTCGCTCTACGTGACACACTCCGTTCGAACTTCGACCTACGGGAAGAATATGAAGGTGTCAAAATAGAGTTATCAGCCCAGGGGACCAACATAGTTGATTACATCGCCGCAAAAAGCTCAGTGATAGAAAAAATCCTCCGCGCCTCAGGCCAACTGACGGAAGAAGAACTTGCAAGTATTACCACCTCCAATACGAAAACCTCGCAATTTGGCGCCTTGAAAACCACACGTCTCCTCCTCCGCGAGTTCGTCATGAAAGACGAAGAACCGTACTTTCGGTTAGAAAGCAACGAAGAGAACGCCCGATATCAAGACTGGCCTCCTCGAACGCGAAAAGAAGCGCGCAATCTAGTCGTAGGTAACATTCGCGACTCTTGCGCCTCCCCACGAACAGTTTTTGAGCTTGCCGTCGAGCACCAAGGAGTGTTTATCGGTCGTGTAGGCGCCAAAGTTACAACTTCTTTTTCTTCTTCTTCTTCTCCCGAAAATACCACGCAGGGGCATATTCACGTCGATCTGTGGTATTCCTTCCTCCCTTCCCACCACGGCAAGGGCTTTGCAACAGAGGCTATGGAGACGTTTATCCAGGCGATGAAGAACAGACTGGGTGGTGGGGAGGTCGAGTTTGAAATTGAGTGCGATCCAAGGAATATTGCGAGCTGGAGGGTAGCAGAACGGCTGGAATTTACAAGGTGGAGGGTAACAGAGAGGGCGTATGAGAGTAAAGGAGAGTGGGTGGATTCTTTGGTGCTGAGGAAACTAGTATAGTGTAGTGTAAAAGGAGGGAATACGTCAAACGGAAATGATCAAAGGTCACATGCTGGGTCTCCCTCTCCTGCTCCTCTACCTGCTCCTGCTCCTTCTCCTCCTTCTAAGTCACAAATTAGGGAGAAGAGTTTTCAAATAAGGGGTGGTGTGTAGACGGACGTTTCACTAAAGTTAGTATTGAAAATCACTGAGAGTCGCTTAGTTTGTAAGCTCAACGCCAGTCGTCTAATTTGAACAAGAAAGAAATATGTTTGTTACTGTTAATAAGATGCCTTTTCTCTCAATACTCAACCCCCATTGATTTCACACCCAAGTACTTGAAACTCATTCACGAAGATCATGTAAAAACAACTTTGAAAATTGTTTCCTGGAATCAGGAAGGGCGAATACCTTGATGTAGACAAAGCAAGAACACGGTTGTAAAGGAATCTTGGATATTATCATTATATGCGTTCCCTGTTTATGCCATTTCGTATAAGATTCACACGATCCAAATAAAGAATACGTGATGCGCCATGCTATGCAGAGACAAAAGAAAACCATGCACCCGACGCCACTCTCAGTGAGTTGGGCATCCATGAGCTGCTACAAAAAAAACCATGTTGTGTAGTGTATACCTTTTCATAATGAGATGAGATTAGGAAATCAAGAAGTCATACAGTGTCTTGTCTCAGTTCCAGTCCCTTGTAGATTGTGTCCGGATCGACAGTTGTGTATCCTATACTGAGCGTGTTTTCTTGATGATAAACACACCCACTTCTACACCCTTCTTCGGTCCATCATCGTGGTATTCGCGTTTTGAAACCCCCTCCAGTACCTCCTGAATCAAGTGCGCACTCGTCATTTCGTTGTCGGTAGGGAGCTTCTTTGTTTTTCGGAAGTATTTTGTGACAACGTCTCGTACTCTCGACTTCTCTTGCTTGATCCACCAATCATCCGCCCATGCCGACCGTTGTAGTAAAAGTTCTTCTTTTGCCGCATGAATGACTGTGTAGGTCGATTTCTTGTTGTTGGAACCTTTCCGATTGTTTTCGTTCTCGTCTAAGGCATCGCAAAACTTCCTTAGCCGCAATTCTAGATTGTCGTACTCGTCGAGATAATCAACAGCGCTCATTTGGCCTAGATTCCGTCCCAGTTCTGAATGGAGGTCGTGTACGACAGTCAATGTCCGGAGGAGCGGGTCCAGGATTGGTCCAAGATACTGCTGCATAAAAGTTCGTGCGCCTGTCTTGGTGGGATATACGAAGAGTAAAGTGCCGTTCTTGGGGGAGAGCTCGATCAACCGATCGTACAACAGAGAACGGCCTCTGAAAGAGAACATTTCCGCATATTCATTTGTGTTAGTAGGAGGAATATAACGTTCGACTACTGAAATGTTGATGCTACCTGGAGGCACCACAGGTCTTGGAGATGGAGGGAGCAGCTTTGAGTCGAGCTGGTAGTCGGGAATGGCGACAGCACTGTCGAAGACCTTGCTTGTGAAATAGTTGTCTCCGCCTACTGCGGGTCCAGGTGTGGAAGGCGGAGACCGAGGAAGGTCCGAAAGTGTGTAGCGACCGGGAACAGCATGAAAAACGTTTATCCATGAAATACTGGTGGGGATGCTATCGTTGACCCTGGCAATGAGCTGGCCGAAGAGGTGGCCTGTTGTCGAAGGACATGGTAATGCGTGAGACAGGATCTTCACAGAGTCCATATCCAGGCATCCGGATTCGGCAACTAGTAGTTTTAGCATAATTTTCGTAGCGTAACACACTGATGACACCTACTGGTCAGACCCTTGACATCTTCAATCCACGATGCCATTCTCACAGCGTCGCTAAGCTCAGCAGAGATTGGCACAATAATGGATGAGGCTTGTTGGGGCGCAGTGGTACTGGCAGTCAATTGGAGGTTGGGCGAGACTCCAGGCTCAGAGCTTGGAGGGGAACCCACACCAGTCGTTGTCACGTTGACAATTGACCCCCAACTGAACGTCCCCGGTTCCGTTGGAGGAGTGAAGACGGATATATTACGCTCCACCTTGGCCCTGGTGGGTTCGGGGCTTGCGGTGCAGAATTCGGTGGCCGTATCAGCCTGGGAATGAACATGCAGCAGCGGGCTAAGCGCATGGAGAGGGTCTTCTGGTTTGGATAAAGGACCGGCACCGAGCGGCGAAGAAAACGATTGGTCTGGTCGCAGAGGGACACGATCTGGATGAGGTGCAGCGATACCTAGTACATCAAACGAGGGGAGGCGCAAATTGTGCGCTGTGCGGATAATTGTGGGCGTGGGGAGCGAAGCATCGGCTGAAGGAATGAAGGCGCCAGCAAAAGTCAGGTCAAACTGGGAATGTTCCTCCTGCAATGGGGTTGGCAGAGCCTGAGGTGAGGTGGATGGCAGCGGGAAAGGATGCGGGAGATGAGGGTCAGGAAAAGAAGGAAGCTCGTTTATGGTTGCATGGGTACGCCCACGAGGAACCGTTGCGTCGGGGAAGGAAGTAGCCGTGACCACGCCCACATCCATGCCCGGCGTCGCTGGGATGCCGGGAGAGTGGTCAGTCTCGTCAGCAAACTGCTGGCTGCCCGCAGAGTCGACACGATGGAACGAGGATTGCATGTCAGTCATGTCTGGCGGCAGCATCGAGCTCTTTGCTCCCCTTTTTTTCTCCCCCGGTGAGAATTGATACTGATGATGGCTGGCCTAGGCTCGCTGGCGCTGGGCTGCAAGGTGACTGGAGTGACAAGAAGTGGCTGAGGGCCGGTAGTCTGCCCGGATAGGCCAGGCGGTGGCTCCGCTTTCACCAAAGGCTCTTGTGTTCTCGACTGTGCGTTGGAGGGGCGGGAAGTTGAAGCCAAGCCTTGAGTGATGGCGGGGCGGAGATTTGGGTGAAAACTCAGAGAGGTGAATTGCGAGGGCAAGGCACAGGCAGCAAACGAGTGTAGGGCAGCGCGGCGAACCAGGTGCGAGCAATAGCTTGGGCCGGCTGGAAGCGTCAAGGCAGCAGCAAGCAACGCGTTGCAGAGGGAGTGTTCTAAACACAGCGCTGTGCTGTGCTAGAGGCGCAGCGGATTGCTGCTAATGCGTTTGCGGACGCTTCTTGGCAAGGTCTAGAACGCCCGTCGTAAAACATGTGCATCTTGACCTCACCCCAACTGAATTGAACGTGGTCTGACGGCTGCATAGCGTCTTGTCATCTCATGTCAACCGCGACGGCCGAGCCAATGTCCGAGAGGGCGACTGGTTCTTTGCTGCCAAACTGTGGCTTTGTTCCTTGTTGCGCCTTTCTCATTCATCCTCACGCAGCAATCTTGCTCGGGGTCGAATCAAAGTACAAATAGCGCACGACTACTGCATTCCCTGGAACTAATGGCAGATGCCGTGGTGGCTTCCTTGGGGAGGCTTCCAACATCTGCCTTCCCGTCGGCAAGCATTCTGAACACATAACTGGGTCTGCCTCGGCTGCATTCTCCAGTCCACTCACCACCATGTCTCCTCCATTATAAAGGGCCGTAGAAAAGACGAAACTGCCTGGGTAACCAGCCAGTTCAGCTTTGGACAGCCAAACATGCTACATAATAGATACGGCTGCCAGATACACGGATGATCAAACACAGTCTATAGAGCCTGGGCCAGCAAACCGCAATTTGGTCCCGGCTAGTGCTCACAGCTACAGCCCTTGACCTGGCAGTAGCGGTTGACAAGGCCAGCATCGGCTTTTTCTATTGTAAACCATGTGTAGTTTCTTGCGCAATCGCACGTCCATTAGTGGAGTCGTCCTCGTTGTGGTTCTTGGGCTGATCTTCTACCTATAGCGGCTTTTTTTCGATAGGGCAGGATTGATTGGCACGTCTTCCTCTTCTACGGACTTCCACCGTTTCACGCTGCAGCATGTGCGTGACAGAATTTGCCATGCATGCTTATTTGATCGGACGTGATCGCTAATCTAGCGTCGCTGCCGATCGTAGGTTTGAGTTTTGCCCGCTCCGAGGTTCCAAATTATGACAGGCGATCACATTGCTTACAGAGAGTCGCGCGTCCGAACCCTTGTGACAGACAAAGCATGCCGGTTGTCTGAAGCAAATTGCGGTTTCTGAAAGCAGTATAATATAATATATAGTAGTGTTTTGCAAAGAGAGCTTCCCGAGTAATATGATTGAAAACGAACGGAGTGCGATACAAGCTATTAGATAGTGCCAGCAGCACGGATATGTAGCTCCCAAATGGCTATTCTTGGTTATCTGAAAAGCCTCAGTCCGCGCTGAGCACTCATCAGAACATGAAAGCGTACCCACCAAATCGATGCCTGCTGTCTCTTGGACAACACCCGGCTCTACGTGAAAAACACTTCTCAAACTTGGGGGAGATAACGCTCAAGCAAAGCAACATGGGTTGTTCAAAACGGGCTATTTACGTGCTCGAGCGGCACAAGAGAAGAATAATTATTACAACCCCTACTCCTCTCCAAACAACCTTTCCTTCATACCTTCGCATCTCCTTTCCCCCGAAAAATCACAACTACATTGCCAACTCCATCTTATTCCCATTCCTCAAGCTCCGACACCCCTGCCCCGCCAAGCCCGCTAGACATAATCCCAGCCGCAGGAATAACCGTTGCTAAGCCGCTAGCCAGCATCAACAGCCACTTTTTTGCTCGCCTGGCGTTGTCACGAGTAGATCGAGCGACGACGTCCTTTCCGCAAAACAAAGAGGAAAAGCGAATGCTGCTAGAGTAGGCCAGCGCAGTGCGCACTCGGTAGGTACAAACAGTTTCACAACACAGTAACGTTCTATTTTCGCGCAACAATCTTCTTGCAGTTTGACTGTTTTCGTTCTCTTTCTGCAGTCTATTTTTTTTTTAAAAAAATCCTTGTCAATGTCTTTCCTATTCTCTCTCTCTCTCTCTTTCAATGTTCTATCCGATATCAGGGCTCTAAAGTTTTCATATCTTGTCTCGGATCTTGATGGTTCTCTTCGACAATGTACATGAAATGTTGCACTGCTGCACTACGTGTTGTCGGGGCAAGTTCTCACGTGGGGCCAGATACCATCCGTTCAATCACGTTCCTCAACTCAACTCGCCCCCGACAAATCCCAAAACGACGACGTAATTCAAGAGGTTATTCACACGATAGTCTGAGAGTGGGAATAAACATACGACCATCATCATGCACGTAGGTCGACTGCCTCTCTCATCTTATCTCACCTCACGTCACGTTAACCCGCCAATTCAATCCTCCCTCCCTTTCCAGCTTCCCATCTCAACCCACCCACTCCACTTCTCACCCAATAACACCCCTCTCACAGATAAAAACCCCCCAATCCGCCCTCCTCTCCAACCACGAACTCTACCTCCACCTCCAATCCGAATCCAGCCTGCAAGCCCAGCTCTCCACCCCAGCACCCCCCGGCCTCACCCACACCCTCCGCGACACACTAACCTACCTCTCCACGCCCACGCCCTTTTCCCCCGACGCCACGCCCAGTCTCTCGGAGCTGCACCCCTCGCGCCCAAAAACCCTGTACCAAGGCCCCCACAGCTTGTTCCGCGCCTTATCCCCCAAGTACCGCTTGAACAAAGCAGAGTACCTGCAGATTTACAACTTGCAGCCCAGGACGGGGATAGTGTTGGATTTGATTGTTGAGGAGGTATGTTACCATCTCTCTCTTTTTCTTTTTCTTTTCCTTCCATAGCCTTTTTTCGTATACACCTCCCATCTCATCTTCCATGTCAATACCGAACCCTTCAACGTTTAAACCACTACGAAAAATAAATTAACAAAAAAAAACTATACGACAGGCATCGACGCGCTTCTCCGACGCAGATCTCGAGGACATGCTCGCGGTGATTCAGCGCGTGTTTGACGAGGAGGAGGCGAGCATTCCGGCTGGGGTCGAGGACGTGCACATGGAGAAAGTGGCGGATAAGCTGGTGGGGACGGGCAAAGGGAGGGGTGGAGGAGGGAAGAAGGTGAGGAGGAGGAAGGCCGAGTGAGAGTGAGAGTGAGAGTGAGAGTGAGAGTGAGAGTAAAAGTGAGGGTTTTGATGCACGTCTACGTGGAAGAAGCATGGATTAGGTGGTGGGGAAAGAATAATAAAATGCAAGGTGCGCATAGAGCAGAGGATGAATGTGTAAAGAGCGGAAAACAAGGCACGAGGGTGTGTAGAAGAGGACTGCAATGGGCAATGTACATCAAGAATAGCTCTATCAATGTCAGTATCAGTATCAGTGTCAGTGTCAGTGTCAGTGTCAATGTCATCATCAACATCAGCATCAGTACCAGTGTTAGTCTGGGACAATATAATGTAAAAAAGCATCAAAGCAACAAGAGAACAAAACTTTTCAAAACACCACATGATGCAGACCAAACAGTTAATCTTTTTTAATGCGATTGGAATGCTGCGTAACCGGCGGGTATTGGATCCGCACATACACGACCAAAACAGTACAATAATACACACCCCAGTCTTAACGCCTCACTCGCCAGAGAACAAGTCACAACTCATACATCCCAAAACGCCGTGTCCTTTTCACATGCCCGGACCAGAGGAAGAACAACAAGACAGCATGGCAATGGAAAAAAACTTAGTCCTTGCTCTTCTTCTTCTTCTTGTCAGCCTTGTCGGCACCGCCATCTGCTTTCCTCTTCTTGCTGTCCCCTGCGGCCTTCTTTGCTTCCTTTGCAGCCTTCTTGGCCTCTTTGGCTTCACGCTTAGCGGCGCGCTCGGCTTTCCTGGCCTTCTTGGCCTCCTTCTCTGCCTTCTTCGCCGACTTGTCCGACTTGGAGGCAGCCTTGTCTTCGACAGAGTCGGAGTCGTCAGCGGCATCGGCCATTGACTCGTCCTCGTCGTCGCTGTCGACTTCCTGCACCAGCTTCTTGGGTGTGGTTCCGTTGACCTTGGGGGCGTCGGCAGCGGGCTCCTCTCCAGTGAGACCATCGGCATCGGGGTTGTACTTTCGTGCCTCCTTGACATCCCACTTCTTGGCAGCTCCAATCGCTGTCTGGTTGGCGTTGGCGAGGCTCTTCAGCGGCTTGCCCTCGAGAGCCCTCAACCTGCGCTCAATGGCAAGACGGGCGTCGCGACCAATCTGAGACTTCTCCTCCTCTGAAGGCTCGTTGGATGTGTCCTCGGACGATACGCCCCATGTGCTGAGGGCATCGACACGCAGACCAAGAGCGGACTTTGCGGCGAGCATACGGGCAATCTTGCCCTTGTTCTTTCCAGTCGCCTGGCCGATGAGGGAGGCGTGGTAGATGAGCTGGGCATTGTTAGAAAAGGAAGACGGGAGTGGTAGCAGTAGTAGTAGAAATGGGGGTTACGTACACCGTATTTGGGGGTGTCGTGCTTGGTCTTGAGCGCACGGAAAAGGGCCTTTTCGGCACCGAGAATCTGGATGGTGGAACCGGGCGACTTGGCCAAGTTCATGAGGGAACCGGCGTGGGCAATCAGACGCGCACCGACAAGCTCGCCAACGAGAGCAGTCAGGTTGGGCGCGAGGGCCTGCATACGGGTGGAAAGGTAGTTGCCGAGGTTCTGGCGATGCCTGGAAGAGGGTTAGCAATGGTCAATTGGGCGGAAACAGACGGGGGAGGGCGCGTACTCGGTAAGGTCAACGACCTGCTCGGCCAGAGCGCTGGTGGCCTCGAGATCCTCGTCGGTGATTTCAGTGCCCATGCTGATCTCGGCGGCGGCCTTGACGGCAGCCTCAATCTCCTCGGGCAGGATGGTGGACAGGTCGCTCTCCCTGGCGTTTGAGCGGAAGCCCATCTTGAGGACGACCTTTGAGTAGGCGAGGTTGTCGTTGAGGATCTTGGCCAGCTCGGGGAAGTGCCAGCCGTACCATTCCTTGACGCGCATGGCGTATGTGTTGAGCTGCTTGTCGAGGACGTCGAGGCTGGCAATGCTCTGGATGATCATGGTGTCGACCTTGTCGGGCGAGAACTTGAGCTTGTGGCGCGAGAGCGAATGCGCCAGACCCAGCCTGGTCGAGTCCATCTCGGCGGGGATCAGGTCGGGGATGAGCGAGGTCATGTGCTCGCGGATGGCGCGGTAGACGTCCTGGGTGGACGAGTCGGAGAGCAGCTTGAGCGACAGGCCGGGGACCTGGGCAATGGCGTTGGCGAGCTTGGGGTCGGCAACGGCGACTGGGCGGGGTTAGCATGTTGGCAGGCGGCATTGACAGACAGCACGCATTGGGCAGGGGAGACGTACGCGAGGCCTTGCTCTCGTCCTTGAGCTCCTGCAGCAGCGTGGACAGCATGGGGCTGACCTTGCCGTCGGTCAGGGCGGCGGCCTCGTTGAGGGCCGTGACGGCATTCTCAAACTTGGTGAACTTCTTGAGCTTCAGCGCATCGACGACGGACGAGACATCCTTGACGAGCTCGTCGCCCTTGTCGAGCAGCTTCTTGTCCTTGCTCTTGAACAGGGCATAGCCGGCGCTGCGCAGGTGTTAGTTGCGTGTGCTGGGCTGGGAGCTCTGCGCACGAGGCCTACCTCGTCTCGGTCAGGATAAACAGGCCCATGGCGCGGTGAGTGTGTGGCGGCGGGGCGGGGAGTAGGAGGTGCGGGTCGCTGTTTCCCCAGGAGCTGTGCGGTGAGGTGCGCGGTGAGGAGAGGGAAGGCGCTGCGGTTGTGCGGTGGAAGCTGCCCTTCGCGACAGGAAAAATTATGCGGAAACTTCGATCGGGCGCCAAGCTGCTTACCGCAACCGGCATGGCGCGCCTGTGCTCGACGCCCACTCGTTGTCTGCTTGTGCTGTGCACACCCGCAGCCAGGCCATTGTGCTGCCATGGAGCGAAGGCGCACGTGAGCGAGTGAGTGAGTGCACAGCAGCACCCGTGGCAGTAGCAGCAGCAGCAGCACCCGCAGTGGTAGTAGTTGCAGTGCCCGTGGTAGTAGCGCCACCACCAGGTGCAGGAGCACCACCACCGCCAGTGGCAGCACCACCACCACCGCCATGTCCGCTGCCCCTCTGGCCCGCCCTGCCAGAGCCACCGCCGCCAATGCCACCACCACCACATCCACCACCTCCACCACCTCCACCCCCCGCCTCGCCGACCTGGCCTCCACCCCCGACCTGCTGCCGCGCACCCCCCTCGCCCGCTCGTCGTCGTCGCAGCTCTTCGCCTCGCCCGGCCCCGGCTTCCGCGCCGACGACGACTATGTGGTTGTCGAGCTGGGCGCCCGCTTCCTGCGCGGCGGCCTGCCTGGCGAGAGCACCCCGCGCTGCACGCTGCCCTTTGGCCCCGACCAGCAGCGCCGCGTGGGCGACTACCGCCAGTGGGACCCCGCCTACGCCCACACGCGCCGCAAGCCCAGGAGCGGCGAGGAATGGGGGCAGCAGCATGAGCTGTACCGCCTGGACCTGACCGACCTGGACCTGGGGCTCGTCGAGGACAAGTTCGAGCGGGCCATGCGCGAGGCCTACACCAAGTACTTCCTGCTCGACACCAAGCCGCGCCGCGTCCTGCTCGCCCTGCCCCCGCGCATGCCCCACGCCCTGCTGTCGACGCTGCTCGACGTCCTCTTCACCGCCTTCCACGCCCCGAGCATCACCCTCATGTCCAGCCCCGTCATGACCACGGCCGCCGCTGGCCTGCGCTCCGCCCTCGTCGTCGACATTGGCTGGGCCGAGACGCTCGTCACCGCCGTCTACGAGTACCGCCAGGTCCTCGAGCGCAGCTCCATCCGCGCCGGCAAGCTCCTCACCCAGGACATGGCCAAGCTGCTCAACGCCGAGCTCGACGACGACGCCGACCCCGGTGCTCCCAAGGCCGCCGTCTCCTTTGAGGAGGCAGAGGAAGTCCTCACGCGCGTCGCATGGTGCAAGCCCTACTCTCGCTCCAACCGTCGAACCGTCTACTTTCCCGCCCGCGAAGCCCCAGTCCTCGAGGAGTTTGAAGACGCCATTGAAACACCACCGCCTGCAGTCATCATCCCCCTCCCAAAGCACACGCCTCCCACACAACTCAAAGTCTCATTCGCCTCACTCGCCAAGCCCGTCGAAAGCGCTCTCTTCGTTCCAGACACGCCCCTCAGCGAGTTTGACGACCACGACCTGCCCCTGCACCATCTCGTCTACCGCGCCCTGGTTGCTCTTCCCATGGACGTGCGCCGCCTGTGCATGTCACGCATAGTAATCACTGGTGGCGTGTCCAATCTCCCAGGCCTCAAAACGAGAATCATGAAGGAGCTCGACGCCCTCGTCCAGAGCAAGGGCTGGGATCCCGTCCACAGCTACGGATCAGCCACCGCACATCACGAAGACAAACTGCGAGCCAAACTCGACGCAAGACAGCGCCAGACCGAAAGTAACTCGTCCACACCTCGAGGTACTGCAGCTCATCTACCAGCATCCCGACAGCCCCACGATGACGCTACCTTTTCCGCCAAGCTCGCCAGTCTCTCGCTCACACCCCCCACTGGCGGCACCATCCGCGTCATCGAGTCTCTCGGCGCATGGGCAGGTGCCAGTCTCGTGGCTCAACAGCGTGTCAGAGGCGTTGTCGAAATTGAACGAGAAAGATTCTTGAAAGAAGGTCTACATGGTGCGTCACGCGACAAGGAGGTTTCGGTTGTTCCGCAGCGCCAAAGTACCTTGGGTCCTGGGGCTGCGAGAGGTGCAGGAGATCGTGCGAGCTGGTCATTGGGTGTGTGGGCATAAAAGCCAATTTACAATGTTTTTTTTAAAGCTGTTTTATATATATACCCCCTTGTTCGCACTGCAATGCAAAGAAATGCTTGAGAAAGAGAGCAATACATATATTCAATTATTGTACTTGCCTTGTCAATCACTAATCATTCCTCTCATGTCTACACTTTTGCTTTGGGTAATTTTGCTCGAGGGGCGGTGAAGTAGGAGGAAAGCTATCTCCTCTAGGGTTATTGTGGTAGTATGTGATTGAGTGAGTAGGTGAGTGAGTGAGTGAGTAGGTGAGTGAGTAGGTGAGTGAGTGTGGAAATGATGATTGTAAGCCGCAGAAGGTACGGTGAGTATGATAACATACCTTGGAGGACGAACAGTAGCTTGGTGTTAACTCAACAAAGAGAAAAGATCAAATGAGGAAATAACTAATACTCTATCCATCTTTATACTAACTAGACCAAAGTACGTGTACTCTCGCCAGGCAGGCAGGCAGGCAGGCAGGCAGGTACGTAGGTCGTAAACCCGCCCACCGTCTACATGTGACTTGGAGTGATGGAGTCGTGATATGATGCGGCGTGGTAATGGACCCAAAAAAAACACGGTGTGGTACAAAGAAAGAAGATGGTCAGTTAGTCAGTTGCAAGTTTATTATTCCCACGAACAGCAACGACAAGAAGAAGAAGAGAAAGAAAAAAAAAGGAACGCACCCACCCACAACGTAACAAAATAAAACAGGACAAGACGAGACAAGACAAGACAAGATAAAACGAGGCTGTGCTATGTATCAAACCCCCACCAACACCAATACCACCTATCCAAGAATACATGTGGGTCCTGCCTTCCCTTCAAATCAGGCTAGACCAAAACAAACATTGTCACCCACACACATAGGGACCAACCTAATCGGACTATTTAACATCCCACATCTAACAAAGAAATCACCATGTGAAAATGGCAACACCCCCACCCTCCAGACTACTGCCACAAATGCGAGTCCTGCAGTTGGGTACCCCACAAGTAAGCTCTCGCAAGGCAGAATGGAAAAGGCAAAAGGCAAGAGTGGGCGAAGCTGCAGTCTATATTTAGATGAGGGAGAGAGAGAGGGGGGAGGGAGGGGCGGAGCTGAGCTAAGCTGAGCTGAGCTGCCTATCTGGAAGTGGAGAGTTTACACATATGGCAATGCATTGCGAGCAGAAGTGGATAGCCTGATGGATGGGTGGGTGGATGGATGGATGGATGGATGCGGACCAGTCAATTAATCAATCAGCCAATCAAACAATCATGCAGAACTAGTCCCATGCGTGGATTATGCTATTATTTGCTAAATAACTGCTGCCTACCTACCTACCCATATGTTGAGATCATGTGCAGGCGAACAATAAAAGTTGTAAGAGAGGAAGAAAAAAGGCACACCACTTGATGTGTGCACCAAGCGCAATCATCATCGTGAGGAAAGAAATGAAATGAAATGAAGAAATCCATGATGCTCAAACGCCTGCATTCGAGTCGCAATTCATCTACGTCGGAGAGGCCTTTTTTTTCCTCACGTCGTCGCTCGAGGTGTGTAGGGTGGTGGTGGTGGGCCCTGCTCGCCTAGCTCCGTGGATGCAGTCGTTTCTGCGTAATGATGCCCGTGTTCGTACGTCTCCCAGTTGTCGTCGACCGAGTGTCTATCCTCCAGCTCGTAGCCGGTACCCATGACATATGTTATAGGCGGTGATGTCGTGGTGGCTCCAAATGCGGGTGTTGATACCGAAAATCCTGCGTTGCCATATGGCGAGTGTGTGGTGGTGGCGGTGGTCGGGGAAAGACCGGATGCATGTCGTCGGTTTGACGGCACCGGTGGGTCCTCTGGAACGTCTTTTGGGCGCGAGCCGTTTGCTATTGGCATGCGTGATAGGGTTGCAAAGGAATCCATACGTTGCAGTGGTTGTATGATGATAATCTCTGGTTTCCGCTGTGGTATGGGGCGGCGGGGTATTGTGAATGATTGTGTGTGAGTAGGCTGTGGTCTAGGCTGGCACTGCGGCTGGGTGTTTTGTTGGGGGTGAGGTGGGCAATGAGCCTGGAATTGAGGTTGGGGTGTTGGTGTTGGTGTTGTTCCATAGCAAGCATACTTCTGCTGTGGGCTTATGGGCTGCTGGTATTGCTGGGGCCATTGTTGCTGAGGTTGATGATATGCTTGTGGGTTGTGATATGAAGTCGGGCCGGGGAAAGTATTGTGTCGTCGGGCTTGAACCTCCTCTTCAAACTGCTTCTTCTCGTCCTTCTTTCTGTAGTGTCGATGGATGAGATACCCACCCGCCACTATCTCGAGACCGCCGAAGATCATGTCGTCAACTAGTTTTGTGGTGTCCTAAGGCAAGAACTTGTGAAACGTAAAGCGTCGTGTTGCAGTCGGCGCCAGTAGAGAACTGGGGAATGAGGGGAGTGATTGAGGTCATAGTAGTTAATTACTTGCTCAGCCTCTCACAAACATGTGAGGGAGGAGCTATTGATGCCGGGTTGTCCGAGCGTGGTGGCGGAGTCGATGAACGAAGAACTCCAATAACCAATCACCATGTTTAAAGTTTCGCGCTTATGCAATGTGCTTGTGAGCTGGGCCTCAGGCCTAGACTTAGCGTATTTTTTCTTTAAAGCCGCAGCCAAGTCCTACAATTTGGGCATCAGATGATTTTCCCAATCACATGATCTTTATCACCACATTGTGTTTGGTATCCTGGCGGGAGAACTAGATGATATTGGCCCAACTACAAACGCAAAATTATTTAAAATTGGCTGGAGGAATCCCTCCTAGCTTCTGATCAGTCAACGTGAACAAAACCACTGCCCAGCTCTCTAAACCTGCCATGCTACAGTTTGATGACGAGCCTTAAGTCCGGCTTATCACTCGTTTTCACAGTCACTTATAACAAGCTTTTTTATCTTTCTTTTCTCACGGCAATGCCCGTATGCTCTACTCTCCAAGATATTCTCCACAATTTTAGATGACTCTTTTTCTCAGCCGTTCCAGATATCAGTGCAGCCGCATAATCTTTCTCCTCAAATCATTTGACTCGGAGTCTTATTGCATCCGTTACCTCAATCTGGGCTGAACAGGCATCAAGACTCAAAATGCTCAGTTCCTAGGAAGATCCATACCTCTACCCATTCTCTGATGGAATCCAGTGAAACTCTGCTTAAGGTATGTATGCAAAGGTATCGTATACTTGCAATGATTAGAATGCAGCAATAATCCTGACAAGATTCTTCCGCACAAATTCGACCGTGACAAGACCCTATCTTACAAATAATCGTTCCACTCCAGGCTCGGATTGGCACAGAATATCGGTCAATATCCAATGGTCGAACGGCGAAACCTTTCATGGTAGATGAAGCTGATAAATGTCTTCTTAATGAAGGTGTTGGCAACCAGGAAAACTTCAGCGAGGAGAAAATTTAAGATCTTCATCTAATAGTAAAGTTACAGGTATACGTGAACGCTTTTGGCAGCTGTCTCTAATTGCATGCCTACTAGGAATACGAGTATGTCTAGATCGAACAGAAGTCGAGAATACCTAATGTGATAAGGGACACTCGGTGCGAACAAATTGGCAAAGTTGGTCTGATGAAAGGTGTTAGCTATTGGCAGTGTCTTAACCGGTCCATACTGCCAGGTCCTAGGTGAACGGGTTCGATTAAACACGTTCTTAGGGTATCCAATTCGCAAATTTGTGGTGGACGACGAAGAAACATATCCGATTGCGAAGTTTTGGTAAACCCGGTTAGCCACGAGAGCAACCACAAGACCAACGCAACCATTGCCTGCTTTAGGAACTGTAGAAGAGGAGGTATTGCGTTCAGCTTCATGTTCGAATCGGTATTCAAGTTGATCGGGACCACGGACGAAGCAAGAATTTAATTAATTGCATCCGAAAAAATGCTACAGGCATTGTATGCGGAATCAAAGTGAATGACTTTGGAATAGTGAGTTGCTACTGAAAAGAAGAGGGTAAAACAAGGACCAGTCACCCTGCAGTAACGCGAGTGCTCTAGGAAGGAGTAACAATACAGCTCTCAATCATTGTTCAGTACAACTGCGGACAGTCAGTTCAACGGAGCCTCAGCCCAAGCAACTCCATGCAATTTGCAATGTTGTGAGGCCTTCGTATAGTATGAGTACTCCAAATTCACACATTTAACACCTGCAGATACGAAAAATAGATGATACCAACGCCATTACCCATGGATATGTCTCTTTTTGGAGATGCAGAAACCAATGGGAAACATTTCCTCAATCTGGACACAGAATAGGCACAACAATCCTCTTCCGAAAAACAGTGCAAGCTAAGACGATAAACCAAATGGCGGAAGTCTACAGTCGGTGTGACATTGCTTCGGTGGCTTGCATACGAAAGCAGGAATTGAGCGGCCTTTTGGGTGACGCAATATTCACCCATTGAGAAAGAGTTGCAGGGAGACATTCCACCTACAGGCTTTCTTTCTCTTTACACCAATTAAATTTGTCACGAAGACGTATTACTTCAAGACGAGAGTCATTGTTCAAGACGACCCAATTTCTTCCACACAATGAATGGCTAGTGTAGGGGTTCGTGCTCTATTGCAGCCGTCTCCCAGCCTTTACCTCATTCAGCACGGCCTGCTGCATCTATTAGTGCAACATCAGTGGCCGTTTGTAGCTTCTCCCGATGCCTCGAAAACAACTGACCATGTTCATACTACACGGATGGCACGTTAAACAGCAGAGCGATAGATTGTTGGGAGTCAAAGTTTGGATATGACCAAGTCATCAGGTAACGCGCTAACTTGACATCTACACCACGTATTAAAGAAACAAAGCCAACCAATGCTGAGCGCAACGTCGCGTAACAAAGGCTGTCCGGATATTTAGGCCGATGCGTGCTCTGATGGCTGAGTAATTATGGAAATACGGGAAGACTTAGTATTCGGTATACCTTAAAATACGAAGAAAGCGTGCCAGTGGAGAGAAAAGGAGTTCAGTCCGTACATGAGTGAACGCGTGGGTAAACTTTGTACGCAAAAATCCTCATCAATCGCTGAATCTTTCCAATTGGAACGTGGCGGAAGCACAGCTACCACGCAAGGCAAATTTCTGCCCTGGATGCGAATATCGCACGGTAGGCTCTGCTTGTAATGCCGTTAAAGGCACGATTCGGTGTGGTTGTTGTCGGCCGCGAGTCATGGGATCGACAGCCAAGCAACGCCGGCACGATTCCCTTGCGACGCGCCATCAGTCGGTCACTTTGCTATTCATGCGCCGCCGGCTGGACCAGACAATGTCTACTTGTGAGCAGTTTCGTTACTGTCGTACTCGACGAGGTGCTTGCGCGCCGGCCGTTCGTTGCTCATCACCCAGCATCGCCTATGGTTTCCTCTCGAGGCCCTCGTGCCTTCCTCACGACGATATGTATGCTCGCTATAGCAGCACTCCCTGAGTCCTGTCTCGCCAACGACTACGTACAAAAGAACACCAGCAACACCCCGGGATATAAACTCCTGCCTGGAATATCATCAGTCCCAGCTCCAATCTCAGTTGCGCCTGACCAAGGGTTCGAGGGCATTGATGGAGCGTGGAACACCTTCAGTCTTCGCATTGGCTCAGCTCAGCATAACATCCGCGTATTTATATCGACTGCCTCACAACAAGTGTGGGCTATCAACCCTCAAGCATGTATCTCAAACCAGACAAACGAAGCCACGGGAGCTACACAGGTGGATGTTTTGAATCTTGAATGCGAGAAGAGTCGCGGGTTTCTATTCAACACTACCGAGTCACAGACGTGGGAAGAGCAAGGCTTCTATCAACTGTGGTTGGGGAGAGACCTCGACCTCTATGGAAACGGATTGTATGGATTCGACTCGGTGGGCTTGGGATTGCCAGGGGAACTTGGACCTACCGTTCAGAACACAACCATCGCCACTTTGATTTCCTCAAACTTCTGGCTCGGTCACTTTGGTCTCCACCACAAGCCCACAAATTTTTCTTCATATGATGATGCCAAACCTAGTTACATGCAGAGTCTTTTTGAACAGATGTACATACCCAGCCTGTCGTTTGGCTATACAGCAGGCGCAAGGTATCGTATGTACTCCACATGGTCGGGGAAATGTGTTGTGCTTTACTAAAGAACACAGATGATGCTACGTTCCTTGGGAGCCTGACCCTTGGGGGATATGATGCTTCGCGATTCATTCCCAATGACCTCTCTTTCGTACTTGCTCCTGATAATGAACGCGACTTGGTAGTCGGCCTTGCCAGTCTCACTGCAGTCACCAGCAACAGCACGTCAAATATCGTGCTCCTGAATGGAGACGATATCAATGTCTTCATTGATTCAACTGTTGCCGAGCTTTGGCTGCCAATTGAAATATGCGAAGCGTTCGAGACCGCTTTTGGCTTGACGTACGATGCAGCCACGGATCTGTATCTTGTAAATGATACACTTCATCAATCGTTGTTGGCGCAGAACCCAAGCTTCACGTTTACACTCGGTCAGAAATATAGTACTTGGGTCACCGTCAACGTAACCTTACCATATGCTGCGCTCGATCTGGAAGCCTCTCCGCCGTACAGAGGATTGCAGGAAAAAACAAGATATTTTCCAATCAGGCGAGGAAAATCGGACCGGTGGACACTTGGTAGAGTGTTTTTACAGGAAGCTTACTTGGTCGTCGACTGGGAGCGCGAGAGGTTTTCTGTTTACGCCAATAATTGGACCCATGGCAGAGTACCTGAGCTGATTCCGATTGTTTCGTCTCGATACGGAGAGCAGTCGTACACCATTGACAAACAATCACGTCTTTCCACTGGGGCAATCACTGGTATCGCGGTCGGAAGTGGCCTAGTATTTGTTCTGGTAGTTGCTTCTCTTGTCTGGTTCTTCTGGCGACGCAGTCAGAAGCGCCAACTTGCCGAAATCACTGCCAAGTTTGAAGCCGAGGCTGCCGTGTCTGCAGCTCTGAAAAAACAGACTTCGAGGAGTTCAGACGACCGCTCAAGAACGTCAAGCAGAGAGAAGCAGGGAGGACACAATGTGCTTTCTAAAGCCGAATTACCTGGAGATACGGTTCTACAACGTGGGCCTGGACTACATGCCAAGGAAAACAACTCTTCCATAGTCGTAGAAGCAGACAGTACAGAGCGCCAAATATTTGAATTGCCAGGAGACATTCCAGAGACTCTAGAAGCAGATGGCCGCCAGCTTACAGAAAAAGAGTCAATGGTGGTGCGAGAGAATAGATATAACGGAGTTGATCCTAGCAGAGTGGCGGGAATGTCATTAGCGACACAAGATCCGCCCCGAGTGGTTGTGCCGGTATCATCGTCAGATGTGGTGATGGTTAGCGGAAGACTACCTAATTCGTCACCTATCACACCGCGAACACCTCGGGATGGTGCGTCGTTAGAAGCTAGTAACGTGTCTTCTCTGCTTCCACCGTATCGTGGACGACATCCCGAGGCAGATGGCATGAATCTCTCTCCCATTTCGCCTCTGGACAATCCTGCGGATCGGCGTCGGTTTTCGTACGAGTCATGACGGCTGCAGGAATTGATCCTTTGGCGACATGCAGGCACGGCAGGCGTTTTGGTTTTCGGGTGGCATAATTAGCAAGGCTCATTTGGGATTGAGGCGGTAACAAGTACGGCGTTGATGGACAACGATACCTTTGACTACTGGATTGGAAAAACGGGGCGGACTTGGCGGGAATCTTCTATGCTGCACTTGTCCATGGACATGTTTTGAGGCGGGTAATCCCATAGTCCCCCCTGAAGCACAAGCTAGGCTATACTTGACACAGATTAGATTCTGGTTTTGATATGTATGCGCCCAGGCTGTTTTTGAGGCACGTCTGGTCAGCTAGAAACGAGCTGAGTGGTGCCAATGCGCCACGCCTGGCTTATGGATACTCATGCTGACTACGACAAACGCCAAAGACGCTGCACCGCGTCAAGTACATGCCCGTCTTCTTGAACTGCCGGAACGTTTGGTGTGCGAGTTGTGCAAGTAAACAGCACATCAAACGCAAGGGCCAGGGAGAGCGGTCTGTGAGGCATGCACTGCAGAAGTGCCCCTCCTGCTCGCCGCGCCTGGCGCATGAACCCCACCTTTCACTCACGGAGGCCGCGAGGAGCAGAAACACGACCGCCTTTTCTGTGCCGTAACACTGCCAATCGTTACCTGTTGCTTGGATTGCTACCTGTGCCATGCGGTGAAGAATCTGCGCCGCTCGTCATGCGCATCCGTCAGCCTGGTTTCGACAGCCGCCCAGCTGTCTGTCATCACGCTCCGGCTCGCCTAGAGGCAGCCTTATAGCACCCGAGCTGCCACCTCTGCTTGCGTGTCTTTCTCCTTCCCCAGTCGACTGCTGAAACACCCGCCGCCTCTCCCTTGCTTCCTTCGTCCCCTCTCCCTCCCTCCCTCCCTCCCTCCCGCCCGCGCAACACTGTCTCGACACTGCCGTCGCCCACCACCCCACCGCGCCACCCGCCATGTCTGACCTCGCGAACCGCAAAGTGTTCAAGGTGTTCAACCAGGAATTCATAGTCGACGAGCGCTACAATGTGACCAAGGAGCTGGGCCAGGGCGCCTATGGCATTGTCTGGTAGGACTCGAGCAGCGCCCGGCTGCACACAGGATGCTGATGGCGCGTGTGCACAGTGCAGCTACCAACAACCAGACAGGCGAGGGTGTGGCCATCAAGAAGGTCACCAATGTCTTCAGCAAGAAGATTCTAGCCAAGCGCGCACTGCGTGAGATCAAGCTGCTGCAGCATTTTAGAGGCAAGCCGATGGCTCCCGCCCGCGTACGACATGCTAACCGCCGGCAGGACACCGCAATGTACGCCCGCCCTGTCGCCATGCGCGGCGCCTCCCCCCACCCTCGAGCTCGATGCTGAACCCACGTGTGTGCAGATTACATGTCTCTACGACATGGACATTCCCCGTCCGGATAATTTCAATGAATGCTATCTCTATGAGGGTACGGCCCATCCCCGCTGTGTACTATACCACGATGCTGATGCAGCACAGAGCTCATGGAGTGCGACCTGGCAGCCATCATCCGCTCTGGTCAGCCGCTCACAGATGCCCACTTCCAGTCATTCATCTACCAGATCCTGTGCGGCCTGAAGTACATCCACTCAGCAAACGTTCTGCACCGTGATCTCAAGCCCGGTAACTTACTCGTCAATGCCGACTGCGAGCTCAAGATTTGCGATTTTGGACTGGCCAGAGGCTTTTCTATGGACCCTGAAGAGAATGCAGGATACATGACCGAATATGTCGCTACCCGATGGTACAGGGCTCCTGAGATCATGTTGAGCTTCCAGAGCTACACAAAAGCCAGTGAGTTTTGCCATTTTATTACTTGGTTGCCCACGTCCAGGCACAAAAGCCATGGCTTTTGGACCCCTGGCTTGGTCAAACCAGGGTCTGTATCAAAAATAGTCTTCACTTGGTCATTCCCGCAGTTCGAGCTCAGATGCTAACTCAAGTAGTCGATGTATGGTCTGTAGGATGCATTCTTGCCGAATTGCTAGGTGGCAAGCCCTTTTTCAAGGGCCGCGACTACGTCGACCAATTAAACCAAATCTTGCACTACCTAGGAACCCCGAGTGAGGAGACTCTCGCGCGTATCGGCTCGCCCCGTGCCCAGGACTACGTTCGCAACCTGCCCTACATGCAGAAGATTTCATTCCAATCGCTCTTCCGCAACGCAAACCCCGACGCGCTGGATCTCCTGGACCGTATGCTTGCCTTTGATCCCTCGCAGCGTATCTCCGTCGAAGAAGCTCTTGAGCACAGGTATCTGCACATTTGGCACGACGCATCTGACGAGCCGTCGTGCCCCACGACATTCGATTTCCAGTTTGAAGTCGTCGAGGAGATTCCAGACATGAAGAAGATGATTCTCGCAGAAGTTCATCGATTCAGACAAATGGTCAGAGTGCAGCCTGGCGCTGGCGCGGGCGGCCAGGGACAGCAGCAAAACCAGCAGGTCCCGATACCAGACAGCTATGATCGTGGAGGTTACGAGGACCCTAGGCCACAGGAAGCGTTTAATCAGGGCGGGTGGCAAGGAAGCGATCTAGAGAGGGATTTGCAGGGTCTGGATGGGCGTCTGAGATAGAGAGGTTGAGCAGCGAATAGCGACTTCTTGGATATAACATTTTCTTCTACAAATGTAATGAGGTTAAACTAAGTTCTTTGTGGTTCTGTAGATGAGGAATGGATAGCATTGGAACATGATATTTAGGAAGCTGCAATAACAAGACAGAATAAACTGGAGTCTTCAATACATGTACTTGGTTTGTTCACAAGATATAAGTGGCACATTGTTGCTTTATGGACCTGAATTACACGTTTTGTTGTGCTACAAGTTGGCTTACCAATCACTTATCTTCTTCTCATTGATCATGTCATACCTATGCTATCTCTTTGTAAGCTTCTTTTTCAGTCCTCCACATGCTTTATAATTTAATCCTGTAGGTTGCATTAATGGTTTAAGTCAATTGCTTTAAAGTACGGTTCACTGAGAAATTAACTTGAAAACATTGCTCTAAGCCACACTCCCTTCTTCAACAATCGCAAGTGATGGCCCCCAAGATCTTTCTGTAATATTCCTCCTCCTCCTCCTCTTCTTCTCTCCCAACACTAATATTGATAGCACTGGAGGTACAGGCTATATTGGCGGCTCCGTACTACACACCCTTGCAAAAGCCCACCCAGAATACTCCATCACTGTGCTGCTCCGCCGGGTCCCTCCATCCTTCACCTCCTGCTACCCCAACATCCAAATCATCGAAGGTGACTACTCTAGCTCCTCGCTCATCTCCTCAGCGGCAGAGAACGCCGACATTGTCGTGCACAACGGCGACTCAGACCACGAAGCCAGCCTCAACGCCATCATCGAGGGACTTCTGCGGCGCTCTACCCCAGGATATCTCCTGCATCTGTCGGGCACAGGCATCGTATCTGACTGGGCCGAGGAAACGCACCTGGGGAAGCTAAATCCCCAAATATGGTCCGATGTGTCCTCCCTGGGCGAGATTAAGTCCCTGCCCGACCACGCGCTGCACCGCAACACGGAGAAGATCCTGCACTCGACTGCTGCACAGCACCCATCCAAGATCAACATTGCAGTCATGTGTCCGCCTGATATCTACGGGCGCGGACACGGTCTAGCGAAGACGCACAGCGCGCTTATCCCCTTGTTTGTCAAGGAGTCGCTGGCCTTGGAAGGTGGGAGGGTGTTTTACCACAGCGAAGGGGAGAATACAAGAAGTTGGGTGCACATTGACGATTTGCTGCGCTTGTATCTTACTGTTGTTGAAGCTGCGGCAGCTGGGGGTAAGGATTTTGGCTGGAATGAGTCTGGGTACTACTTTGCGGCTACGCAGGAGCATTCTCATCGCGCGCTTGCTGTTGCGGCGGGGCAGATTCTGCACAAGCATGGGTTTATCGATCAGCCGGAGCCGGTGCAGATTGGGTTGGAGAGAATTGATGCTACGGCGAATTTTCCCGGGTTTCCTAGGCTGGGGAGATATATGTATGCAAGTAATTCGCGGACGAGGGCGGAGAGAGCGGGGGGGCTGTTTGGGTATAAGGGGGAGGGGGAGGGGTTGTTGGATGTGTTGGAGAGTGATATTCTGGATGCTGTGAAGGGATTGTGAGGGAGTTGTCTTTCATAGGACTTGATGACTTTGGAATCGAGAGGTGAGTGGGTTATACGATTGAAGGTAGGGGGATGGGTTGGTGGTAACTACACTGGCAGGTATTTCACACCGCGGCTACAATTATCTACATCTGTGAGAACAAAATAACAATAGAGCTGATTTTAACAATGAGGACAATCTGTATTTTCCTTCAGTCGTGTATTTGAATTGTATTTGACAAGTCCTAGCGAAGTGTGCAGACATGAACGTGGTAGACTTGGACGTTCTGCATTACAAGACAACAATAGTGTGCAAATCACGAGTCTTCAGGAAGCCTACTGAATTCATAATAGACTAACGGAGGTCAACCATCATTGAATACTGAATTGTTGTAGAGCGGAGTGCGCAATTGAGTGGACACTGGATGGGCGTTTGACGACGCTAGACTAGCGCGGTCGGCGAATGCGTTCTCCACTCTTTTTTCTCGCAGTCCTGGAAAAGTTCGCGCGACGCAGTTCACGTCCACACACGTTCCTCACCACCAACCTCCCCACACCCACATTCAAAATGACGGCCGCAGAGATGGAGTCGAATAAGCGCAAGCGCAAACACAAGAGCAAGAAGGGCGAGGAGGCTGCACCTGTAAAGAAGGTCAGCAGCAGCAGCGCCGCCGCTGTCGCTGAGAAGCCCCGCAAGAAGGCGAAGAAGGAGCACACGCCCGAGCCTGAGGTTGAGGAAGTTGAGGAGGGCGCTGAGAGTGCCGATGAGGAGGTTGAGGAGCAGGTAGACGAGGAGGAGGAGGTTGAGGAGGTCGACGAGGCCGAGGAAGACGACGAGGAGTTGCTCAACCAGCAGCTCAAGCAGATCGCCGCAAAGCCCACTGGCGCAAACTCGGAGGAACTGCCCTCGGG
Source organism: Mycocentrospora acerina (assembly GCA_022701365.1). Lineage (NCBI taxonomy): Eukaryota > Fungi > Ascomycota > Dothideomycetes > Pleosporales > Mycocentrospora > Mycocentrospora acerina. Next base: position 525,757 of record JAKUHH010000068.1, read on the forward strand.
CACCTCGATACCAAATGTCGAGGACCCGCAGTTGTTCTCGGAGCTGAACCTCTCTGAGCGCACAATGGAGGCCATCAAGACCATGGGCTTCGAGAGCATGACGGAGATTCAGCGCAAGACGATTCCCCCGCTTTTGAGGTACGATTGATGATCAGAAGAAGACTTGCAAGATACTAACAGGATACAGTGGAAAGGACGTCCTTGGAGCAGCCAAGACTGGTAGCGGAAAGACACTTGCATTCTTGATCCCCGCCATTGAGATGCTGTCCTCTATGCGATTTAAGCCGCGCAACGGCACCGGAGTCATTGTCGTGTCGCCTACGCGCGAACTTGCGCTTCAGATCTTTGGAGTTGCCCGCGAGCTTATGGAGAAGCATTCACAGACATTCGGCATTGTCATTGGTGGCGCAAACCGAAGAGCAGAGGCAGAGAAGCTTGTCAAGGGCGTGAACCTGCTCATTGCGACTCCCGGTCGTCTGCTGGATCACCTGCACAACACTCCAGGCTTCGTGTTCAAGAACCTCAAGAGCTTGATCATCGACGAGGCAGACCGTATTCTGGAAGTTGGTTTCGAGGACGAGATGAGGAGCATTATCAAGATCCTTCCCAATGACAGGCAGACAATGCTGTTCTCTGCGACACAAACCACAAAGGTCGAGGATTTGGCGCGTATCTCGCTCAAGCCTGGGCCGATGTACATCAACGTCGACTACCGCAAGGAGCACTCGACAGTCGAGGGATTAGAGCAGGGCTACGTTATCTGCGATTCAGACACGCGATTCAGGCTGCTATTCAGCTTCCTCAAGAAACACCAGAAGAAGAAGGTCATTGTCTTCTTCTCCAGCTGCAACTCGGTCAAGTTCTATGCTGAGTTACTCAACTACATCGACCTGCCTGTGTTGGAACTACACGGCAAGCTCAAACAGCAAGCCCGAACAAACCGCTTTTTCGAGTTCTGCAATGCGCAGTCTGGCACACTGATCTGTACGGATGTTGCGGCACGAGGTCTCGACATCCCGGAGGTGGACTGGGTGATCCAGTTCGACCCCCCTGATGACCCGCGCGACTACATTCACCGCGTTGGTCGAACAGCGCGAGGATCCGACGGCAAGGGCAGGAGTCTGATGTTCCTGCTGCCTTCTGAGATTGGCTTCTTGAAGCTCCTGAAGGAGGCCCGCGTCCCACTCGTCGAGTTTGAACTGCCGGCCAACAAGATTCTCAGTGAGTTTTTTTCCCTTCTTCTTCCATATCTACTTGCTCTGTGTTTCTTAAAAGGTTTATCGAAACTAACCCGGGAAACAGACATTCAATCGCAGCTCGAAGCGCTCATTTCCAAAAACTACTACCTCAACAAGTCGGCAAAGGACGGGTACAGGTCGTACCTCCAGGCGTACGCGTCGCACAGCCTGCGGTCCGTGTTTGACGTGCACAAGCTGGATCTCGTCAAGGTGGCCAAGAGCTTTGGGTTCTCGACACCACCGAGGATCGACATTAGCCTTGGAGCGAGCCTGGGACGCGATAAGAAGGTCGAGGGCCGCAGGCCGTACGGGAGTCAGCCGCAGCAGGGGAGACGGCCGATGAAGCCAAAGCGATTTTAGAGCGGTAGGGTAGAAGAAAGCAAGGAGAGTGATAATGGAGGAGTTTTTTGGAGTAGGGGAAAAAGTCTGGCTGCCTGTCTGTCTGTGTGGGTTTGTGTATGTGTGTGTGTGTAAATGTTGGTTGTGAAATAAATGGATGGATAGAAATAGCATTCATTCAGCATTCAGCATTCAGTCTCAAACTTTGGTCTTTGATGTGTAGTCATTGGGGGGTTTTTTTTGGCATGGAAGATTGACCACCTTCTCCCAGGTGAGTGAGTGAGTGTTTTTCTCACGCCCTAGTTTATGACTTCACTCGAGCAATCTCGAAAAAAAAGAACCTACTTGGCTAGCGACGGAGTATTTCTCCACACAGCGAACTGCTACTACTTCTACTACTACTAGGTACTGCTAGTAGGTGCTCACTAGGATGTTATACACGGAGGGTTTTTCTTTTCCCTCCCTTTTCTGCTTACTTGCTTGGTTGCTTATTTCGGAACTACCTCGCCGTCGTACCTTCAACACGGTACGATTCGATTTGATGCGATGCGATGCAATGCGGGGCCATGCAAACGCAACAGCATAAACCCTGTATGTCTGTCTGGCACGACAGATAGTTTAAAAAGAAAAAGAAAAGCCAAGTCGAGATAAATTTGGTTGAGCTGAGGTGAGACATGAACTTGCACAACTGAATCATGCCTACCTACCTATTCCATGCCGACTAGCCATGCGGGATATAGTTTCGACGACTACGATGACAACGACGACGACGACAACGACGCAATGTGATGCGCTGTGATGTGATGCCATGCCATGCGCTGCGATGCGACGTGACGGGAAGGGTTGGGGGGGGCGGTTGAAACGCAGGGCAAGGCAAGGAAAAGCGCCGGATTAGGCATGTCGCTGAGCGATGCGTTGTCAAGTGCGAAAGTGTTTTCTAGCCAATGAGGAAGGTGGGCACGGGAAGTCTTTTTATTTTTTTAATTTTTATTAAATCGCGTTCTCAGAGTGTTGGCGAAGCGAGAGAGGGGACTGTGCAGGGCAGGGCAGGGCAGGGCAGGGCAGGTCGCCCCGGTGATGCGAGGGGGGAGGTTGGTGCTGAAGCGCGGAGAATAATTAGTGAAGAGGAGCATGTAGGTACCGTGCTTTGGCTGGCCTGTGTGGGCGTTGGGCTTGGTGGATACGAAGCGCGGCGGCGGTGGTGGCGGTGAGGGCGGAGGGTGGAGGGCAGACGAGAGGCTAGAGGGTGGAAGGGAAACACGTGCGCGGGGATTAGATTGGGAGAAGAAAGGAAAAAGGCCTGGTGTGGTGTGGTGTGGTGCAAAGGCCAAGTGCTGGCTGTGGGCGAGGGATTGGCCCAGAGGAGAGCAGAGCATCGAGGACGTGGGCGAGGGCGTGGGCGTGGTGCTGGCTGGAGGACAGAGGGTGGGCGCTGGCTGAGGAACAGAGGGCGGGTGGCTGGGGGCGCGTGCTGCTGCCCAGGTACTGCCACCTAGGTACTGCCTGGCCGGGTTGCTGAGACGTGTTTGAGTGGGCGATGATGTGTACATGTGTCTCGGCCAGCTCTTGTCCTCGACGACTGCGTGGCCTGCCTTGACCTGCCCTATGCCTCGAGCTGCCTTGACCTGCCCTGCCCTGCCCAACCTGTCCTGCCCAACCTGTCCTGCCCAGCCTATCCTGTCCCGGCCTGCTCTGCCCTGACCTGTCCCGAGCTGCCGGACTGTCTCCTTGCAGTGGGCCTCGCCGTGCACGCCCGTCCCCCGCCAGTGCAGTGAGGTTGGGCAAGCTCTCTCCAGCAAGAGCACTAGCTGGGATCGTTGCTCGCCGCGGCTCTCCACCGTAGCAACGCAGCGACCCACGGCGGCGCACAGTCTCAACATCACATCCCCCAGAGCAAGCCGGCGAGCGAGCACCCGAGCCATCGAGCGGCGAGCGTCATCACTCCTCGCGACGGCTTCTTTGGCGCGCGCTGCCCTCGCTACTGGCCCCCGCTGCGTGTGAGTCGCCCAAGCTCGTGCTGCCACTGCTGCCACTGCTGCCACCGCTGCCACTGCCGCTGCCCTGACATGCCATTCTGACCAAGGCCCCCACAGTCGTGCAGCCCCGTCGCACCGCCTTTTCTACTCGCTGTCCAGGACACAACCACGCACGCCCCCTTCTCTCTCGCTCCTCCACGGCCATGTGCTAGCGAGAGTCGGCTGCCTGCTGCCCCTCTCCCAAAAAAAATTAACAGGCCTTGCGGGCGCGCAAACAAGACGCTGCCGCGCAACACGGCCCGGCCCTCGCTGCCCCGTTCACCGCATATCTACGTTCGACACCAGTCCGCAGCCATTGCGAGGAACAGCAGCACCCATGTCGTCGTCGACCCACTCGGCCTTCTAGGATCTTTCGCGATTCTGCAATGGGTCTAGACACAAATCGACCTCCTCTACCAGCCCCAACCGATCCCTCGACACTCAGCTCTTCCGGCTACGACACCACCCACGGCGACGACGCCGACGACGACGACGTCGACACCAACGTCTCCACCCGTACTGACAAGACGTCCTTTTCCATCCCCGAGGACGGCACGCCCGTCACCATCAACACGGTCAAGCTCAAGCGCAGCCTCCACAAAAAGTATCCCAGCCAGACCTCGCTGCTCATCGAGTACTTTGAGGGCTCCCGCATCGACGACCACTCCCGCTCGTCCCCCAGCGTCCGTGTGCGCGTCACCCCCTCGTCGCGCAAAAAGAGGCCCGTCGACGACCACCACGACCAATACGTCCACATCTCCCATTCCGCCCGCTACACTCGCAGCTACCAAGACTACCAAAACATCCAAAACACCCGCAAGCCCGCATACAGCCGCCGCATCTCCCTTGGCACTCGCGACGACCCTCCCCCCGACGACTACTGGCTGGGCTCCGACGTCTCGTCCCTCCCGCCCGTAGAGATCGAAGTGCTGCACAACTCGAGCGACGTCTCCAGTAACGGCGGCCGCTTCGTGTCTATTGCCTCGGACGTCTCGTCCATGCCCCCAGACAGCATGGTAGGTGACGCAACAGAGATCCTGACCCCACGACGCCGCAGAAGCCGCAGCTTGGAGCGAGACGAAGTAAACGAATCCATGCTTTCAGAAACACAAGACAAGCTCAAGGCGCCCCGCCACCAGCGCAGCCGCAGCCTGAGCAAAGACCGCATCACACAGCGCGTCATGGAGAAGCTGCAGCAGCAGCAAGCGCTCGACAGCGCAGCTTCCAAGACGAGGACTTCGTCCAGAAGCAACAAAGAAGAATTGGCCTCGCCCCGCACCAAGTCGCACAGGCGAAGGAGCAAGGACCCTCGCGACGAAGACTTTAGTGTCCTGAGCGGCAACGAGTCCTTGCTTTCTTCCAACAATGACCGCAAGTCGGGCCTTGTGCCGTCCGTGCGCTCTGGCGTGTCAGGGACTTCATCCATCAACAACCCCAAGCTTCTTGCGACGGTTGAAGACGCCATTAGGCGTCTGATTCTGCCAGAACTAAATGCCCTAAAAGAAGACAATCGCACTTCTAAAAACAAAGACAAATTTGAGCGCATTTCTCGCGATAATGGTGCCACGTATGAAACCGTCGAATCGAGAAGCAGCTCCCGCGACCCTTCACGGCGCCGTGTCTCAAAGTCCTCCAGCACACCCAACATCCACGGCAGCAAGCCAAAAGTCGTGCTGAACCGCGATGAGCACGACCCGGGAACCGTCCTATCTGGAAGCTCGGGCCGCAAAGAGCGGAGGATGAGCAAAGGATCCGTGTCTGACCGCAGTTACTCCGAAATATCCTCGCGCCAGCAGAGCCATAGGAGGAAGAGCAAGGACAAGGAGCTCAAAGAACGCTCGTCGCGCTCATCTGCGCGCGACTCTGAATTGGCTAGCCTGGCTGGTGCTGGACTCACGGCTGCGGCCTTGAGGCATCATACCTCACGTGAAGAAAAAGAAGAGGAGCGCAAGCACAAGTCGCACCGTCACAAGAGCAGTGGAAGCCGTTCTGTGAGCGTAGCCGAAAGTGCGGCAGACGACTTGTCCGTTTTGGATGTTCCCGCTCTGCCCTTCCTCCACAGCGAGCTGCATGGATCAGAGTTGACTCGAGACTCGATTTTGTCTGCCGAAACTGAGACACGGCAAAGGCCGGGTTCTTCATCATCCAAGAGCACGAGTACAACTGCTGGTCCTGAGACACCACTCCAAGAAGTAACTCGGGGCTACGCATCTCCAGCACCACGAACTCCTACACGGACACCTAATACCTTTCAGCAAAAGCTCGCAGCTGCTCTGAGCAACGAACCAAAGGAACATGTCCGTGTGGCAACTCCAAAGGGTCTGGTGACTCCGAAGATTGACCATAGCGGCTATCCCGTCCGGAGTAAAGAAATGTCCGCGGCAGCCATGGAAGCTGCTGCTGCTGCCAAGGCTCGTGCCATTGAACGGGCTGGCCCACAAGCCTCTCAATATGAGATTGCAAGCGAGACCCAATCTCGAGGCGTCAGTCCCATCCAGAGCGAAGCTAGTTATGCAGAAGAGGCGCACGCCACCGGCTCGCCTCAAAAGCTTCGAACCGCTCAAAGCGCAGCATCTGTGTCATCAATTGGGGCTGATCGTCAAGTCGAGCGGCAGCCATCCGACTTTTCGATTGCGTCGCTTGCTTCGAGACCAAGTACCAAGGTGGCGCGAACACGCAAACGGCCGCAAGGCGTTAATCTTGAAAGTTCGTCAACCCTGGCTGGAGGGCCGTCTACACCTCGGGACGCAGAGTTGTTCTTTGAGATGCATCATGAGCAAAATGAAGTGTACCGGAGAGAACTCGAGGAAAGCTCGCAGGCGTCGCCTGTCAACTACAAGCGTTTGACCGCCTACACTGATGACAGCACAGACGGCCAGTACCTGGATATTGCGGAGCAGGTCCATATCGATCAAGACATTCGCAAGGTCGGCTCGAACCCAGAGTACATCCACACACCACTAGCAGTCGAGTCTGCTGTTGCTTCTTTGCATGACCAGTCCATCTTGAGCCCCACATCCATCATGAGCCCCATCACTCGGTCTGCGGTAGCAAGCCCAATTAAGAAGAGCCGCTTGTCGCAAGTTAGTCCTGCGCCTGATGTTCTAAATGTATCCGACGAGGAAGTCCCCAGTGGTGCTCGATGGGGCGCTATCCGCGACAAGGCTGAGGCATTGTCCCTCAAGCCTCCAGTCGACAACTCGCCGAGGCAAAGTATCTCGCACTCGGTTGATGAGAAGCCTCAGATGCATCACAGTGCTTTCCCGGCTCATGACGAGCTGATGCCGGAGATTGGGTATGGTATAGATGATGATTCCGATGTCACCACCAACCCTTCGATCATCCATGGACCGCTTGGAGGTGGAGACGGGTACCAAGAACAGACGGAAGAATACCTGAGCCGACAAGAGTCGCGCGAGCGTTCACCCGGCAACCCATACAGCAACGGCGCCCCTATTGGACCTGGGGGCGGAGCTGCTGCCATTGCTGCTGCCGCTGCTCACCACTTGCGCAATTCAAGCCAGAGCGACATCTCATACGACGAACAACACCAGGCCACGGTAGAAGATGACTACGAGTCCTATACAGGTGAGCCTCATTACGAGCAGCCGGGCTATGCGCAGAGTAACCGCACTCCTTTGTCCAACCATACCGGCTGGAAAGACGAAGGTTACCAGTCGGCTAATCAACGTGAAGCGTATACGCCTCAAAACCGGATGGCACCCAAACTGTTTGAAAATGAGTTTGGCGATGACTATGATGAGGCTGGCCAGGACGACTCAGACTTGTTTGCGACTGGTGCCAATCACAATCGGCATGTAAGCGGTAACTCTCACGGCATGGACTCGCCGCTTTACGACGCAGCGACGGGCCAGGGCATCGACCGCATTGAGTCCAAGGATATCGTTGCGCTCATGGATCATCTGACTGTTCGCGACGCACAGCGCAATGCACGAGATACTGAAATTCTGGTTACGCTGGTCAAGAGCGCGGCGGAGATGCGCAATCAACTAGACGAGATGAAGCAGTTCATCAAGACACAAGACAACATGATCATGCAGACTACGGACAAGAGAGTCGGTCTTGCCGAGCAGCGCATTTTGGGCGGCCCTCGTCCTCAGCCGCTTGGATCGTCGCGCCTTCCTCGATCGGCGTCGGAAGATGAGATTGAGACGAAGAAGAAGAACGTCTTCAAGCGTGCTTTGAAGGGCTTGAGCATGAAGGGCGATGGCGACATCAAGAACATTGAGCACATGTTGGTTCAACTGCTTGGTGAAGTAGAATCGCTCAAGCAGGTTCAGACGCTGACTTTGGAACAAAACCGCTCCAATAGCCTCACGTCTTACGAGAATCTGAGGGCCAGTGGTGACCCTGGTTACGAGCCTGAAGGTCGCGCCAACACTGCTTCGTCGCCGAATCAGTCTGGATTTCTTTCCAATCCCTCATCATCACGTCGCATTCAGGATCTCCACTCGGGTTACGATGTCGTACAGAACAACCGCATTAGCACAGTGCATGAAGATTCTGACGAGTACGATGAACGTGATCTTCAATATCAGAACACGGAGCGGATGACGACCCCTACGCAAGAGGCTATGCACAACAGGAGCCTCTCGCAGGAGAAGGTGACCCCGACACAAGGCTCAAGATCATTCAGCAAAGAGAGTCAGGAAACCACACCCAAGCGAAAGCACAAGTCAACCTCATCTTCTGGGTTTGGTATTCCAAAGATCTCAAGGTGGTCAAAGACAACGGCATCGACCAACCCGGAAAGTCTTCCCCAAAACAATGGGTCTGGAGACAGGCGACCGTACTCTGCGCACTCAAAGTCTTCCCAATCAACCCACTCGAGGTCTAGGTCGCAAAACAGTTACTATGACGACGAGCCGTATGCCGTGCGCGATGACGAGAGGCGTCGTTCCCATGGTTCCCTTTCCAGAGACGACAGATCCTCAATCCGCTCAGCTTCACCCCTCATCCCAGATGAGTCTGAGCTCGAGTACGAAATGGATGACCCCAAGTACCAGGCTCATCGCAACTCGCTGAACTTGCAGCACCCGCAGCCGCGCCCAGGACCAACCGGGCGTCACCAATCCCACCTCGAAGATGCGGCGCAGATCTACGAGCCTTCCAATGTCACATCACCTGACTACGATCAGTGGGGCAGCATGCCTTCGCTGGCACGCAACCGCATGTCTGCTGGCACGACAGGATATGGAGCTGGAAACTTGAGCCCCATCTCATCCGAGGGCGGTTACAGCGGTCACTCTGCTTCTGAGCAGCAGTACGCGCCACCAAGGCCACCCAAGGTTGTCGACGATGGGCCATTGATCCCACAGCAGCAGACGGGTACTCTGGCGGGTTACGGACAGACTAGGCAGATGTACAGCAGTCCCAACCAGTTTGGTAGCCAAGGTGCATTGACACCACTTGCACCAATCGCAGAGGTCAGGTACAGCCTTGAGACAGATAGAGGATTTCGGGTATGTTTAAGTCATGTGAATGGATGAGGTGATTAAATGCTAATGTTACTCCTAGTTGACACCAACCAATTCTCCACGACAGAGTCTGTCGAGCCCCCTAAGGAAGATCACGGGCCCCAGGCCTATGGGTAGCAGGAGCCCCGCCCCGAGTGTAGAAGGACTGGGTCACTCGGACACAGTCGTCAGGAGGAAGCCCATAGAAGGTACGGTTTCTCCGTTTGTTATTGTGCAAAAAACCAAAGTTAACATGTCAACAGTGGATGAGGAATCACTACTCAGCTACCGTAGCAGCCTCGACTCGGAGATCTTCTAGGCGAAGGACTGCCAACCGGGAATGACACTCCGGAATGCACTGCATGGCCAGGCGGTGCGTGAATGGGAAACGGGAAACAAAGGCGCCGCGGAGTTTTTTGCAAAGACAAGACCAAGACATAGTCACAGAGGAGAGAAGAAGGTGCGATTTCAAAGCCCGCTGAGAAACGTGTGGATGATGCGGTATAATAGTTAGGTTGGGAGGGGAGATGCAAGGTGGTCAACTATACCATAGAGACTAGGCATCGGGTCGGACGGAGGCATCTGTTTTTTTTTTTTGATTTTGGTTTTATTAGTATATCCCCTTTCCTTTCTACGCAAGCGAGCGTCAAGATGTTAGTTTGGTATGCGACGGACAGGAAGCGATGGAGGGGGGTTTGGAGCTCCTTAACCCCCCTCTACTGTTTTATATCCTTTTTTTTTCCTTTTTTTCTTTTAATTCCACCCAAAGAGTTGTTGCTTCGGCTCCTCTTTTTTTTGGGGAGGGAAATGAATGAACTTTATGATCTTCATGTCTGATGAAAGGTGTGGAGTCTTGGGCAGGCTTTCGCCTGGGGGTTTTAATCTAGCTAGCTTAGTTGGTTGAGGGTGATTGGGATGTTGAGGAAGGAAGGAAGGAAAGTAAGTAAGTAAATAAGTAATTAGTTCACATCCTATAGCCTTACTCAGCCACGATTACGATTACCCTATTCCACGTCCAATCCCATCAGCTGAAACGGCGAACGAACTGCCATCCATCACTGCTGCACTGCGTCAAGAGCTGTGCACGTGCGCTGTTGCAGAAGATGGGATAGTATTCATGTCTACTGTCCAATCAGTGTGCTTTTGCGCCCCCCGCAGGCCATCTACTATGGTTCTCAAAGTATAAGCCATTCCCCACTTTTCGTGGCCTTGAGATGGGTCCTTTGATTCGTCAAAGTTGCTGACTATGATGATTTCAACCAATCTGAGAGCATTCTCAAACAAATCCACCTGTGGCAAATGACTTATACTTCGTAGGGAGAGGGGGGCTATAGTATGCTGGACGATGAGATGGTGACCCCTGCTTGGAATCCGCTCAATTGTACTTTTGCAAAGCGGGCAGGGCAACCTCCTGTGCGGAGAGAGAGTGTGTCTGGTTTGTGAGCATAGGCGCGCCCGGAACGGCATATCACGTCCTGACAGAACCAGCGCGCCCAGCCGCAACGAACAAGAATGGGAGTTTTGCGCTGTGTCCAATCGCCATCCCTCCAATCACATCTGCAGCCTGTCCGTCATTGCAACATATATATTCAGAGCCTCTACGCTGACCGCAATCTCAAGCACAACTCACCCCCTCGTCCTGTCTTCATCCTGGACATAGACTCACCACTCCACAGTCTCTGGCGGTTGGGTACCTCTGCTTTCCTGTACAACTGATGCACGAGACAGCGCTGACAATGAGCCTCTCGCTGCGTAACCTGCCTGAACTGGCATCAGACGGCTTTCCCCAACCCGGGTTTTCATATACTGCAGACTACTATCCTCTTGCCCAGCAAGCATACGGACTCCACAGTATCGAGGAAACCTATGGATATACCCCGCAGCCACAATTTCCAGGCGGACACTTTGCAACTACACAGAACCTTGTTCCACACCCGTTCGGTCTACCTATGGCGCTTCCTAGCCATGAGCAGCACGATGCAGAACCTCCTGACAACACCCAGTTCGCGTTTGCAGCGCCTGCGGTGCCTGCACCACCCAGATTATCCATGGGCCCGCCAGCCCGGCCACGAAAGCCGAAGGCGCCTACTCTGCGCGCAAGAGACTGGGAGCCGCATAAGGATCGCATCCTAGAGCTGTACGTCACGCAAGGGGTAACGCTGCCAAAGGTGAGGCAGATAATAAAAGATGAGCGTAATTTTACAGCTACGTATGCGACTCCCGTCGATACAAGGCCAAGCAGACATCTAGTGTACTGCTGACACAAATGTAACTACAGACTGCGGCAGTACCGAACGCGCATCAGTGAGTGGGGAGAGGACAAAAACGTCAAACTGCCAGAGATGGGAGCGATCGTTAGGAAGCGCCAGTATAGAAAGCTTGTTGAAACTAACAAGGGCGGGCTTATCTTTAAAGTGCGAGGCAATGAGATAGAACCGCAGAAGATTGAGCGATGGATGAAGAATTATGGGGTAGGTGACAGCTTCCCGTATGCCCCAAGTCCCGCAGCATGTGAGTTAGTCTACAACAAATATAATCTTTGCTAATATACAAAAGCTACCCCGTCTGCTTTAGAATGTCGCACTGTGTCTGATAGAGGCTCTCCTGCGGTGATCTCTATGCACTCGCCAGCAGCTTCAATCCTTTCGCCTGGTGGTGTTCACCTTACAGCGCATAGCCCGCAGGCCTTCTCTCCTGCCCTCTCGGTTTCAAGCATCGTCCAGCCTCAAGACAGTGTCTTCACTGGGCAGAGTCCGGCCCTCGCATATCGATCCCTTCCGAACGTGCATGCCAGTCTCCTTTACACCTCGAGCACCCTTGAAAACCAGATGGACGTCAAAGTAGGACGTCGACACAGACAAGATGAGGAGGAGCGCTTGCGCGATCAACTGTACGAGGCGGAGATGTTATTAGGAAGTAGCCCTTCAGAGGTCTTGAGCATGTTATACAAATTAGGAGACGTGCTTATCAGCCAAGGAAGATACAAGGCGGCGGAGAAGGTAATCCGCAGGCTGGTGGAAGTCCGTCGAAGCTGTAGCGGCGATAAGCACGTAGACACGCTTAAGGCTCTAAGCCTTCTTGGTCAAGTCTTAGATCATCAGGGGCTGTACTCCAAGGCGGAAAGACTTCAGCGACAAGTGCTGCAAGAACGTGAGAAGGTGCTTGAGCCGGAGCACCTAGACACGCTCACCAGCGTCAACCACCTTGGGTTGGTACTGCAGAGCCAGGGGCGATACGAGGAGGCGGAGGCGATGCATCGACGAGCGCTGCAAGGACATGAGAAGGTGCTTGGGTCGGAGCATCCAAGAACGCTCACCAGTGTCAGCAACCTTGGGTCAGTGGTGCAGAGTCAGGGCAGACACGAGGAGGCGGAGGCGATGCATCGACAAGCGCTGCAAGGGTATGAGAAGGTGCTTGGGTCGGAGCACCTAGACACGCTCACCAGCGTCAGTCACCTTGGGTCGGTAGTACAGAACCAGGGCCGGTATGAGGAGGCAGAGGCGATGTATCGACGAGCGCTGCAAGGATACGAGAAGGTGCTTGGGTCGGAGCATCCAAGCACACTCTTCACCGTCAGCCATCTTGGGTCAGTGCTACAGAGTCAGGGCTGGTACGAGGAGGCAGAGGAGATGCATCGACGAGCGCTGCAAGGACGCGAGAAGGTGCTTGGACCAGAGCATCCAAGCACACTCTTCACCGTCAGCCATCTTGGATCAGTGCTACATAGTCAGGGCTGGTACGAGGAGGCAGAGAAGATGCATCGACGAGCGCTGCAAGGACGTGAGAAGGTGCTTGGACCAGAGCATCCAAGCACACTCTTCACCGTCAGCCACCTTGGGTCGGTGCTAGAGGTGCAGGGCCGGTACGAGGAGGCAGAGGCGATGTATCGACGAGCGCTGCAAGGACGTGAGAAGGTGCTTGGGCTAGAGCATCCAGACACGCTCGCCAGCGTTAGCCACCTTGGGTCGGTGTTGGAGAGCCAGAGCCGGTACGTGGAGGCAAAAGCATAAAACATGCTAGATTCTTGTGAATACAAGTCCAGAATCGAGCTTGAGTAAGAAAGCCATGCATATGATGTATTCTTCATGTAGGCGATAGGGTTCTCGCAGGGTGTCCGTAGATATTGTGTGCTTGGATGGACCGGAAGAGTCAGCTGCGTTGGAAAGAAAACTTGTGGTGGTTATTCTGGCTATGCGTTGGTGAAGTTCTAGTAGGGAGTTTGCTTCCAATGTTATTTGGCACTTATGAAAAAGTTTCCAGTAGTAATAATTGCTCACTCAGCAACAGCACTCACTAGATGTGGTGGTTTCTATCACTGCCGTTTGGTGTAACATCTTCTTAGCACTTGAGTTTTCACGAGGCTTGCTGAGTAAACGAAATAAAAACAATATCACTGTCATTCACCTGTCAATGAATACATAAATTCATGGAAGCGTGGTGCCATGGTACCCACAGTGGAGAAGCTCCAAGTCTTAGGCTAACACAATGTCAAACGTAATAATTGAACGCCACAGCTTCAACCCTACCCACTTGGTGGATGAGGTGTAGTCAACCACAGGCCCCTGTAACCATCCACCTCCCCACTATGCACGTCGGCACGTTCCTGTCCAGGGGTCAATAACGGAAGGCTTTTCCGATGGGTCGATCACCATGTCCATCAAGCCTCCCTGGGGATCATCTGGCGCTGCGGGCAGACTCGAGCAATCCCAACAGACCAGTGAACAGACGGAGCGGGCACAGAGTCCGGGAAGAGCCGTAGCAAACAAGGAAACCATGCAGGCTATCCTTTCCATTTTCTCCAAGACGCATGGCTCTGTAGCTCCAAGTGTTTAACCCTGAGCTAGACCCCACCCGTCTGCCGCCACGCTTACAAACGCACTTGCAGCTTTACCGTACCACCCTACTAGCCTCTTTTAAGCCCGTGCTTGCAATCGGATTGTGCTTCCAAGAGACAGGGCCTTGGAAATGCAGATCATGGCTGTGCCAACTCAGTGCGCACACAAACACCCAGTGCACAAGACTTTGATCTCAAACTCCCAATATCCTCCCCTTGGCGTGCAGTAGTTTGGCAAAGATAAGGTACATGATCGATGCAATATGTGTCCCGCTCAGATTTATCTGTCAGCGCACTCTCGTAGGCCAGTGACTGGTGGATGCCAATCATGCAAATCGATAATGATTTTTGGCTAGGATTGCAGCCGCCTTCTCCCGTTAACTCTTGTAGACGCGGGGTAGATTCAAGGCTAATGACGGTGGGAGATCCCGCACGCGACGTTGAACATGGATGAAGGATGCGGAAAGTTGGCGACAAGTTGGAGGCTTGCAAACGATGTTGAGTTGTGAGTGGTGCGTGCTTCAGCCGTTGGACAGGCGCTAGTCAGCCCCACGTTTCACTGGCAAGCTTCGTCAATGTCACATGGCAGAAAGCAATATAGATCTTGAGAAGCACCTTCTTGAACAGGGCAACAGCCTCGTTTCAGCATATTAAATAAATCTTCCGTGAGCCTAGAGTATTACTACATATGCCCCGTTCCCGACGAGCTTTTCCATGCCGTACAAACAAGCGCATTCTCGCTAGGGTATAACAATTCAGTCAACGCGCTCGCGCGCTGTGGTGCAAAACTCTACTCCGTCATTTACATCGCTTGCATGGCGACAATTTCGATACTACTTTCCTATCCTCTTCTCACCGCGAAATGGAAGCTGTGACCTCATGCGATACCAGCAGGTTATCGCTACAATGATGTCTGGCCTCATGCAGCACTCGCATTCCCACGCAGGGACGGATAATCCACCCACCACGGACTTCCTACTCGGAATTATTTTGTCTATTGATTCAAGTTCCAGGCACTATATCAAGGCATCGTGAAAAAAGGCTTGCTCTTCCAAGTTTTCAACTTTGTGGATGAGCTCGATCGCAATCTCGACGGGTTAGAGGACTGTTCTGCCGCCGGAGAAGGAGGTGGAAATCGCACTGTTGATGGAGAAACGGGAGATATTGGGGGCAGAGGAGCTGTCCTCGGGAACTCGTATGAGTTTGTCATGTCCTGCGGTGTAGGCCAATCTAATGTGCGTACCGAAGCACTATCATCCTCTGAGATACCCGACAAGGTCAGCCGATCAGCATGAGAGCTTAAGAGGGAGCCTAATCGGGTATTGTAGGTGGTAGATAGACGGATCGTATCCGTGTCGGAAGTCGAGCTCATCGTCGACATGGTCCGGAGTGATGTTACACTCGATGCTCGATCAGATCCTGAGTTTGACGAATGTGTGACCCCATCATGCTTGTGGGCGCCACAGTGAATATCTTCTCTCGAAGTTTGGTCGCGAAGGATCTCGAACAACCTGTCGCGGACGTCTCGTGCCGAAGGCCGAACAACAGGCGCTCGACTGAGCATGCTTCGAACAAGGCTCAAGATGTAGGGCACGGCGCGAAAAGCGTCATCGTCGTGTTCACATGAAGCCTTTTCCAGGACGTCTATCCATGTAGAGACCTTTTCGAGGTTTGCATGAAACGAAGAATCTGAGCGAGAGTTCTTCCCACCGGTGCTGCTCTTGTGCTTGGTTGTTCGGTGTTTGGTGAACTCTTGAGGCTTCTTCTTCAGCATAAAGGATATGATCTCGAGGAAGACACAAGCTAAAGAAAACACGTCCGCCTTTTCTGTCTCGTGCACACGTGAGCGTGCTTTCGGTACCGGCTTAGTTCTTTTGAAGCCAAAGTTGAACCCAGAGAATTCACCGGTAGGAGTTTTTGTCAGCTTCTGACGGTGAGAGCCACTACCATTAGAATTTGAAGAGCCGGAGGAGCTTTTGCTCATAATCGAGGCATGTCGGGTACTTGGAATGGTGGGCGCGGGACAAGCCGAGGTAGCATCTGAAGATCCTTGAGCAACATTGGCTTCTGGTGCGCCGTACACGTAAACGTCGGCGGGATCCGGTCTCTTGTCTCTCTGGAATGTTTCCAAGCTACCAATATCACTAAACGCAATCTCGTTGCGCTCATCGATGAGTATGTTAGATGGACGTATCGCGGAATGACAAAAGCCGCTCTGGTGTAGAGTTGTCATTGCGTCAGCCAAACAATGAAGCCAGTTTAGCACCAGCCATCTTCTGTCGGGTTTGGGCAGCTTCTGGTACTGAGTGGGATTGCGATGGTCGATGAAAGTGCGGAGCGTGTGTTGCCCCACAAAGTTAGTCACAACATAGCCAGCGCCTTTCGCAGTGTAGGAAGCCCAAACGCGGGCGAAATGCTCATGCTCAACCATTTTTGCGCTCTCCACGTCCATCATAAATTCTGATTCAAGAGCGTCTGGTGATTCGGCGTCTCCCAGGGCAAACTTTCTCCGTACGTATGTCTCTTTGGGCCTTTTGGGCAAGTGGACACGCGACCAATTCTGAAGACTGACTGCGGGGGGGAGTTCCATCACGAATTCGAGAGGCACCTCTTCGTTTGGTGCATAATCAATATGAACTCCATCTTGGAGCTCTCGGAGCAAGAAGGTAAATTGTGTGTGGTAGAAACGGGCGTTTGCGTGATTGTCGCGTCTGTTTGAAAGCGAAAGTTGCTCAATATCCTCCATTTGAAGTGGCAGATCGTCGTCGTCCCACGACTTGTCGACTACAGCAAAAACCCTGTCTGCCTCGCCAATCTCAGCGAGTATGAGAAACAATCTCCTTGCTTTTTCCATTATCCATTCGATATATGTATCATCGCTGAGATCCCCAAAGCCGACGGAGAGTGTCAGACGCTCTCTTTCGTGTGGTTGTAGCCGTGAAGTAACAAAATCCTGTGTGACTTTCTCGTTGATTCTTTCCTCGGTCCACCATATTTGCTGTAGCGCAGCATGAGGGGTGACAAGCGAATGCCCCGCATACCCATATATCATGGCATTTAGTGCAACAGTTTGGTCATTGACCACATTTGTCAATGTTCTTGCGCTCATGGTGTCGGCGAGGGGTGAGTCCGGTGCTCGGACTTTGTGGCCGCACTGCTGGCGGTATGGCTAGAGAATCTGGGTCGCGTTAAAGGCGGGGAATGCGATGCGCTGCTGGTCATAACTGGAAGGTTGGAAACATGAGGTGAACTAGATGTTGCAATATAGTAGAGTAGAGCTGGAGGCGTGTTGAAAAAGTCAGTGGGGCCAGAGTTATCTACTTTTAATTGTGGTACAATTGTTCATCCGCCTGTCGGAAGGCTGCTCGTTGTGGCAAGCGGCATGGCAGCGAGCACGCGGCTTCGGTAGAACCGGCTAGAGACCAATCATCAGGGGTGTGAGTGATGGGACGCGCAGACTGGAGCATGTTGGCGCGGCGAGAAAGGCCCTTTGGCCTCAGAACGCTCAGCGGATCCCGGAGTGGTCAGCCATGTGGCATTGACCAGGGTATTCCAGGTCGAGGGAATGGGTGATAAGACATGTGCGTGTGCGCTCGTGCAGGAAGCGAAGAGTGGAGGTGCAGGGAAGACAGGAGACTAAAACGACACGCCAATAAAAGTGCGGAGAGCGGCTGCTAAGGAGACTACCAGAGGTCAAGGCTGCACTGTGCTGCAGTCAGCAGATGGCGGGCAATTCAAATTCCCCCCGTTCGGAGAGAAGGCGACGGCGGCGAAAAGTAATGTGAGGGTTGTAGCCAGTCGTGTTACGTCTCCTCGCCAGAGCCTGTAATTGCTCGCGTGAGAGCAAACTTTGCGCAGATGATACCACGACCGTCTAACATTGCGTGCAGCCTGTGGCTGTTTCCATCATCCTTCGCTGCTGGGCAAGCCTCATGCAAGTCCGCGCGGTGGCACGGATAGGGAAGCTGACGATGCTCGTTGGCGGACCATGTACCGGTGGGAGTGCTCCAAAGCGCGGTTCCACGCTTCTTCGGGCGATCGTTATGGCGCCATCCTCCACTTCGTGACTGCTAGGTCATCGTGGGAGCAAGCCGAGTGGCATACGGCATGTATTACCACGGTAGGCCTTATCGATGCATCTCGGTGCTCGAGATAGGACGCAGCCGCCTTCAAACTCGACCCAGCGCTGAGTTGGTGGGAAAAATAGGCAATACAAACGACGACAATAGCACATGCCACAGCTTGATCTTGGGGACACAATAACCCGTTTGAGGCCCCGGAGAAGATTTCGGAAGATGCGCAGGGCCCGTGGTTCATAAGACTGAGATACAGCCTGACGATAGCGGGACAGCCTGGAGAAGCGTGTGGGAGGTGCGGCGTCACAATGACAGCTGTCTTCGCCCGTTATGCCCTCTCTTGTCCCGGCACCTTGCATGCGTGGTCTTCGCGCCCAACGTCTTGCAAGAGTCAAGAGTCAAAGTCAAGAGTCAAGAGAAATTTTGGGCACAAATTTTGGGCCATGAAGCCTCGAACCGTCGATCACACACTACCAATTCGTTCTTGTACCAACCCTGCGTTCCGCGCACCGTTCACCACATGCCGAGCCAGCATGTCGGGTCTGTTGAGCGCCCGCTCAATCAGGTAGGAGGCAACGGCAACCTTGTTGCCTTGAAAACGAGCGAGACTTATGCAGGGTTACAAATGCCATCGACACCCTGCATAATTCTTCATCGTCTTCAACTCTCACTCATTTGCTGTAGGCACTTGTCATTCCACCGAACAATGCTCCTCGCGGCAGTACTTTGTGGCAGACTGAGTAGTGCGGCAGGTGAGCAAATGCGAAGGCGTCGGTAACCCTAGCAGGCAATCTTAGGGCAAATTTAGAGATCTTCTATTCGGCCAAAATCATTTCCTTCACTCGCTGTTCCCGCATCAATCTTTACCTCCCTCCCAATCTCCACATCTCACAATCGAATTGACCCCTAATTTCCTCGTCTCGCAGCACTACTGTCACCTCCCTCACACACACTCCCTCTCCCCATCACGTCATCTCCTCAAGCCATCCCACTCACGTCAAAACTTATAGAAAAAGAAACTTGGCCAGTTATCGAAACCTCATCTTCCACGAACGACATTGGTCCACCTCGTTCAAGTGCCGAACGGCCCGGCCTTAGCTTGCTCATAGCATGGACGCATACGCGTGGCGTAGTATTATAGGCGGAGTAGGCGTGACTATCTTGGCCTCGTGGTGTGGTCTACAAACCTATCGCTAAATATCTAGGTAATACCATGAGGAGGCTATTAATCCCGAGTGTCTGGAACACGTATTGGACGCTGGCATCGATAGTCGTGCAAGTGCGGCTGTTACTCCACTAGCAGTGACATTCCACCACCATTGACGCAATTGATCCAGATGTCGCCGATACTGCTGCACGCCTGAATGGCGAACCACTGGGGATGGCTAATAGGGATTAAATGATTGTGTCATGCGTGAGAGTAAGCGTTAGGGCGAGTAGAGTGTTTGAATTGCACATCCTATCGAGGCTACCATGCTTAAGAAAATCCAATTTGATCATAAAAAAGCAATGCATTATTCGTTGCCATGTTATCTGTATAATATATTCTCGTAGGAATGGTCAACATACCCATCATAGTTCCATAGAACTGCACCCCTCGATGAACCTCATCCATAATTACCTTTACATCGGCACATAATCCGTTTTTCAAGTTCTCAAATCCCCACATACTACATGCTCCACTCACAACCAGGCGAAGAGAGCCATAACACCAGCAAGGGCGGCGCTCATGCCTTTCAATTCCTGGTTCAACCCACCTGAAGGAGCGCCTCCAGTAGCCGATGCTGACGCTGCTGTCTGCGAGCCTGACCCCGTTGCTGAGCTACGTGTACCCGTTCCAGTCGCCGTCGCACTTCCAGTTCTTGAAGTTGCAGCCGCTTGGCCCATAAGAGGTAGTGCTGCAGATGGGTTGACCTCCCAGGCAACACTCGTAAAGTCTGGACACTTTGGAGCAGACTTTGTGGGGTTGTAAGCACTGGCTTTGACGCCAGTGGGATTCAAAGTTTTCCAGACGTTGCCCAAGTTACTGAAGTCTGGCTGGACCGGTATAGGTGTTCCAGATCGGGGGAAACCGTCAGGTGGTGCACCAAGTGAAGCTGGGTCGACCTTTGAACCATATGAAATCAAACCATAGTTATTTGCTTCTTCGATCCATTCGTAAACAATAGATCCAGACCATGTATCCGCCATGTCGCCAAACAGAGCATTTTGATCAGCAAAGTCTCGTGGGCGTACCGTATTGCATCCCGTTTCCGACATGAAGATGGGAATCTGCAATTCCGTCGAGTTTGCTTCAAGCTGATTATAACCAGACTGCGTGTACGAGCTTGGTCCGCACCAAGAGTATGCGTTCAGCGAAAAAAACTCGAGAGCTTCAGAGGCATTACCACAAGCGAGATAATCCTGCAGCATAGGACGCAGTGAGGCGATATCGGCGGCGGAGTAGCCAATGGGGATGTTACGGTATTTTTTCGATTCGCGGTAGGCTCTCATATCGCGGACGGCAGCCTTGACATATGGTGCTGCTGAGGAACCAGCGGCTATTACTGTCAGTAAACTTTCATACAGCAAGACTACTATCCTCAAGAATGCATACCAGTGTTGATAACCTCGTTGCCAATGAAGAAGCCGGCAACATTGTCAAACTGCTGAAACTCATCAAGCACCTTAGCAAAAGCATCGTGCTGAACGGTTGTCCATTTTGGTTCAGTCTGCTCAATGGTAGTGTTGAAAGTGTCTAAGTCTATCCATGTATAGATTCCAGCGTCCGCAAAGGCAGTCATGCAGCCCTTGTGGTCCGCGTAGGGGTTGACGTGGTAGACGCGAATCGAGTTTGTGCCGATTGTTTTCATGAGCGACGCGTCGAGCTGGCATTGCTTTGTGTTGACGAGTGGGTCTTCGGGGACCAATTGATATGCGATACCTGGTCAAAGGTTAGATATGATTCTCAAGCTAGGGATGTATCTGCGGTGTTCATTCACATACCTTTAACGTAGAACTGGTTGCCATCACTGGTGAAGAATTTGGAACCTTTGACCGAAATTGTAGCAATTGCCTGCACGGCCGTCACGCTCGCGAGCGCGCATGTTAATACCGAGCGCAGCATGACTGAGAGAAGAATAGCAACGAGCGGCAATGCCTAAGAAAAAGGCACTTTCTGAACGACTGTGGAATCAACGGTGAGGAGATCGAATGGAGAACGCGCGCACCAGTATCTGAGGCGCGGGCGGTACAAAAGGGAAAGCGCCATCACAAACGCCTTCACCCCGGCAAGACGAGCCGTGTCGAGCAAACAGGCAAAAGCTGTAAATGCGCATCATGAATTTGCAGTATGGGTAATTGAGAACGCGCTATAAAACGCTTGGTCGATCTCCAAAGCTTGTCATAGGTGTATCCCGTTTAGCGCATTGCTTAGCCGCATAAACCAAGGTATTTTGCTGTGTGAAACAGGGCATCGTGGTTCATCGTCCCAGCAACAATTTGATAAGGACGCGAAGTGGATCTATTGCCACTGATATTCGCGATCCGGGCCCGTCGCGAGATACAGTTGCTTATCTATCTTAAGAACAGTGCTCAATTAAGCGTCATATTTCGTATGAACAGGGAGAACCACAAGTCACGACAACGTAGAGAAAGAAAAAACTCAGGCTCAACAAAGTCAACACTAGTAGAACACAGCTCGAGAAATCATTCATCGCCAAGCCTTTAATCTTATCTAGGGCTCAAGCTAGGCTTTACCTTGAATGTATTCAGTCCAGATCTCTAACCCTATTTGCCACAGTCTTTCTTAGAATACAGCATTTATTGAATTCCAAAAGAGGTCGAACGTGTTTGGAATATGAACGCCTCATCATGTGATACTCATATGGTCACATATTTATCTCCTCGGGTTTTAGACTGCTAGCCTTCAATCAATTGCTCTCATATGAACTTCATCCTCGCACTTATTTCAACAGAATGGGGCCAACCGACGAGTTGGAGATGGGGTGGCTTAGACTTCAGCCATGTACCGCGGTCGTGGCTGCCGCAGTTGGTTCCATGTTGGAATGTTTGATTCCGGGTATAATTCCAAGCTTGCTGTATGAGTTCTACAATATGCAAATGCGTGCGTGTGAAGAAGATATGATTGCATTCATAAGCTATCTCAATGAGCCCAAAGCACATTGAAATGAGCGGCATGCCAAGCGAAGCATATCATATCCTATCCTTCTCACCCAACACGACCCTTTCGCACCACGAGCACCAGCTTCTGAGCTGCCCCTTGACCTCACGTTCAAGATACTGTATCGACTTCTCCTTCTCATCTTCATATAGCTTCACGCACTCACCAACGCGGACTTGCTTCTTATGCTTGACCTTGAGAACACCACCAATGCCCTCGATCTCTTGCGCAAGATAACTTGTGCCACGCCAGCGCTCTGGTGACTCTGGTGAACTGCCTATTGCGTCCAGTATATCCTGATTGCATGTCTCATGCTCAATTGTTCTCGCCCCAAGGCACGAATGCCCGCGGCCACACTCGACACCCTCGTTACCTTCACCAGCGCCAGTACCTACTCCACCAAGGTAGTGACTGTACCGTGTGCGCCAACTCCAACCGCGGACGTACATAGTATCTGCATTCCGCAGGTCCTTGCCACACGGCGCGCACAGCCAAACAACACTGTCACAAGTGCATGGCGTTCTTTCAAATGCTGACGTAGTGAAAGCTTGAGTTTTATCCGATTCAAAGTAGTTCAGGCGTGGTGTTGGAGATGACGATGGCGAGGGTGAGCTTGAAGATGACGAACGTGGTTTAGGAGAGGCCAGTATCAAGGAGAGGGGTGCTTTTGTGCACGTCCGACATAGTCTGCGATGGCGAGCACGCAAGGCAGGAGTCGGCGGTGGCTTCATGGTGCAGTTCTGCAATTGTCAGTACTCTTCAGTGTCTTGACCACAACGCCATTGTCATACCCGGCACACGACACTCGCGCAGCGCGAGCACTCGCCCACCATATCTCGTGCACACAGACCCACTCTCCCAGTCGTCAGTCGACGTGAATCTCCCACAGCGCCCGCATCACCATCCTCATTGCAGCAATGCAGTGTGCGCTTGACAAGCTGCTGGCGATATTCGAGCAAATTTGCACGGAACTGTCTGCATGTACGGCTCAGATTGTGCAACGTGTTGAGATCGAGCTGACTGGCAAGCTGTCTGACGATACTGCATCGTGAACGTGGTTAGCATGCATCAGGGCGTGGAGCCAAGTCCATGCTAGAGGTTCAGGCTCACGGATAACAGCTCAAAGCGGCCGAAAATCCATTGACGTTAGGATTCGGCCGCGAGCTGTCCTCTGCTGTTGCTGGCGTTGGAAGAGTGAGCGAGTGATGAAGTGGCTTCACATAAGGTAGGTCTGGGACGTGTGAAGCGAGAGGAGAAGGCGCATCGTCACCCAAGTCAAGGTCAAATATGACCGCCATCGTGGAGATCTGCAGCACCAAAAAAAAGCATCGAAGCCAGCAGCAAGAGCTTTGAAAGGGGCGTTTGATGTTGAAGTATGAGCGATAACGGAGCCATGACGAGCTGATGCGATCCATCAGGGTGGGGCTCTTGGCGTTTGAATCAACCACGCGACGCGTCGTTCCAAGACTGACATTCACTTTTTTACGTTTACACATGACCGCAAAGCCGATGTCATCCGAATCTGATCCGACGACGCGTTAATGCGGCGGTTCTCTACTCGTAGCATACCAATTACATGAAGGCTTCTGATTGAAAGTAACACTGCAGGTCCAGCATTCAGTTCTTGCGTTGAAGTTCACGAAAAAGGTCATATATCGGGTGACATTCACCTAAACAATGCTCTGGAGCATCTGACGGTCCCCGAAGACACTTTGGACTTCGTTTACATCAGATACAGCACCAAATTGTGTCAACATTTCAAACTAGGGTTAACTTCTGTTGTGAACCCCTATCTTGAGAGAATATATCTGTTTTCTGGAGTGCTATTCGCAGAACAAGAACTTCAATGCTCCATCATATTTCGAAACAGATGAATATGCTATAAGGTTGAGCAAGATAATAGTAAATTAATTTCCCTAACTCATTCTAAATTCGCAAATGATATCGTCTTCCGTTAATTGCATAGTTCGATGTGAAAACGATTAGCTTGTCGAGTTATTGTGTTTTCTATCGCATTAGGGTTGTAATTTTTTTGAGAATTTCTAGGCCAGATTGCAAGGAGTGAAATTCTTGAGCCAACGCGATGCTTTCGGTGGTGGATTGTTCAAGATTTGGGCATTAACTAAGTGCATCGCGAGCGTTGCCATCTGATTTTCTGAACATGATGCTCATATATTACCTCCGAGTGATGTAATGTCGAAGTTGCATCTTGCAAATGGGAGGAAGTTGTGAAATGTGCCTAAACTAGCAAAGAGAGCAAAACCAGTGGTACGTCAAAGTTCTACCATAACTTAGACTCATCATGATTGTAAAGATTTCACTGACACGTATTGGAACAGGCAATCACTCACAGCTCGCATCAACAAGCGGGATGAGTACAAGCCTCTACGTTATCTAGCTTGGCATTAGACTTAGTGAGCAAGGCAACTTCTGATGTTGTTTGATCAACTTTGAATCGATCTCAGCACGTACGTAGATGTAGGTCATCGTTGTAAGATAATTTACTTCAACAATCTGGCAAGATCAATGCTGAAATGTTGATTACAGTTATTGGCCCATTTTTATATCAATACCGAAGAAATTTACAGCGTTATCCAAGATACCCTTTTCCTCAAATTATTCACTGCCATGAGCCAGTCTCCAGTCAAAACACCCTCTACAACGTCACATGATTACTAACGCTTGCAACTTCTTAAAAACTATTACGGGAAAGTACAAGAGAATTGTATGCATCAATACACAAGACAATGAACTCCACACATTGCGTCGGAGTAGATGACTTGAGTAGTGCCAACATTATAATTTTTGCACTTACTAATCTTCCACAACTCCGCGGATAATCTCATCCAAGTCTACAACCTCTATTTTTAATCATCTAGCGAGAGTCAGCATGATGAAGATCATGCCTACCACATTCCTGCCTTTCTTGACACTCTGTAACGACAATCCAAGCATGACGAGTGCACCTTCAAGAGTAGACACGGAGGCCCAACTGTAAGCCATGTTCTAGCAAAAAGTAGCTGAGAAGCGCGAGACTGAATTTCAACTCCCCGCACCCGTTCATAATTCTTTCGATTCCCTTGACGTTGTTATTTTGGGACTTTTGGTCCCTGCTATTTAAGCCATCAGTATATTTGTCAACAAATGCCTTGAATCAGGATATAAATTTGAATCTCTTGGTGTTGGAGACACCCATATTACTTTCACTTGTCTCATTGTTCTTGGAACCCATGATGTCTTCGCTAGAATCACTGCTTTACCCACACCCTGGGTCTAGAAGCTACAGATTGTGGAACCAGCATGGATAGAATCCTTTCTCCAACAATGGTCACTTTCACTATGTTTTTTAAATAATATTTTGATCGGCAGCTTATGAAGGTAAATCGACAAAGTTACATGAATTTTCTGTAGTATTGCTGCTTGTCGAAACTGCATTACTTCACAAATTTCACCGCCAGCTACCACCATCCTCTGATTGTAGCAAGGGCTTGGTTACTCACGCTTTCTGCGACCGTCTGAAAAATAGTTAATTCAAGAAATTGTGATAAATCAGTGTGCCTGTTTCGTAATATTCTCTAAAACTTACGAACCCAAGACATAGATCCTCCACTACCCTAAGGTCATCAGTCTATGTACCTTCACCTCGTTACTTTGCCTTTTTTCAGACTATGAATGAAGAGCTATCGGAGTTATAAACTACAAAAGCATCTTCAACTTCATCAGCGCCAAATACCATTATAGCACCAGTGAAATCACATGTGCGCCCGTGAAGGAATCCGAGAACTACTGTCGTTGAACCACTCCATCCGACACTGTCTAGGCTCTCACCAGTGGCTTCCTAAGTGTATTTTCCTAAAATACCGTCGCTTTTGGCGCTTCTTAAGTTAGTATAAGAGTCCTCAACATCCATGCACTTCCTTGGGGTATCTACTAGAGTATTAGCTCTATCACCCTTCTCAGAATTGACAGAAGATTAATGCATTCCAAAAGTGTTGGAAATCCATCCCGTATTATTACGATTCATCTGACTTCAAAGATCTGTGTAAATCACCAAGCTGTTATTAATAGTTCTACTGCAGACATGACAAAGAAACGCAAGGTGAAATTGATCAGAGAGTACAAACTATTCGATCTTAAATCTTGTTGTGTACTCTTAAGTTGCTTCTGTAGTCGCTAGAAGAGAGCATGGCTTATTGTTTTGATGTGTTACAATTTGAAGGTCTTCAAATTGAGTACTACATGAGCAAGAATTGACTTCACTAAAACGTCATTTATTTTTAAAGGTTTTATTAACTTCGAATTAGAGAAACTTAATGCGGGTTATTGAATCAATAGTAAACTTAAACGGTGAGATAAAATGTGCGATTTGAGTTTCCTCGTTAGAACCATGTTCAGTAAGCTCAAAATTAAAACGCCTCCTTGATTCAAAGAAGCTCTTACGATTGATTATGTGTTTAATCTCATCTCGGTCGAGGTTCCCATCCAACGGTTGTTGGATTTGGCGCGCCTGCCATCTAAAAGGCTAGCAACAACATTGGCGGAAAAGTTGAAAAGTTGTACTTATTCCCCAGTCGCGACAAATGACACATAAAGGGGGATATAAAGGCTTCAAAATTTTTGTGATATCTCTGTCATCAATTTTCTTGCAAATGAAAATAAATCTAACCTGCTCTCTGGACAAGTATTGGAAACGCATGAGAGAGGAACAACATTGCACAGCCCCACCACCACAAATGCGACGAAATTTGATGTCTGTAGAATTTCAACCAAGGACAACTGAAAGTGTAAGATCATTGACTACACCAAAGCTTTAAAATAGATCGCCAGGTTCTCCACATGGTACATGAATGCTGCAAAGACCCTGGATAGTCCAAGATCTCCACGCGGCCCGACCCGAACACTAAGAATATGGCTGAGGCAGTGCACTCGTATTCTGATACAGTGTGGCGAAGTGGCAGTGCCACGCTGCAGAGGTTATCGGAGATGAGGCTGTGCTTTACCTTGAAGAGATAAACTGCATTAAGAAGTGGCAGGTTGAGTAGGGGAGGTCTTGATGAGAAGCTAAACATAGGATAACGTATTGATGCTGTCTTGTTATGCACCATCTGGCTTACGCATCTCGGCCACTGGAGGAGGCGGTCGAGATCCTGTCTTTATCAACTTACCTTATACTTGATGGTTAAATATTGAAACCTCGGTTTTTGTGTTAGCAAAGGAGCGAATGCGAGACCCTATGTACGAAAAATCGGGCGACATTGTCCCAGGCATACAATATTGAAGAAATTCAGAATTTGACAAATGCGTAGATGTACACTGACAAACAGCAAAGTCTGTAAGTAAACCATCTCCACTTGGCAGTGACAAGATAATCAAGAGAACATTGAAACAACGTGAGCAGAGTGAGAAAAGTTGTTGTAGATGATGACAAATAACTGTGGTTAGTTCGTACAGTAATCAGTAAATTCTACTAACTACCGTTCTTAGATATTGAACATGGTTGAGCGAATCTAACGAGCCAAGAATCTTAGTAGGTGGGGTATTTAGGTCCGACTCCGTGGGTAAGTTTCTGACAGCTGGATTGAGTTCTGTGGGGTTATTTCGGTATCGCTTAATGCAGCTTTGTAGTTGGATATGAATTTCGTTTGAAGGGTTGATAGTGGTAGTGATGGTGATAGTGAAATACTCGGTTCAAGGTCTGACGGTATTCTGGGATAGTGGAGGCTGAGTCTGCCCGATCATGCAAGGTGCACCGATTTTACAAGACGAGCTATATTTAATACGAACCCTGCGATGCGAATATACAGTTGCACCTCTTGGAGATGAGCAAAATCCAGATCTAAATCGAACGCACTTCTTGTCACGAGAGTTGTTCTGAGAGCGTAATGAGTGGGCCATAGCAAGGCGTTCTTCTCGCGCGATGGAGCTCGTGCCAACGGAAAAATTGACACATATGCTGCCGCTATGTACTATAGCTTGTGGAGACAACAAGATAGTGGAAATCTCTGTGCCATGATGCTATCCAGCGAGGCAGACTTATGGCGAGTCCAGCCACACGCTGAGAGTTGGGATGGTAGAAGCACGTGGTGAGGCCCAAATTAGAAGCGGGAAGGATCGGTCTGTGCACATGCCCCGCACGACCGGCCTCCTTGAGATAAGCTAGCGGTGAGACAACAGAATGCCAACAGTACAAGATTTTATTTGTGCAAGGATTTTTTGGCGAGAAACTTATGCCATGCACTGGCCCAGTATGAGTATCAGGAGTGACGAAATTCGAACCCGTAACATGAAAGTGAGCAAATCTTCCCAAACCAGCAATTTTGGCGAAAGCACGTGCGAGTCTTTGATTGCGAACCCAACTCCTTCCTACAGGACGGGCATCTTGGCCTCAGACCCTCAGTCTCATCTCAGCTGAGCTTCCCGCTCTCAACCCTCCAGAGTCCATCATTCAAATCTCGGAGACACCTTCGCGGACTGACCGAAGCATCTACAAGTGGAAAGAGCATTATAGCCTTAAAGGCCCTGTGTTATTGGGCTCGTCATTTTGATACATCGGCAAAATCTCGGTCAGTCTGTTCAATGTGGGGCTTCTTCATGTCTTGGTGACGGATTTTCTTTCTATTCATCCACTTTCAAACCCATTAGATAAAGGAAATGTGTAGGTTAAGCGACTTAATATATTCCCCTGTCTTTAGGGCATGACGACCGGTGAGAACAATCTACCTATGAAAGAAGACATGTATAGTTTGTTATGAAAGATACCCACTTTGTCCGTCGATCAAAATCGCACAATATTCTTACATCACGATATTATTGAACATATGGACAGACGGCACAACACAGAATAAAATTGGGTAGCGTCTTTCTCCGATGCTAGCTGCCTTCGTGCATGGTGGTCCAGTATTCTGATTGTGAACCCTTGTCTCACAGTCCGGCAAGTATTGGCGGCTGAGGCTGGCCATGTCCAGGCCAAAACGTCCCCCGATGTCTCCCAAGTCCTTGGGTAGCCATTTCCCCAGTTCTGGTTTTAAGTTGCTGCCGAGTCAGTTTCTAGATAGTTCTTGAAGACGGGCAAAGCGTTGTGGCACAGTATGAAGAGACCACAACACAGAGTTGCAGCACATCTAGCCTGGTTCGGACAATGCAAGCGAAGGCAATCGCGAGAATGACCAGCCTCGTGAATTCACGTCACAACTTTTTATGTCGGAAGCAGCCGCTGTGAACCGTGCATTACCTAACCTAAAACAGAAAATGACAGGGTTGCGTTACGTGTCTCAGAAAATCAGAGACGCTGGAAACGTGCAATTTACGCCCGGCGCCAGCTGTAAAGCTTCTTGTTGGTTCATAGGCGACTGGTCCATGGGAGTCGATTTGTTTGGTGCTCCCTCGCTCGCGAATGGACTTCACTGGCTTCTCTGTTCCCACTGCTCGGGTGTCCCACGTCAATGTGCGGAATGAACGGCAATTCACGCCACGAGAAGGCGGCTCTCCCGGACTCGATCTTGATCCTTCTCAGAGGGTCCTTGGTTGTACAGAAAACAATGCTATGTATATGGACTAGTGACGCTTATCACGTACTTCTTGCTGCACTTCTACTCGCCGTAGACACTATGTCACGCGTTGTCAACGACTTCGTCCTTGTTCATCGGATTTTCCAACAGAGTGGTACACGCTCTCGCGAATGTGTCCAAATTCCTTGCACCCTTAATCCTGCATGTAGGGAAACAAATGGCTTGATAGACGTAGTCTCAAGCTTTGTGCGGTTGTGTCAGGTCACCCGCGCAAACCGCATGGTGGTCTTTGCCGATAACGACTTTCTGTGTGGAGATGAGGGAGCTTGGTTCAAAGGGTGTGGGCCGTGGATCGATTGGAGCCGCAGGGTGCAACACGGCAAGACCACTCACCGTGCTTACGCTCTGGGGTTCTCGAGACAATAAAACGACAGAGCAAATCAGCGAAAGCAAAGTCGAGCATCGCATGCGCGCCCTGGATATCAGACTGTCTACTAGTGAGGAGAGCAATGATTCCGTCGTCACGTTTCCCGCCTAATCGTCATCTTTCTATGTATGGGTTCCTGGCAGGGCTGTACACGACACTACACATCTGCCGCTCCCCTGCAAGCACATGCCGAATATTAGCTTTTACCGATCACTCAACCATTGAGTCTGATAGGGCCAACGTCGTACGTCTAGCCGTGCCGATGCAACTTTGAATGTTGCAAACACAGTCACAGTACTATTGCTATGAGCTAGAAGACTTGAATCATGTCAGGATAAATTCAAAAGCCCTCACAATCACAACATATTGCGTTCCTGCAAAACATGGCAAGCGCGGCAAAGCTGCTGGCGTGCCGTTATGAGAAGGCTGAGCACGGTCGATGGTCTAGCGAGTCGCTATTTCGGGTTTCTAGTTCAAGCCACGCCCACTCTCTTAGCACCAGGTGTTGTCTGCTCGAGCGTCGTTTGAGCCAGGAACGGTCCGCCGCCTGGCGTTGCGGTGTACTCCCACTGCATGTTCACGACCCCCGGTCCCGGCTCCAAATTTGGAGCGCAGACATCCTGTTGCTCCGTGTCGCTGATGGCATCGTTCGGTTCCGCGCCCGCAGCCATGCCCGCGGGACCAGGCTCTTCAATGAGCACTCCATTGACCAGGGTACACAACCATTAGCGTTTCCCCGTGCCCACCGTCAAAAGCCACCTGGGCTTGCAGCGTTTACGTTTTGACTCCCCTTGAACCCCTAACCATCTCGAGTACGTTCCCTTTCCTAGCAAGGCTCAGGCACAGCCCGCAGGTATTTACAGTGTCTTTCCTCAAATACTCTTACGCGAGGCGCATACACTCTGCATATGTCGTCAGGACCTTGAATTGGAACGGCCGTTACTCCCATTTCGGTCTACCGCACACCACTTGCCATTCCTTTCCCCTTGCTAAATCAAGACGATCTCCAACCATATACCGTCTGCCTTGGGAATCTGCACCGGCTGTCCAACACTTGAACACTAGCTCATAGCCATCTGTTATACCATCGGATCTGGAATGTTTCGCACGCTTTGTCTGGAAATTCACCTGAGCTCCCAATCCTTCCCGGCTCCACTGTTCTCATTTAAAACGTAAACTCCCGGTTACTCTCTCAGTCACCAATGCTCGGATTTAATGACACAGACGGCCATCCGCTATTATCTTCCACCAAGCCACAACGCCAACTTCGAAGTAATACTATCAAACCTTCGTTGTCATCACCGCGTACTAGGCACCGCAGAACGGCACACCCTTTGGATGAGCATAAAGCAGGCAACGCTCATCGAAGGAGTGTCAAACGATCGAATTCTGAACCATCCTCCAGTGCCTCTTACACTGAGCAGCAAATGCATGCAGGTTCTACCAAGATGGCGTCAGGCGTTAATTACACAAAGACTGGGCGTATCAGTAAAGCAAAGAAAGGTCTGAAAGTACACTCTTGTGAGTGCGGAAAGGTGCGTTATCTACCCTTAGTATCCCTCGGCCCCATTTCAGATTAAGAGTCTAGTTAAGTATCGCGCTCCCTGGGTCACGATGTCTAAATTGTGCCTCCAGCTGCACTGGCATGACACAGCATGAGTGTTTAACGCTAGAGTGAAAGAAAGCTAACATTAAGCAGTCCTACACACGAGCAGAGCACCTCAGGTAAGTTTCTACTGCTATAACTATGTTGCCCCCCTAACGGTTTTGTATGTAGACGGCACCAGAGGAACCATGCACAAGAAGTCACACTTCTTTGCAGATTTCCAAATTGCGAACGAAGCTTCTTCCGAAAGGATCTTCTGCAACGGCACCAAGAGAAGCAGTCAGTAATCCAAACTATACCATCGCAAACAAAACGCTAAATGAAAATAGTGACGTGTCTAGAGGAGGATCTTTTTCGTCCTCCATAGCCAGTCGGGACGGATCTCCAGAATCACTTCAATCCTCCGAACACACGCCTGAACCACAGATTCTTGTCACTTCGCTTCCCCCAACCACTCAAAACCACTTTTCTCAGACCATTCCGTTTGTGCATGATCCAATCACAATTCCAAGGTATACTCAAAATCCGTTTCGTACTCCTCAGATTCCTCGAACCCCAAAAGCCCTTTCATCAGGTTTCAATGATGTTGTTCATTTTTCTCCGATTATGTCCAGCCCTATGTGAGTTTCATTGTGCACAGCTTCTCGTGTTTCTTAACTCTTCCTTACCTCTTCATAACTCATCATCTGGACCTGTTCTGACTGTGGTTATAGTCAACACAAGCGACAAGACTTATATCTGAGCCAAAGATCGTTGCCATTGCCTGGATCTTCAGAACACATGAATTATAGTGTTGACTGGCAGTCGCCCGGCTACTCATCATCTAGCGGGTATGCCTCACCCAACCCTGTTGTTGGAGAGTACGGCAACATGTTTGCAACCCCAAATTATGGGTCTGGCTCATGCCGAACGCGTACATCTTCCAATGCATCTTTCATCGAATCCTGGCCATTTCAATCTCAATCACCAATGTCGTGCGCCTCAAATATGCCACACACGTGGGCTTCCAATGACAAGACTCCTACAACACTGAGCTTCCCATTCATGGCTTCTTCAGAGTTGTTGATGAACATGTCGACTTTGGATAATCTAGATCCTCTGGCAGCTTATGGCCCCTATGGTCCACAAACAATGGCGATGAGAGATCACGAAGACGATATCATCCTCTTTCCAGAGCAACATCACGGTACGCATAAAGTCGCGAACACATATCCGTCTGAGAACTTCCTTGACAATTACTGGAGGTTATTTCATGCCGCTTTCCCCATTATCCATCGGCCTACCTTTGGAAGCGTAAGCCAATCACCGATGCTCTACGCTGCGATGATTGCGGTAGGCGGGCATTACTCCACCGAGGCTGGTGTCAGGCGGAAATCACGGATACTCCATGAAAGATGCATAAAGTTGCTAGAGCAAGTAAGTGACAATGAATACGTTGTGAAGATTATAGGATTTAACAGTTGGCAGAGACATCAGAATCCGGTATTCGGCCTCGAACGCCTATGTGATTATCAAGCCATATTCCTTGTCGAAGTGCTCTCGCAGTATCGATCCCTCCGAGCTGCGACGGCTTTGTCGCCACGATTCATGGCTTTGTATCGCAAGGTAGGAAATCTCAACATATGCACAAGACCACTCGCTGACTGGTTAAGCTTGCCGAGGATATTCGAAGCGTTACACCTCGAATGAGCGATGTAACACGATCTCCCACACAACATAAATTAAGCACTGTCAATCAATGGAAGAGATGGATCAATCATTCAGCTCACCAAAGACTCTTCCTATCTTGCTATATTCTGGAATATCAACAAGCAATTTTGTTAGCCCGAGAACCTCAGCAATGCCTCATTCAGGAACTGGGCAGCAACCTGCCAATTCCAGCACACTACTCTATTTGGGAATCTCCAAGTGTAGCCAAATGGATTGTCACGACTCAGCAACACTCACACATGCCCAAGCATGTGTTTGAAGCTCACTCCAACTTAACCGCTGTATCTTTTGATCCTTTCCAGTCATCCGTCCTCATTGCGGCGCAATATAATCACTTCGGTACTCCTAGGCCTTATCTAGCTCCGATTCTAGCCATCAATTCGGAAGGACTTCTCGACACCTCGCTCATCACGAGACACAAACTTCTCACAGCAAAGCTCCTCCAAGTGGTTCCTATTCGTGCACTGTTGGCTGTATCTGGCGAATCATGGGTTCTAAACGAGAAGATTCTTCCTGCACAGGATTTCTCTGATCTTGATACTACACTGAGGGCATGGATCACGCAATTCTGGTCATCTTCTCCAGATGATTCATACGCCGTCTTTCCTCGAGAAGCTCTTTCTCTTTCAATCGCCATACTCCAGCAAGCATTAGTTCAAGGACCGGACTATCTTACGTCTGAAATGGGAGCTGATATGGGCCTGTACTTTGCAGGCTTGGTTGTTTGGGCCGCAGTAGTATCAGCAACCACGAGAGTTATGGGGATTCAGCATGTATCAGAGCCACGATGCTCATTGCAGTCATCAGTGCCGATTAATCCAGGAATGGTTGTGCCCATGCCTTCGACCCCAACGCCGATATTTCCATACGACCCATCTTTGACGTCAAGTCCAACCCAACCCACAAACCTTTGTCTGAATGTCGATCAAGGCACCTTTTCTGTTGAAGTAGGTTCATTCGACAACAGCGTTCTACTTCCCCACTCTCAGCTCAACCAAATTATCGACCTATTCCTCTCTACCACTCTCCAAGAACTCGATTGCTATTCATCTCCCGACACTGTTTTAGAGTGTCAAAGTGGCTGCACAAATCTGCTTTTGTGGGTCAAAATGCGTCTCCTTGGCGAAGAGAGCGTTCATGCCCACATTGACAGTGGTGTTGAGGGACACGGAGAACTACTAAACAGTGTTGTTGTTTCTTTGGAAAGAATTCTTTCCAAAGGCTGGCAAGGGTGGGGCATCTAAGCAAACAAACTCACGCGCCCACCTTCGTCTGGCTTGGAAGCCGTCCATGATCACTTCAGACACTTCCTTTGCGACGATACTCCAATGTCTGCCACCTACAACATGTCCATGTGTATTTGGCACATGTTCTGTTCTTCCCTTTGGCAACTTACCATTTCGTTGTGGACTTCTTTCATATTGCATTGCGTTGAACTGCCTGTCTTTCGTTACGCAGTCCATCCTGTCATCTCCAGTGTGCATTTCCAGCAACTTAGTATTTGAGCAATTTTTGCATAGCATGACGGCCGCGACAGCATGACGGATGATTACGGACTCGATACCCGGTTTTTGTTAGCTTTTTCTTTTCTTTCTTCTTCTGACTCTTCTTCTCCATTCGCTTGATACCCTAGGTCTGTTTACGGCCGCTTTTCTTACACAATCGCTTGATACCCTGTGCTGTTGCGAACAGCTTTTATTGTTTTTTTTACTTAGCTCGAAGAATAAAAGTTTTCTTTTGCAACTTCCACTTGCGATTTAATCATGTATTGGTACTTTGACTCGAAGAATATTTGTAGTCTCCAAATTGAGTGTACAAACCTCAAAAAAAGGTTCAAGTAAGAATGAATGTATGATATGGTTGGTGTATTACTTTTATTAGATGAAGAGGGGAGCATGGGTGGATACATGGATGAAGACATGGGTGGCATCGTATTGGATCCGGGACATAGAAGATCCCTAGCAAGACTATTGTTATAACTAGGTAGAAGAGTACTGGGAGATGCGTATGAGAGTATGCCATTTACTTGTGACAACCATTTCATTCTTTTGTGAAGATTACTATTGAAACTCTACTTGTGCACACTTGATTCATCAATAGTAATAAATACGAGCCGCCGGACTCTGCGGAACAGTGCATCTGATCCTACTAACAACGTAGAGATTACTCATACATATACACAGCAAGGGCGTTACTGATCATCCAGGCGACCCGAATAGAGTCAGACAAAAGATGGAACGGGTTGGATTATTTGACTGGAAGAGTATAGTTTCTCCTAGGCTTAACAGCGCCGCGGATCTTTCCATTCTTTGCGTGTGTATCACCACAACTACAAGTCGAGAGGTGTGAGAATCAGAGGCTAGCCAGGTCTAGGGACGAAGCGGGCGAACAAGCGGTTCGCACTAACGGTCCTAGCGAGTCAAGTGTGGGGCGGGGCCGAGGCATCGTGTCGTGAAGCATGCGGGCAAGGTAGCTTGTAAGCTTGTGATATGGACTGAAGGTCGTGGATGACATTTTCCGTCTTCCTGCTCACTCCATTGCTGCCTCCTTCATCCCCCGCCATCCAGACAACATGGCTGAAATCCCGCCCTTTGAGCACACGTCGCTCGACGACATCCCCACGACATGCGCCAAGGTACGCGCCAGCTTCCTCTCCCACAAGACACGCCCCCTCGAGTTCCGCATCCAGCAGCTGCGCAAGCTGTACTGGGCCTTCAAGGACAATGAGGCGCTCATCACCGAGGCCTGCAAGCGGGATCTGGGCAAGTCGTCGTTTGAGACGTATCTGGTCGAGATCTCGTGGTGCATGAACGACTGCGTGTGGATGGCCAACAACCTGCCACGCTTTGCAAAGGACGAGACGCCCGCCGACATCCCCTTCACCAACAAGTTTGTCGGCCCGCGCATCCGCAAGGACCCGCTGGGCACCGTGCTCATCATTGGAGCCTACAACTTCCCCTTCCAGCTGTCCATTGGCCCTCTGATTGGCGCCATTGCTGCCGGCTGCACCGCCATCCTCAAGCCCTCGGAGAGCGCACCTTTTGCTGCCTCAGTCATCCAGAAGATCCTCGCCTCGGCGCTCGACCCCGAGTGCTACACGGTCATCCAGGGTGCCATCCCCGAGACAACGGCCGTGCTTGACCAGAAGTGGGACAAGATCTTCTACACGGGCTCTGAGAATGTCGCCAAGATCATTGCAAAGAAGGCAGCAGAGACGCTGACCCCGCTGACCCTGGAGCTGGGTGGCAGGAACCCCGCCATCATCACAAAGAATGCAGACCCTAAGCTTGCGGCGAAGCGTCTGTTGTGGGCCAAGACGCTGAACGCCGGCCAGGTCTGTGTCAGCCAGAACTGCACCTTTATCGACCGTGAAATACTCCCGGCCTTTATCCAGGAGTTGAAGAACGCCCTGGCCGAGTTCTACCCCCAGGGTGCCCGCAACTCGCCAGACTACGGTCGCATTGTCAACCTCCGCCAGTTCCAGCGATTGAAGAAGATGGTCGACTCCAGCAGCGGCAAGATTGTCGTCGGCGGACATATGGACGAGAGCGATTTGTTCATCGAGCCCACTGTCATCCAAGTCGACAGCGTCAACGACAGCTTGCTCACAGATGAAAGCTTTGGCCCACTGCTACCTATCCTCCCGGTCACTGATCTTGACGAGGCTATTAGGATTGCAAATGAAGTGCACGACACCCCTCTTGGTACATATGCTTTTGGCACAAAGGCAGAGATGGAGAAAGGTATATCTTTACACCTTATCCCCACTATAGATCCTCGTTACTAATTCAATCACCCCAGTCCTTAACCAAACCCGCTCTGGCGGCGCCTCCCTCAACGACGGCTTCTTCCACGCCTCCATCCCCACCCTGGCCTTTGGTGGTGTTGGCTCCTCAGGCCAGGGCGCCTACCGTGGCAAGGCTTCTTTCGACGTCTTCACTCATCGTCGCTCCGTCACCACAACACCTGCTTGGCTCGAGAGCATGATGGACGTCAGGTACCCACCCTATTCACTCAAAAAGCAAAAGAAGGTTGCTGGCATGAGTGAGATCAAGCCCAACTTTGATCGTCAAGGTAGGACGTTAGGATGGGGTAGTTGGTTCTTGGGGCTATTGGGTCTAAAGAGTTTGGCTGTCGTGATAGGTTAGTATACATCTATGCGGTTGAAAGAAAGTCAACATTAATTTCATGCAGCCGCAATCGGTGTTCGGCTTTATCTACAGAAAAGGGCAAAGTTGTAGAATGTGTAGGTAATCGTAATCGATAATACAGCCCTGTGAAAAAATTGAATCCTGAGGAGTCTCGAGGGAAACGTAGTACACGAAAACAAGTAGTTTATGATGAGCCAATCCCCCGCAAAGCGCAAACAGTTTATGAAATAAGTCTATCAACAAAAGAAGAGAAAGAGACAATTACGAAGACGAGTTTGTAATTTGCACGCCCAAAACACACAATCCCTACTGTTTGTACCAACTCAGCCAGTCAATCTGCCTCTCCAACTTTTCGTAGAACCCTCTTCTTCCAAGCGAACTTTTCCGTCTCGTACCTACCATTTAACCCACAAACCCACGACAGCAAACCTACAGCACCAAACGAGCAGAGGACTTATATATCTCTTCCTATCGCTTTGTATTAAGAAACCAAGCTGGTGTTCCAGAAAAAAAAACCCAGTGTTTCACGCCGATTCTTCAAAGTAGGCTGTGCTCTGCAACGTGAAAGAAAGAACTTAGCATTGCGCCGAGACATTGAAGCAACAAGACTAAGAGAGGAAACAGCGAAAGCAACGGCGAATCTTGTCTCTCATGGCACCATTCTTGAAGCACAAGCGCAAGCACAAGCAAAAAAGCGAACAGTATTCGTATGAACGGCACTACTCTTCGTCGTTGTCTTCGTCATCTTCATCCTCCTCTTCGTCTTCGTCATCTTCATCCTCCTCTTCGTCTTCGTTTTCATTTGCATTCACATCTTCATCTTCATCTCCATCGTTCTCACCACCGCCATCCCCAACCACGCCTCTCTCCACCAACCCCCAGGCCTTCTTCCACCGCCCTACCCAACCCCGCAAACAGCCGCATATGCGCCACCCCAACAGTACCTTGGACCACATCCCCGAACACAGCATCCGCTCGTCGTACTCGTCCACTTACGCTGACCCATATCTACACTCACACATCCAACCCCCCTTCGCTGTCCCCCATTACTCCCCCCACGACGAGCAGGTAGAATCGCGCATGCGTGCGCACCTGCCAGACTGGTTTGTCAACGCGCCTTCACGCGACGTTTCTGGGAGGAGGGAGTGGAGAGCGCATGCGGTGCATGGGAGTATGGTGAGGGATTTTTGGGTCGTGGAGGAGAGAGGGATGATGCGGTGGGGAGGAGGGGAGGTGGATGTAGATAGGGAGAGGGAGGCTGAGATAATTTTTGACAGAGAGGTGGAGAGGAGGGTGAGGAGCAGTTTGGAGAGGAGTGGGCGGGTTGGGGTGGTGGAGGTGGTGCCGAGGGGTGAGGTAGGGGGAGAGGACGGGAGAAAGAACGGCAAAGAGGGGAAAAGGGAAAAGGAGAGGGACAAGGGAAAAGGGAACAAGGCGTCAGCAAGGAAGGGCGAGCAGATGGAAGTGGCAAGGCTCAAGCGGGCTGGAGGGCTTGTTGTCAGACGTGGCGGGTGGAAATGAGCATGTCCCGTTGTCGTCGTACAAGTGGGGGGTACCTGAGCGAGCGAGCGAGAAATACGAAATGAGCGCTTATTACCATAGAAACTCATCGAATCTTTCCAAAACCAATAGAAATCTCTAAATATTTCTTACACTAGCGGAAAATACCCTAATTATCTGTTGGCAGGTTTATTAATCATCCATCTATTCGCTCAACTGAACAAATTTAAATTAGAATACTCACTTCGTCAGGATTTCTATCATCAGCTATGGGATACTTCCGTATCTCTCGCCCACTCAGGCATCCCCCTTGTAATCGACTCAGAAGACACCATACTCCACTCTGTGTATCAGATATGGGGCGAGATTAAACAGTATAGCACGTGATATCATATTACTGAACAAGTCAAATCACAAACATGTTTCAAAAACTTCATTCGTCAGGAATGACATTGCTATTTACAGTAGAAACCGAGGTGATGCTACACTAGCGGCCACGGACAAAAAATATGGGACTAGCCCTTGAAGAAAATTTTGAACATATCGTATCCTAATCCTTAGGGGTGTAGGGAGGAGAGAGAGAGAGTCTAAAGTGACAACGCCTCTGCTATGCTATCATCAAAGAGTGGTCGCTTAAGCGAACTCACGAGCGTGGCGG
This sequence comes from Mycocentrospora acerina, assembly GCA_022701365.1. Taxonomy (NCBI): domain Eukaryota; kingdom Fungi; phylum Ascomycota; class Dothideomycetes; order Pleosporales; genus Mycocentrospora; species Mycocentrospora acerina. The sequence goes on from JAKUHH010000068.1 coordinate 565,458, forward strand.
CGGGCCTTGCTGGCAGCGGTGCCAGTGGTTGCGCGGAGCCAGGTGATGAACTGGGCAATGGTGAACTTCTCAGGGAGAGTAGATCCAGAGCCGGAGCCAGAACCCGAGCCGGAGCCCGAAGTGGCCGAGGGAGCAGGGGCAGCGGAGGTGGCAGAAGGAGCAGCAGAGGTAGGAGCGGGAGACTCCTCCTTGACGGGGGTGGCAGTGGCGGAGGGAGCGGCGGTGGCAGAAGGAGCCGACGAGGAGACGGGGGCGGCGGTGGCAGATGCTGAGGGAGCAGCGCTGGCCGAAGGAGCGGGGGATGAGCCGCTGCTGGCACCGTCCCAGACCTTGGGGCCGGGAATGGGGTAGGTGGTCTTGCCAGCGTAGATGTCGAATAAGACACCCGCGTCAGTGGCAGAGTATGCCTTAGTGAGGTCGACACCGGATGGGAGGGTAGCGGAGCCACCAGTGACCTTGATCTGACCGCAGCCGTTGTAGAACTGGGCACCCTTGGCACGGTTGCCCTCGTGGAGAGCAATGATCTCGGGGCGGATCAGGTAGTCGCCAGCAGCGAGGTTGGGGAGGGTGATGGAGATTTGTCCCTTGTTGGCAATGAACTTCTCGACGGCCCACTTGCCATCGGTAAGACCCTCCTCGAAGATCTTGACCCAGACGTCACCCTGACCGTTGGAGGCAGCAGGGGCAACGTAGACCATGACGGGACCCTTGTGGGACTGCAAAGGACTGTTAGCTGAGGTTCTCAATCATGAAAGCGAGAAAAACGTACGGCAGCAATGGGCTCATCAGCGTCGCCGCTGGTGGTGGCCGGGTCGTTGTGGTGCCACTGGAAAGTGACATCAGAGCCAGCAGCAATCTCGACCTGGTCGGCAGTCTTGGTTCCACCGTTGCAGATCATGGAAGTGGAGGTGACATCGAGAATGGGGTTGTTGCCGTTGGAGGGAGTCTGGACAGCAAAGTGCTGGCCTTGGTCCTTGCCGCCAATGACAAAGCTCTGGAAGGTGGTGTGGGCGGCGGCGAGCTGCGCAGCAGCGAGAGCGGCGTAAGCGTACTTCATGTTGATGGTGTTGGGTTGGGTTGGGTTGGATGAATTGGATAGGATCGAACAGTTGAAATGTTCAAAAAATGGTTCAAATGAAGAGACGAATGAGTGAAAATGAGCGTATGCTAAAGAGCGTGTTGAAAATGAATGTCAGCGTCAAGCTTGATGCCCTTTCAACAGGAATGGCATGCTGTCTCTTATATGCGAACCGCATGCCCGGCACACACCCAGTCTGACATCCATAGCGCGATCGTGGCACTGTTCACCTCCAGCATTTCCCTTCAGACGGAGCTCATGTCATCTAACTGCCGCCAGCGCTAGTTGCTGTTTCGCAAAAGTGGCTGCCGTTGGTTGCCACAACACGGCAGCACAAGGCCAGAACAAGGCTGGCCTGATCCTTCGACCCATAGTTCTTTCATTGTGGGAGGAGAGTCAGATGTCGGTTCTATGCATGTCCCTTCTATGATGTTCAGGGGTGAGAGAATTGTCGAATAGTAGTCGAGTATTCTTGGTATCCTGAAACGTGCCCGAAATTAATTCTCGAGCGGGTAAAGCTGGACCCCTGTCTAAGCGACAATCGAAACATCGTGTTTTGCAGTGATTATGATCTCATGCCTTGTGTTCCAAGACTTGAGTGTATTCTACACTGATGGTTTTCAATTTAGAGAATACTGCTTATGCGCGAAATATTTTCTTGGACGGTAAACACGGTCTCAGTCTCGCTTGAATCGGAAATTGCTTACGATCCTGAGCGGTGCATGACTTCTGAGACGAGTGGCATGCGTTACCACGCGTCAGGAGGAGCGGGAGCCGTCCAAACTGGGTATGATACCGCTGAAACGGAATCCTTGAGGAGGAGATTGTGGAGCTGTGGATGTTTTATCATTTCGGAAAGTATTGTCTTCTGCGCCTGTATCATGGCGTCAGTTTTTCGCAGTGAACAAACGGCGCCTCCAGTCTTTTAGTATTGATGGACCACCGAATCTGCTCAATCTTTCTCATTGACTTGTATCACGTTGACGTAGCGGATGCACCTTGAATAGGTTGTTCGCTGTTCTGGCAGTAGCTCGTATGCATACCATATTAGCATATCCAGTGGAAGTGACTTTACGACACTGCACTACAGTAGATAGCGATCTAATGAATTGTCGTGTTTTATCGATTGCGATCGAACATCGATGCTTGTGTTGTCGTGTGGTAGGAAAATCATTAGGAATAGCTGATTTGCACGAATTTCCGGAAGACGAAGGAATGCCGTCCTACTCGGCTAAGTTGCGAGCCTACATGTGATTTGTTGATTTTGTCCAACCTATTTCTGAATCTGCAGGTACACTGAGAAGAGACTTTGAAAAACAAAGTTGAGAATGAATCATATGGTTGTTTACGCCAAACAAAGCCTCCACTTCAGAGAGTACTATTCTATGAAATCGGGTACGTGCAGTTGAAAAGCTCTTATCCTGCTCACAAACACGACAGCAGACTTCTGTAAGGGAATAATCTTCTCAATAGCTGTCATCCCTTTCTAAGTAGTCTAGACGTTGTGAGTAAAGTGACTGCTCAGACTTTCGATATTTGTGACGCTCGGCAAAAAATGCCTCAATGCATGACACTCTCTGTCATCATCCTCACCCCCCGATTCTGCCAGGTAGCCAAGGCACTCGATGGTCCTGATGTCAGCAAACACAGGTTTGATTGGTGCAATTTCGGGTTGCGGCAGGCCCACCAGTAGATTGAGTGAAAGTGGCGAATACAGCAGGGAGATGATGTGCCGCTGGCCTGTAACAAGGTGGCTTACATGTGGAGGGCGCTCCGCTTGGCTGTTTCATAGTTTGGATCCAGCGTCTACGATGACCATGTTACTCTTGGACAAGGTATCGAAAATTCTAACATTACCAGCTTCTGCTTTATGGTCACCTTTTCCAGGTCCATTTTCAATGTAAATTTGCATATTCGTCTCCTGATTTGCGACTTCACCTGCGTTCTCTGCGCTGGGTGACAGCAAGCCATCTAGAATATCTGGGAATTTATACTGTATAGCACCAAGGAACCTCGATTCCACATAAACTCCCTTGAGATTGGCGGCGTCTTGGAGAGACGCAGTCGCTTGGGCACCCAAGGCTAATATGCTGAGAAAGCAGACCACGATCGTTATTGCAAATCGTTTCGGTACGAGTCAATACGCCGAAACCAGCAATATGTTTGGCCAAGGGAAACGTATGGAATAAAGGCGTGTACTGGGGGTTGTGTTCCAATCACTCAGTCAACACAGCTGCATGTAGGTCATCCGAGGCGGGTTATCTGGGTAATTCGTCGGAGAATTCTGACAGACCCGGGCGAGTGTCTACAGTTGGTTGTCACATGTAGATGCGGTACAACATCATCTATAAGTACAGTCATATAGCGGTGATACGATATATAGTTTGTACGTCGTTGCAATATTCTCGTTGACTGGTTCGTTGTCAGGCAGTTGGCTGAGTGATGACACCTGCCTGAATTGTGTCAAGGGGAGAAACCCGTTTCGCAACTACCGGTCTCAGCGACTGAATCTTGATCAGAGCACTAGACGGTTCTCTTGGTGATGTTCGGCGCAGCAACATCATATATTGGCAACAGACTATGAGAGCGTTTAACACATGTGAGTGTACTCTAGCCAAAGGCATACAGTGTAAATCAGTCCGTTATGTATGCTCTAGCCTGGAGTGGATTGAAGTACGCCAAGAGATCATCTGCTGAAGGCGGGATAGTATTCCCAACTCTAATAAACACAGACTCATGGATATACTGACTGTACATTGGCAACTGAGTGGGTTTTTTTCTCGGGACGCTCTGCAGAGAGAGGATTATTGTTTTTATCTCGGTCATTTCGGTCATTTCGGGTGAGTTTAGGTTGCCTCTGGTGTTGTTGAAGACTACATGTACGCATGTCGTGTCAATAATTAAAATAATCGTACATGCTCTCAGAATAATGACCTTGACTTTCTCCAGTGCTCCGTATTGCTAACAGACACTTTCTTGACGGAGACAGAGTGTTTGATCCAGTCGGCGTCGTAGAAAATCAAAAAATGGCACACGTGAGACATTGCTTGAAAAGATTGGAAGTAGTTTTCGTCCTCTACAGTGCATTACGGCATGTTCCATTTTTTTGGCTAGCGGAAGTTAAGGTGATTGCCGTAGTTCCTTTGGAGCCCTGACACTGCCAAAATGTTGGCACTGCTGTATTAGTTTATAATTGCAATCGTATGTTTTCACTAGGTAAACCAAGGTATCTTATTTTTTTTACATGTAACCAACAATGGACTCTAAGATATAATGAATAAGCTTTATCGTCGCCTCAGGATATTCTGTTCTTGTAGTATATTCGTATTGCGAGTATAATTTGGCAAGTTGTAGTCATCTTGGTGAAGTCGAGCCATCGGCTTGACAACCGTTAACTAAATAGCAAAATTACTCAACTGTTTTTCGTACCACCTATTATCGACTCGTAGCGAGTGGTCTATACAGTGAAAAATTCGCATTTTTGGTTTGAAGACTGAGAGGTAGGTATCATGCATACACATGCGTAGTTGTATCCTCGTTTGTTCTCACTTTTGGTGGAAGAGGGCATGGATGTAGGGAAGTGTCAAGCGTTGCTGAGCTTTAACATCCTCTTCTAATAGACAACCCCTGTCAAACGATGCTGTTACGGTAGATTCCCGGACTTTGCCAGGCGGAGGTGCCTGGGGATTATTGATCAGAGCGTACACGATAATAGCTGCGAAGGGAGCGAAAATTCCAAATAGTGTAGAAGTCCCAGGAATCTCCAAAATAGCGAGTCCACTGAAAGACCGGATTTAGAGGCGATACTGGCTAGTGATTTTAGAAGATAAAGGAATGAAGCTTGCACAAGGTTGGGTGGTGAGGTTTCTCTCCATACGAAAGCATGCTTGCGGAAATTTTTGCACTACAGCATGAGAAATGCCAGTACCTTGAAATGTAGAGCATGATGTGGAAACAGCAGTAGACATGTGGATTGTGCGCCTCGTCATCTTCTAAGAACTCTACACAAGTATCGTGCTTTTTCGATCTCATCCAGCAGTCTCTCGACAACGAGGTTAGTGACGGGAGAATGATGTAGCGTGTAGAGGTACTGTAAGGAAAAGGTTAGCACTGAGCTTGGTAGAGTCCTTTGGGTATTCAACGGCTGTACTCTGGTATCAAGCGCAGCATAAGAGATACTCGCGACAATCACATCGAAAATGATCTATTCTAAATAAAGAATAAATTTTGTGAAGTGTGAAAAATCAAGAATCTGGAAGTCGTAACCGTTTGGTCCTTAGATCGGCTCATCAAGTCTAATCCAATGAGGACAACGCATTTCGAGCACAATGACGGGATGTAAGCAGTATTTGATAACAAGGGCTTGACCGTTACGACCACGCTGAGGTGTGCAAGTTTCTAATGTTCCGGTCCTCTGTAAACATCAGTGACCAAGTATAGAGGATAGGGGACGATACAATATTTGCTTCCAGACATCATAGAAAAAATTGTCGTATCGCAGTGTGCTTCGAGTGGCACCTGGAATTTGTTAGAAGAACCTTGTAGGAGTAAACGTAGAACAGTCGGAGATGTTGGAGAAATGAGGAAGAACCATCACCATGATGACACAAAGTGATAAAAAGGACCATGATGGGACTCCATTTATTCCAAGTATCTGACTCTACTATGGTGCTCTTCTCTCGTGCTGTGTCGGAACTCTCGTAAAGTTGGGTAGTTGGCAGTCTGCAGTAGTCTCTCTTGGCTTCTGCCAGTTTCTGTAAGCCGTGCGCAGTAGCGGTCAAGATGACATGCACCTTTGCACTGTGGTATCGAGGTTTCCTGGGGGAAATAAATATGAAAAAGAGCAGCGGCACCTTCGCGCGGAAATGACTTTGAGAAGTGAGAACAAATGTGGGTGGTTGAAAATACACGTAAAAATGCAAAAAGGAGACTACTCAGACGACGAGACTAGAAGTAGAGACTAATACTTACAAATCCGAAACTGCATGCATCTGGCTTTTACCACCCCATGATAGGGCATGCATGAGCTACGGAGTATCAACGCTGTTTGTGGATGGGTGAGTATGTCGATTGCGCAAGACATTGTGGCTTTGCTCCTAGAATTTGTCAAGAACGCTCAAATCAGTGAAGCATGTGCAAGCGGTGAGTTCTGCAGAAGGTCGAAAGAGAGTCACGTCGTCGACTTGAAATCTAATCATCGACGTGTGACAACGCTTTGGGATAGTGCAGCCACCGTGTGGCTGGCCGGAGAGTGGCTGTGTTGCATCAACCACCATGACATGTGCAGGATTTTGCGAGTCTGGACTCTTTCGATGCAGGAACAACACACGTAGCACTTTGGAGTTGTGACCATGAGTTGTGGGCTGAACTTGCAAGACCAGGACGGAGCCAGTGTGTACGTTTGGTGGTCCGTGGTGGGCGGTTAGAAATTGACTTGATCCGCATGCAGGGTATATTGAAATTAGACAAAACGAGATGAACAATGAGATGGTCGTGTGGCTGCCGATCCAGGTGATTTGGGTGCACAGGATTAAGATGGCGGACAAAGCGAACGGAGGCGTGTCGCAGAGAGAGAAAAAGTAGAGAGGTTGCGGGAAACGAGAGGGCAAGGAAGGGGAGTGGAGAGTGCTGGTACGGCGCGATCGTACAAGATAGCGGTCGTGATGGTTGTCGTCATTTTCACGATTTCCAAGGTCAGCCACCAAAATCTTGTCGACAGCGCACGGCACCTTCTGCGACGCAATGGGCGTCACAACCCTTCGCCTATGCCGTCGCCATGACGATCGTTTACACGTGCAAGCCTGGTCTCTCGATGCATCCCTCGTCTGGGATTCTGAACGGGTGATCCCCACGCAAACTCACATCATATGTTCACCACTTATGGTTCTATCGATGATCCTCATCGCGAGTCCTCTGGATCTGAGATACGATGAGCGACACATGGATTAGCGGTGGCGGCGAAATCCGTGATATTAGATCCCCTGAAGCTCAAATCAAAAAGTCTTGCTTGTTCGCGCCCAGTCACTAGCTGCCGGGTAGCAGTCACACAGACACGCCAGAGGTACGACGCCTGCGCGCATTTTGCAGATTGTAGCGTGTACAGCCCCATCTGGAGAAGGGCCCTGTATGATCAGAATGTAGATTGCGCCACAATTGAGGCTGGTATCGCGTCGCGATAGTGTTCTGAGGCAGTCCAGGCGCTGGAGTTGGTGGACCGTGGCAGCTGAAGATCGGCGTTGACCTATCGATCTCTAGCTCATTATTTTCCCTGAAGTGAAGACAGATGCAGAAGGCCCGATTAGCGTCTCCGTGCCATTCTTTAAAACAGTCCACCCGCCTGAGAGTTCGGGCCACAAACAAGTCGCGTTTACTCGCGCGCAACACAATTCTCTTCGATCCTGCCATCAATCCGTCAAAAATGTCTTCCTCGGTACGTGTAGAGTGTGAATTGTCGTGAGAGTGTGCGCTGATGCAATCATGACAGGGTGGGAATGTTGGCGAGGCTCGCGCGACGTCAAACTCGCTGTCGAGCATGATATCGACATTTATTCCTGCAGCAATCCTCGCCGCTGCCTTCACTGCCGCCTTCTTCGTCGGCCGAAGGTACTATCGCAGAATCTATGCGCCCCGAACTTACCTCAACCATTTGGGACAGCAGCGACAGACGCCAGCTCAGAGCGGGGGTTACTTTGGATGGATCACCGACTTTAAGAACCTCAAAGACGAATACATCCTGGACCACCAGTCGATCGATGGCTACCTTTTTGTGCGCTTTTTCAAGATGCTCGTCGTAGTCAGTTTGACGGGATGTTTGATCACATGGCCGATTTTGTTTCCAGTCAACGCAACTGGTGGTGCTGGTCAGGAGCAGCTCGACCTTCTTTCTATGAGCAATATCAACACAACCGGCAAAAACATTAACCGTTACTACGCACACGCCTTGATGTCGGTCATCTTTTTGGGTTTGTCTGGCCACTGAGTCTGATGTGCTGGCACTGCTAACTCACGTGCTCAGGATTCATCATGGTCGTCATTGCGCGCGAGTCTTTCTACACTGTTCACCTGCGTCAGGCCTACCGCAGGTCGCCCTGGGGCGCCAGCCGTCTGTCCGCAAAGACAATCCTCTTCACCAATGTGCCCAAGACCATGTCCCAAGACGAGCTTTTCGCTCAATTCAAGGGCGTCAAGCATGCTTGGGTTGCGTCCAATACCAAAGAGTTGGAAGAGCTAGTTGAGGACCGTGACAACACCGCTATAAAATTCGAAGCTGCTGAAGTACAGCTCTCGCGTGACGCCAACACGAACCGAATGAAGGCCGAGAAGGGCAAGAAACACTTTGTAAACGACAGTGTTACGGACGGAACCAAGTGGATCAACCCTAAGGATCGCCCAACACACAAGCTCAAGTTCCTCATCGGCAAGAAGGTTGATACCATCGAATATGGACGACAGCATTTGGCCGAGCTTATTCCCAAGATCACAAAGGAACAGGACAAGCACTGGAACGGTCAAGGAGAACTAGTTGGTGCCGTCTTTCTGGAATTTGAGACACAGAGACTTGCTCAGGACGCCTGGCAAGTCATGACCAGGAAGACGAAGAACCCCGCTTCCAAAATACAGGCCCGTCAGCTTGGTGTTCTGCCTCAGGAGGTGGTTTGGAACAATCTTCGTATCGGCCCACCTGAGCACATGACACGATGGGCAGCGGCCACCGCCATTATTACTCTCATGATTATCTTTTGGGCAATTCCAGGTAAGAAACAACATGAGATAGTACGTCTGATAGAGCTAACAATAGCCAGTGGCGTTTGTCGGTCTCATCTCCAACATTAACTACCTAGCTGCGCGATTTTCATGGCTTGAATGGATCCTTAAAATCCCCAAGGTCATTCTAGGCGTGATCACTGGTCTTCTCCCAGCTGTTATGCTTGCTGTTCTCATGGCATTGGTCCCCATCTTCTGCCGATTTATGGCGAAAAAGGCCGGTTATGGTGAGCTATTCCGAACACTCATCCACTTCCAAATGCTTGCTAACGCAACATAGTTACCTACAGCCAGATTGAGTTGAAATGCCAGGATTGGTACTTTTATTTCCAGGTTGTCCAGGTTTTCCTCGTTGCTACTCTATCCAGCGCTATTACTTCTGTCATCAATGACGTTCTCGACAACCCGGGCATTGTACTCAACCTCCTTGCCGAAAACTTGCCAAAGGCTTCCAACTTCTACATCAGCTACTTCATCCTGTTGGGTCTGTCTTCGGCCTCTGGCACACTTCTTAACATTGGTGGATTTGTTGTCGTCGTGCTTCTCGGTCGCATACTGCCAGGAAAGACTCCTCGTAAGATTTTCCAGAGTCTCACCAAGATGTCTGGACCAGGATGGGGCTCTGAGTTCCCCAAGTGGGTCAATTTGGGTGTTATTGCCATCACATACTCCGGTATCGCCCCGCTCGTCCTAGGTTTCGCGACTGTAGGCTTTTCCCTTGTCTACCTTGCCTACAGATACAACTTCCTCTATGTGTACGAGACCAACATCGACACCAAGGGAGAGGCATACACCAAGGCCCTGCGACAGCTCCTTGTTGGCGTGTATCTCTCTGAAATTTGCTTGATTGGTCTCTTCGCCATTGCATCTGGAAAGAACACACAGGCTGTTGGCCCCCTGGCCATCATGGCTGTCATGCTTGCCATCACGATCGTTTTCAGCATCACATTGAAAACCGCACTTACTCACGAAGAAGCCCGTCTTGCATACATTGAGACAGCTCCCGTCAGCGGCCATGTCGAGGAAGGTACTGCTCAAGAGAAAGCTCCCGCCGATACAACTGATCATGTCCCTCGCGCTACACGTATCCCTGCCTTCATTCGAAAGTTCATCAACCCCGAGCGCAATTCTATCCACAATCTCTCTGCTTCTCTTGACAAATATTACCACTCGCCTCAGGAACCTCTCCCTGTCGAGATCCAGAAGCGCGCCTACTTCAATCCAGCCGTTACAAGCCCGACACCAGTCATCTGGATTGTCAAGGACGACATGGGTATCAGTACCCGTGAAATTCAGGACACTAAGAAGGAAGTGCCAGGTATCGAGATCACGGATGAACAGGCTGTCTTTGACGAGAAGGGCAAGGTCTACTGGCATGGTATCGACGACGGTCAGGCAAGAGAGGCGCCTGTGTATGATGAGACGATCATCTACTAGAAGACGACGAGCCAAGTTCTTAGTACGTCAACCAAGATTTCTGAAGTAGCCATTCGGATTCAAGCAGTCAACCCTCGGTTAGATGCAAGTTGATTGCCTTTTTAACGGCCTAGTCTCTTTGTTTTCATTTTTCCCTGCCATTTCCTTGATGGATTGTTGCGACAAATTATTTTGTTGGCAACTGCTGCGTGCGCAGGGCTGATGCGGATAGCCACACATACCCCCTTGTTTATGTTGCAAGCAAGATATATAGTTAGTAGTAGTAATGTCAATTGATTCCCCTCAGACTCTCCATTCTTATGCAGTATGTTGCTTCCGCTGGATATGGATATGACTGCGACATTATGATCCATCACGTCGTAGTAGCTCATCACTACACGGCCACTGCTTCCAAACCCCTGACAGCTTCTCCATTGAACATGCAGTATTAACAATATTCGACCTATACAGCCCCTAAAACAAGCCACGTACTACTACCTTACTACATATTTCTTTCGCATAAACTAGTTACAGTTTCACTGGATACAAAGGCCAAGATCTCCTAGAGACTACAAAGCAAGCATAAAAGGATCTACGACCACAACGGCAAGAGATCAAGCGATTTCAGTATATCCTTTTCTTCCCCACCTACCTCTAACCTCACCAACTAACCTCCCACGCGCCGTCTACGAATTCGGAGTCAACGAGTCCGTGACTGAAAAGTTTCCCGGCAGCAATATAACGCATGGGTCTGCAGCGAGTGGGCAAGGCGACAAAAGGGAGACAATAACCCCAGGATGGGGAGGCCTTACAAGACAATCGGCTTTGATGATGTGGCTGGTGGGCCTGAGGATAGGGATACCAAGTATGCGAAGGATCATGGAGGTGAGAATAAAGTTGGCGGGTGGGTAATGTGAGGAAATAGCACCGTTCGTCTCTCTGTCAATTTGTGACATTCCTTTCTTCCTTTCTTCCTTTCTTCCTTCCTTACACAACAGACCCCAAAAAAGCCTCCACCCCGCCACTTCTCTTCGTACCACCCACCCACTCACTTTCTTGGACACGAAACAAAAATAAAACTACATCAACAAGTTCATCATGGAGACGAGGCTGGGCAGGAGGGAAGACGAGGCTGCAGATTATCTCCCAGCCACCGACGATCCGGAACAAGTGTGTCTCAACTCGGAGATCAGAAAAGACAGGGCAGAAAGAAAGGTTGGGGAGAGAGAAAAAAAACCAACGTATTGCAAAAAGTCAAAGGGTCTGGAAACAATTCTTAATTATTACGGTTATACACCTCATCTCCCATCCCTCCCTCCCTCCCTCCTCCTCTCCTCGTGAACAAGTTACACTACACCGCACTGTACTAGATTAGATTAGACAAGAATAGACTAGACTGGACGGGACTACCAAACAAGCAACACGGACATTTATCTCAGGCTAAAAGATAAAAACAACCTGGGGGTAACTAATTAATTACTTATTAGACCTACTACTAGCCACAACATTCTCTCCGACAAGTAAACTCCCCAACCCCCCGTCCCACGTGTACGGATTTAAGAGAGAGAGAGAAAGAGACAGTGTGCATGTGCGTATGTGTGTGGAAAAAAAAGCACATCTGTAATCTCCCCCGCTCTTCTCCAACAAAAGGAAATCCTGTACGTGGCTACGCCACAGTCGAGTCATACAAAGTAGTAAGCGCACATGGGATGTGTTAGGGACATGAGAAGAAGAAAGAAAAAGAAAAGAAAAAATTGTCCGTAAGTCATCGTGTGTAAAACGAAACACTTGTCCCTCCTCCTCCTCCCCCCCTCCACTAAAAAAAGTTTCCTATTCTTTCCTAGCCTTCCCGCCCTCTCTTTGTCTTTCCCTCTCTCTTTCTTTCCAACCCCTCAATATCGTATTAGAACCGAGACATTATCTTGTACCGTTCAAATCGACGTATTATTACTTTTTCTCTTCTTCTGCTTCAATACGCCCTTCCCGCCCCCCTTGCGCCGCCTGCGCCTCCGTCCGGAAAGTGCGTCTCCCGTCCGCTAGCGGTGCATGTGAGTCCCCCGCCCAGCCGCCCCGGGTACTCCACTTCGTCGGAGGAATTGCCGTCGTCTCTGGGGTCGATGACGCTCGGTCGGCGTGTCTCGCCTTCGGTGGAGACTGCTGTGCCTGGTCTGGGCGTGGTGCGGGGGCGACTTCGGCCTCGGGAGGGGGGTGGAGATTCTGCGTGATCGGTCGAGGTTCGTGTGTAGTGTTGGAAGAGGGGGTGGTCGGTTTCTGGTGGTGGGGGGAAGGCGGCGGCGGTGCTGCTGCTTTTGCGGTGTTTTTGCGTGCCGGAGTTGCTGCGGATGGTGGTGGTCATTGTGGAGGAGCGGGTGAACATGTCGGTGAGCATGGGGTCTATGGGGGATTCTGTGTGTGTGAGACGACGACGTGAGTGGTCCGCTGCTGTGCTCGAGGAGGTGTTGGGCGGTGAGATGTTTTCTAGTGCCGAGTCTCTGTTTGCGAGCCTCTTTCCAGACGAAAGGGTGTTTGAGGGGGCTTCGTTGGAAGAGGAAGAGCCACCCATGAGGCGGCGATGCCAGGGAGAGTTTTCGTAGTCGAGACCGATTGTTTTTTCGCCGTGCTCGCCGAACCATAGGGGCTCGGTCGAAGAGATGCGGACGACGGTGAGCCAGGGGTTACCTGGAGATTCGTCGGCGATGTAGAAAAGTACGTCGACTTCTTCAAGGGAGCGGAAGGCAGTCTCCGGGTAGAAGAAGTAGATGATTGGGACAATGGCAAAGTTAGTTGCCGCGAAGATGATCCAGGTGCGCCAGCCAATTTGGAGGAAGGCGATTGGGGTTATGAAGACGACGCTGTATAAGAATTAGCATGTTTATGCCTTTATGGGATGGGAGAGAAGGAAGACTTGCACAAAATTCAACATCCAGTTAGCACTTGTACTGAGAGCATTGGCTGGGCCCCGGATTCTCAACGGCACAATCTCGACTTGATACAGCCACGCCATGCCCTGCCACCCAATGGCAAAGAACATTGAGAAGAGGAAGAGGAATACCGTACTCCCAATTCGAGCACGACTGATGTCCTGCTCGATGTACAGGTACTGCAGGGCAGTCAAAAGGGCCATGCAGATGGACATGCCCGCAGCACCAAACATCATCAGCGACCTTCTTCCCCAGAAGCGATCAATGCCCACAACGCAAATGAAGGTGGCGAGGAAGTATGCTGTCGTTGAGCAGCCGGCAAGCAGTCGAGCCATCCATCCAGAGTACGACATGCGTGTGAAAAGGATCCAGCTCAAGTACTGCAGGACAAGGTTGATACCCGTGCCCTGCTGGAAGACCTGGACAAAGTATGCGAGCACCACACGGTGGAAGCCCCTACGCTCTCTGTTACTAAACAGGGATGCCCCGTCACCTTGGGCCATGACGAGAATCGCGTCTTTGATCTGGAGGAACTCATCCTTGATCTCGAAACTGTCTGGGTCGGTATCGTTTAGTGCTGCCAGAGTGATGAGTGCTTCTTGCTCCCTTCCAGTCAAGATAAGCCAACGAGGGGACTCGGGGAGGACGAAAAGCAGACCGATGGCAGGGAGTGAAAAGATGATTTGGAAGGCGATGGGAACCCGCCATGCGGCTGACGAGTTGCTAATGTATGCAAAACCAAAGACGAGCCAGTATGAAAGTGCAATTCCGGCGGAGACGAAGGCTCCAGCGCTGATCATAAGGATCGTTCCTTTACGATGCGACTTTACGCACTCAGCTTGGTAGGCTGGAGCAGTGGAGGTGGTAAAGCCATTGCCTACCAAAGCTATTAGCATCTACAACCCAACACACGCAGACAAACAAGGAGCAAGAGGTGAGGTACCAAATCCTGCGATTGCGCGTCCAGCGAGGAACTGCGCATAGCTGTATGAACTTGTCTGTATTATTTCCCCAATAGTCCAGATTGTGATGCCCAAGAGGAGCGTTCGGCGCCGTCCAAGCAAGTCTCCAATGAAGATTGTCAAGATAGCTGAGACGAAGCATCCCAAATGCCATGCACCAACAGTGAGACCTAAGTATTCAAAGTCAGACCCCAATCTCGAATTCGTTCTTCCCACGCATCCCACAGTCGAATCCCACACATACCAGTGACCCACGCGCCCTTGAACTCCCTCGAATCCAAAATATCAATCTCTGGAAATCGCTCGAGGAATTGCGGCACGGTCAACAGTCCGCCCATGACACCCTGTGCATAGCCAAAACATCTGCACAGTCTGTTAACCAAAAACAATTTTGAAACGGTTAAACAACGACATTGGCCTTACAGAAAACAAAGCCCACAGACGGCACTAATAGCATTCGTCAAGGCCACGCCTCGCAGCCCCAGAAACCTCGCCATGGCTCTCTCTGTCTCTCAAGTCTCTCAAGTCTCTCTCTACCCACGACTCCACAATGAAAAGCAGCAGCAGTAGCAAGAGAAACAAAAAAAAGATGGTCAGTTACAAGACTTGTAAAGAATAGAATCGTTTTGTTTCGTTTCGTCTCAAATCTACATTGCGCTCTCCATCCTCATGGGGGAAAAAAAAGAGAGAAAGAAACCTCCCCCATCCCCAACCTCGCAAGCTACCGCTACCACTACCACTACCACTACCACCACCAGCACCGCCGCCGTCCCGCCGTCCCGCCATAGCTTAACGTCATGACAGATACCTGTCCCGCGCCGCCGCGGTGCCCCAAGCGCATTCCAACAGCCGGTCGCGTCGTGTCGTGTCGACATACAATACCCTTTACCACCGGCCCTATCTACCTACCATCAGCATAGCATGTAAGGTACAGGGCCCCCGCGGATACGAACAAGACAGGCCCATTGGACCGGCCAAGCAACCGAGAGGGGCCTCGATTTACGAGCATCGTTCGTCATGACATTTTTTTTTCCTTTAGTACGCGCGTTAGCGTCGATCGAGCGAACGGGTCATCGGGCGATGCTGCATGCTTCCTTCCCGGGGCTATCTAATCGGGGTAAGATGAGATGAAGTGAGATGAGATGAGATTGATGAAAGAAAATTTCAGGCGACACGACCGGGATGGATTGGGGCCTTGATTTTTTGATTTTAATCCTGGTGATTAATTGACATGGTACATGGGGGGAGGAGTTTTTTTCGGAGATGGAAGGGGGGGGGGGGGTTGGCTGGGCTGGGCCTTTTGCTGGACGCGCATGCAATGTGTTTGGGGGTGTGCGTGCCGGGTGGTTTGTTTGTTTGGTGGGGAGGGGTTCAAAGAAGGTTTATTTGCTTTTCGTGTGAATACACTGTTGAAGCAGGTACCCGAAGATTGCCACGCGCTATCGAAACCAAATCCCGAATGCTCAGCTGAGAGACGATATTGGGGGATCTTGATCAGTTGTAGCTGTTGGTTTTTTTTGTCGCTGAGTAGCAGCTGCTTTGATATCTATGGCAAGACAGCCAGAAATGAGGCATGGTGTTGCTGGTAGGTTGACTACACTTGTACAAAATATTTGAGTGAAGATTTGGGTATCGCAACTATTTAGCCAGAAATTTCTGAAATGCTTCCTGCTCAATCACAACTGACCCCACCGCGCGCAGCTTCTTCCTTCCGTCCTTTTGCTTCTCGAGCAATTTTCTCCTTCTTGACAGGTCACTTGCATGCAACTTCGCCAAGACATCCTTCCTGTACGGCTTGATGGTCGCGCGGGCAATGATGCGCCCTTTTCCTACGGCAGCCTGGATAACGACTTCAAACATTTGCCGCTCAACGTGTTCCTTGAACTTCTCCACCCACATGCGGCCCACCTTGTCGATTTGGGAGGTGTGCATAACGCGCGACACGGCATCTACAGGCGAACCGTTGACGAGAAGATTGAGTTTGACAATGGTGGATTTGCGGAACCCAGCGTCTTCGTAGTCGAGAGATGCGTAGCCCTTTGTTGCGCCTTTGAGTTTGCCGAAGAAGTCGTCCACGAGGTGGGACAGCGGGATGTCGTACTTTAGAATGACCTGCGTGGCTGTGAAGAAGGTGAGCTCTTTTTGCTCGCCACGATTCGACTCGCAAAGCTTGATGACCTCGCCAAGGTATTCATCTGGAAGGGTGATGGTGGCGGAGACGTAGGGCTCGTGGACTTCTTGGACTCTGAAGTGCGCCTGGTCTTGGTCGGGAAATTCATTGGGGTTGGTGATGATGGACTCTTTGCCGTCTCGCCAGATTACTTTGAAGGGGACCGAGGGCGGCGTGATGATGATGTTTGCTCCGTGCTCTTGACGCAGACGGTCCTCGAAGACGGAGCAGTGCAAGGTGCCTAAGAAGCCCAGGCGCCAGCCAGCACCCAGAGCGTCCGAGGACTCTTTCTGCAGGGTGACACTACGGTCGTTGAGAATGATCTGGTTGATGCTGTCTTCGAGGTGCTCGTGGTTGTCTTGGTCTGTGGGAAAGGCAGCGACAAAGACCATGCTCTTGGGCTCCTCGAAGCCAGGGTAGGGCTCGACAAGCTTCTCGGAGCCCAGGGTGGTGTACGTGTCGCCGACCTTTGCGTCCTGGGAGCGCTTCATGCCTGGATTGAAGTGGATGTAGCCCACCTGGCCCGCCCGGAGGACCGTCTGCGGCGTCTGGTCGGGATACATGATGCCCACCTCGCCGACAATGTACTTGAGCCCCGTGGCAAAGGACCGGACCGTGTCGCCCGGGCGCACCTGGCCGTCGAAGATGCGGACCAGCAGCACGACGCCCTTGTAGACGTCGTACCACGAGTCGACGAGGAGCATGCGCAGGGGCTTCTTGGCGTCGCCGACGGGGGCGGGGATCTTGTCGATGACGACGGGCAGCAGGGCGGCGACGTTGAGGCCCGTCTTGGCGGAGACGAGGACGGCGGCGGCGGGGTCGAGCTCGAACGTCTCGCGCATCTGCTCCAGGACGCGCGGGGGGTCGGCGTGGGGGAGGTCGACCTTGTTGAGGACGGGGACCAGCGTCAGGCCCTGGGAGAAGGCGAGGTAGAAGTTGGCGACCGTCTGGGCCTGGACGCCCTGGCTGGCGTCGACGAGCAGCAGGGCGCCGCCGCAGCTGGCATAGCTGCGCGAGACCTCTGCGCGGAAGTCGACGTGGCCGGGGGTGTCGACGAGGTGCAGCAGGTAGTCGTCGCCGCGGAAGCTGTAGACCATGGTGCACGTCTGGGCCTTGACGGTGATGCCGCGCTCGCGCTCCACGTCGAGCTTGTCGAGGATCTGCTTGTTGCCGCCGGGCTCGATGGTGCCCGTCAGCTCCAGCAGCCGGTCCGACAGCGTCGACTTGCCGTGGTCGACGTGGGCGACGATGCAGAAGTTGCGGTAGCGGTCGAGCGGGATGGCCTCGATACGCCGCTCGAGCTCCGACTGCGGCCGGAACGCCTGGGCATAGTGGCGAGCGGGGGAGAGGGAGAGGCCGTGTCTTTGGCTGTGTCGTGGGCAGTGTTTCTGGACGAGTGCAGCCGTGTGCTCAAGGGCGCGGGGAGAGCCATTGCGGCGCGCAGATAGGGCGCGCCAGCCCGGCAGGAGGCTGCTCGCGGTCCGGACGCATGATCGCATGAGTGGGCATGGGATCGATCCGACGATGGCTGCTGCTGCTGCTGCTAAGTACTACTGCCGCTGCTGCGAGGGACGACTGCTGCTGCCGGTGCTACGCTCAGAAAATGTTCCTCGCCCCATCTTATCTAATCAGCCTCTCCCGCCGCACGTCCGGCGACTGCGCAGCCACAGCTGTCCTCGTCACAACGCTGCATTGCACTCAGGCCCCATAGACAGCTGCAACCTGGCTGCCTCTTTTGCTTTGCTCAGCCCCTGCATTGCTTGTTGTTGTGCACCACAGTCCGCCACGCAGCCCTAGTTGCCGCGCCAACAACACCACCATAAACAAACCTTCCCCTTCCCCTTCCATCCCTCCCCCACCACGCCCACGTCGCCTATCGATACCCAGCATCGCCACAATGCCCGCTGCAAGCACGTCCAAGTCCAAGACGTCGTCCAAGTCGACGTCGTCAAAATCAACGTCGTCAAAATCAACGTCGTCCAAGTCAAAATCGTCAAAGAGCGATCCTTCCAAGGTGCACAAGCTTGCGCTCAAGGGGTCCTCCAAAGTCGTAAATGAATTCGTAAGCCAAGCGCCCCCACAGCTGCCGCCCCTGATTGGACACTCATGTCATCTAGTTTGAGTACTCGATAAACACCATTCTGTAAGGATATATCAACCTGTCCAGCTTGTCATTGACACGACGCTTACAAGTCTAAGCTTCCAGCGTGGCGTTTACCCTGCCGAGGATTTTACCGCGTATGTCTCACTCCAACCCCCACCTGCCCATGCTTGCTGACTCGACGTAGGGTCAAGAAATATGGTCTGACCATGATGGGTGTGTGCTCCGACAAGTTGTTCCTACGAACAAGACTAATACTGACTTGGATAGTTACGGCAGATGACCAGGTCAAGGCCTACATCAAGAAGATCATGGGCCAACTGAAAGAGTGGATGTACGGCGGCAAAATATCCAAGCTCATCGTCGTCATCACCAGTAAAGAGACTGGCGAGCACGTAGAGCGTTGGCAGTTTGATGTAAGCTTAACCCATCGCTGTCACCAATGCCATCCCTGACAGCGTCCAGGTCCAAATCTTCGGCAAGAACGCAAAGACCAAGGCTTCCAAAAGCTCAACAGACAATGAAAATTCTGCAGCAGAGTAGGTATCTTGGCAATACATGAGGTTGAGCAATCACTAATAATTATCTAGAGAGACTGATGCCCCAGAAGACAAAACTGAGACTGAAATCCAGGCGGAGATTCAATCCATCTTCCGACAGATTACGGCCTCGGTGACTTTCCTGCCAATGCTCGACGGCAACTGCACCTTCAATGTCCTTGTCTATGCAGACGCTGATTCTGATGTGCCTCTCGAGTGGGGCGACAGTGATGCGAAAGAGATCAAGAATGGCGAAAAGGTGCAGCTGAGGAGCTTCAGCACAAGCAATCACCGCGTGGATACACTTGTGAGCTACAGGTGCGAGACCCTATCATTGTGAAAAATGACGACGTACTGATGATTCTAGGCTGGCTGACTGATTGCAAATATTGTCGATTGTTGAGTTGTTTTTCTTTCATGATGATTTTCTCTTTTTATTCGTCTTGGTCAGTCTCATGTCAGGTGCACGGAGTTCAACTACCCAACCAATACCTCAAAAGTGATCAACGGGGAAAATAGGGAATGTAGAGGTACAAATCTTGACGAACCATCTTAACGTCAAAGCCAAGCTCAGTTTCTTCGGCCAAAATATAATTAAACCAACATGACCGGATCCAGTGTGAATGTTTTGTTGAGTGAGATGATTAGGTTATTCCTTTGACACTTGGGTTACTGATACTCTAGGTGGATTGCAGCACGCTCAGTACTCTGTTTGCACCTTAATACCATACTTATTGAAATCCATGGCTTAATCACAATCCACCCTATTCATCGACGATTTGCACTCAACGTCCCATTCCAACGACATGTACCGTGCCTCGAGCAACACCTACTAGTGCGATAGGCTGGCTGGCTGAGGATGACAAGATGAGAGATATTCCAGACGCTGACACGAAGAATCTTAGTAACGACTGGACACTGGAAAATGCTGGACATTTCACCCATTAACGTTTTGAAAATGTGACTCATAAAAAATAATACCTCGACGATATGTTTACACCACAAATTTTCTCTCTCTCCCCCATCAGAAAGCGGACCTGTTTATTTAACATTGGCGCAGTTATACCTCCTTGTGCAGAGAGGGAGCGGGCTACTATGCCCCGAAAAAAAGTCCAGAAGCACTTCGATTTTTTTAATCCAAGACATACGTACATGCCCATGAGTGAGAAATAAGAGAGAGAAAAAAGGTTGATGTAAATCCTATTCTTCCATCTTCTGTCTTCTATACACTTTATTTTGTTTTATTTTCAAAGAAACATTACTTGCATTGCTACATCCTACTTGCTCTTGCGTAGTTAGGCATGTCTTGAGTAATACTTTTTGTTTTAATTGCATACTCTTTTGTTAAGGGTTAGTACTTTTCCCTATTAGAGGGACAAGTAGGAAGGAATTCGTGTAGTGTAGGTAAGTGACTTGCTGTTATACAGGAGAAGGTAGGCACTACAGGATTTGCATAATAAGGGAGCTGTATTTATCGGGCTGTAAAGTTACTGCTTTTGAATAAGAATGTCTATAGTGTCGTGGCTTCTTGGGTATCGCACAATCTCTCCACCTCTTCTTCTTCTTCTCCCTAAGTGGTTAGTACAAGGGATCAGTCTTATAGAACTACTCTAAGACATAAAGTGTAAGTACCATGGCAGACTGACTGGCTTTGTTTGCTCCAAGCAAGAAGGATTTAAAAATATATATAAAACTCCAAGAACAACTACCTACTACACTTGTATGTCCCGCCCCGCTGGAGTTTTAGTCAATAATGCAACACCATCCATCCCCTTTCCACAGAAAAATTTCCAGCTTGAAAGTATCAATGTATTCTAGGCGGGTTTCTCTCAATCATGGCTTCTTTTTTTTTCGTAATCTTTTTGTAAGTTGGTAAATTCCATGTCGGTCGGTCGGTAGGTAGGTAGGTAGGTAATATATGGTATGAGCGTGACAACTAGAATCATTAACATTCTTACTTGATTCTTTTTTTTCTCTCCGTCAGGAGGGGTCATTGGATGGATGGATGGATAGATAAACGGGTAGGCGCTTGGAAAGTACTGCCTGTCTTGTCATGCTATACCACCTGTTTTATAGCTATAAGTGTATAAATACTAAAATACTCTCTCTCTCTCTCTCTCTCTCTCTCTCTCTCTGTGTGTGTGTGTGTGTGTGTATTTCTCGTCTCCTACCCACCACCGTCTTCCATCTACTACAAGGGACTTGTTTTTCTCATATACATACTATTCAAACACCATATACAACAACATCCTTTATTGGCTAATAAGCGCAAAGAACAACACCAACTACAACTTTTCACATGCTAATTCAATAGGTTTATAGACTTGTATTAAATAAAAGTACGTAATGTAATATCGACATTAACTTATTTTCAGTCCGAAATATACTCCACGGACTGCAGAGGGTCCTCGTCGTCGTTGTCGTCGTCGTCGTGCTTATTAGAATTTTGTTGCTTGGTATTTTTTCGACTCCAATGTTCATATCAATGTCCATTCTACATCCCATTGTGCAAAACTCCCAACTAGCCAACAGACCAACTATTCGCATAAAAGAAGAACACATCAAACATCAAGCATCTTCTTCTCTGCCTGGCCGCCTCCCTCCCTCGCCTTGAGCCTTTCTTCCCGCTCCGCCGCTTTCCTCTTGCGGGTGTCGAGTTTCTCCTTGTCGTCGCGCATCTGGCGTATGAGCGAGGACTTTTCGCGGATCTTGCGCCCGTAGAGGTAGAAGACGACGGGGATGGGGATCATGGCGAATTCGAGAAAGGAGAGCATGGTTGCGGACCAGTTGGCGCCGAGGGAGGCGTACCTAGGAGGGAATTAGTAGGAGTGGCTGGCTAGAAAGGAAGGAAGGAAGGAAGGAATGAATGAATGAATGAGAAGAGGGGCTTACATTGCTGGTCCGGCGAGGGGCAGGGTGCCGCCCATTGCGCTTCGGAGGACGGCGTTTCCTGCTAGTGCGCTTGCGGCGTAGATTCCGTAGGATTGCGCGAGGTAGTTTGTTGCGTAGATGAATACACCGCAGTTTCCTGCGCCAAAGGGGATGCCGGCGATGATGGGTGCGATCCAGTGGACGTTTGGGGTGCAGGTCCACGCGAAGATCATTTCGCCGACGGGACACGCCACAGCGGCGAGACAGACAATGCTGACCATGGCTTCCGGGTAGGGTCTGCCTGTTTCGGGGTCCTTGGGGTGTGCGTTGATTATTTTTCGGATTAGTGGTTCGCATGCGATGACGATGCAGCCTCCGATGCCAATGCCGATATACCCTAATCCTGTCATGCCTGGTGACCATCCGCGCAGTTCGCCGAATACAATGGGGTAGATGACGAAGCAGAGGTACAGGACACCGTAGACGAGAGCAATGTAGACGTTCCAGAAGATGCAGATGGGTTCGTTGATGGACATTTTGAGGGGGCGGTAAAGATTTTCTCGGAGCAAAGGCCAAAACTTCTTTTCATCGTCGTATCGAGAGTACCAGCGGTCATCGCCAGTATCCTTGCGTTTTTTCGCCGCTTTGGCGCGGAGGATGGCTGGAGCGTAGGTTTCTTTGATGACTGCGTGGTGGTCAGATATTGTGTTGTGTTGTGTTGTGATGTGATGTGATGAGACGAAGGAGCGACTGTGATGCTGTCTGGAAGATCTCACACAGGGATTTACATGTACCCAAACCATACAAGTTGAAGCTTTGAGCAAAAAACAAATCAAGTAATGAGAAGAAATAATACATACGAAAGACCATGAACCATGACACCCCAGACCCAATCATGACAACCCAGTTCGTCCACCTCCAGCCTAAAGCCTGGAAGACGAATCCACCAACTAGAGGTCCAATGACCGGCCCGTTCACTACAAACACAGTCAGCACAATAACAACAAGAATATCAACGAGAACAACTCACTAGGACCCAGCGACCAAATACTAAACCCCAAAGCACGATGCTCATCATTCACTATATCCGACACCGTCCCCGGCGAATTCGAAATCATAGCCGCTCCAGCCACGGCACCAAAAAACCGCATTACCAAAATCTGAGCAAGATTATTGGACAACGCACACGGAATAATCAGAACGACAAACACAAAAACAGCAATCAGGTACACAGGCCGGCGTCCGTACATTTCGGAAAGCGGCGCAAGAAGAAGCGAGCCCACCGCCAGACCAGCAAGGTAGGTCGTAATTCCCAGCACAAGCAGCGTCTTGGACTTGATGCCAAACGTCTCCATCATGCCTGGGATACCGCTCGTGTAGCTAGTCGAATACATGACGACCACGAGGGTAGAAAAGGACATGAAGAAAATAACCGCCGCCTTGTGAGCTAACCCCCAGTCCTGGGGGTTCTCGCCACTATCGTCAAAGTCGACTTCGAAGCGCGGGTCCTGGGTCATGGCCGTGGTAACATGAGTAAGATGCGCGAGGGCCTTTTCGCCCACTTCCTCGAGCCCAGCATTGCGGCTCAACGTCTGCTGCAGCGATTGAATCTCGTCGGCCGAATGGGCAGAGCCCGCTGACGACGCCGACGATGATGCAGAATATGTCGACGTGCGGTCATCTTGCTCTTCGGCTGCAACTACGCGTGATTTCTCCGCGCCAGTATGGGGCTTCTCTGAGAACGACGACAACGAGTCGCCAGCCTCTTTGTCATTCATCATGCGTGCTTAACCCCGCGTTTTCGGCAATGTGATTTCCAACTCTTCCTTTTTTAAAAAAAAAACAATCCCTCCCTTCTTGGAAGCGATACACACCCAAGCTGCAAGAAG
This sequence comes from Mycocentrospora acerina, assembly GCA_022701365.1. Lineage (NCBI taxonomy): Eukaryota > Fungi > Ascomycota > Dothideomycetes > Pleosporales > Mycocentrospora > Mycocentrospora acerina. The sequence goes on from JAKUHH010000068.1 coordinate 589,169, forward strand.
TTGTGCTTTGAAAGAGGGGACACTCACGTCGCCAAAGTGGGGCAATTGAGATTTCGAGAGAGTGTATGAATGTTCATGTTCAGCACCGTGATATGAGACGGGCGGCGTCAAGGCGCCAGCCCCGAATCCTTTTTGCGGGCACTTTCCGCATGCAGCACTCGGTGCTCGGAGTTTACGGGAATACCGAGAGAGGATGCTGTGCCGAGGAGCCGTTTGCATGCCATAGTGTCAGCTTGCGGAGATAACCCCACCGTTTTGGCCATGGTATGTCGTGATCGAGGGGTTCAAAATGCATCTGCAACTGGGGGGTTTTACCCCGGAGACATGAAGTATCCTGCTTTGTCATGATTAGTTGTCCGTAGAGTGTGAGCGTAGGGATGGGAATTAAGTGCTACGGGGGAAGCTCGGCAATAATCCCACCTCACGAACCTCACGCGTTAGACCAAACCTCGCTCGCTCGGTCCCAATTCGGTCCTGCTGTAGAATGTCGATGCAAAACTAATAAACAAGTACAATGCACGGAGGTTTTTATATATTACAAAAAGCTTGTCTCCACGTATGCTGGGCCACTTAGTTAGAACCCTAATTCCGCACTCACAAGCATGGACAGTGAACGTACTTGCGACGTCGATATACGCAATCAGCTATTCTCACCTCCCTTTAAACAACGCATTGTGAATAGCATCTTTTCTACTGTGATTCGGGTCTCGCAACCTAGTAATGGAAATGCAGTGGAAACTAATCAGCAATCCAACCTACATCGCAACAACAAACAATGTATTAAAAAGATAGGCTGCGGATGCAAGTAAAGCAAGTGGGTGCACATGTGAATGAGAAACAAAAACAAAAGAAGCGCCAATGAATGCACCACATGCACCTTTCCCCTCTTGCTCCTATCCCAGCCATAAATGCAAGAGCGATCTATACGGTAGTCCGTTGTAAAAACACAAAGGACGTAATATCAAAAAAAAACAGCAGCAACAGGTGCAAGGCTACGTATGCACGCACGAACAAAACACTCCCCCGGATTTAGTGAGATGCGACTAATTACTGTGGAAAGTGTTAGTCTACATTATATTCTTAGGACGCACTGGTGAGGGAGTGGACTTACTAGATTTCCAATGGCGCAATCTGGTCGACGTTGTACAACCATCCACCACCTCTCTCCTCCGTCTCTAACCAATCGTATGGCCAGAGAACAATATGGCCCTGTACTAGACCCATGAGTTTTCTTGCATCTTCCTTTTCTAGCAACGAGTCCGCATCTGCAGCATTGAATGCTCGGTTGGAGGACTTGGTTGTCGCGCGACGGCGAGAGCGTTTCGTGTTGGATCGGTTCACGCCGCTGTTATTGGGGTGGCCAGACGTGGGCTCGGAGATTGTGACTTGGCGAGGGCGGGTGTTGTTGTTGGACGAGGAATTAGGTGGCGAGTCGTTGGGAATAGGAGGCGGTGCGGGGAAGGTAAAAGTTCGACCTTGCACTTCAGGATTCATGGGGGAAACAATACTGTCGTCTGCAGGCCGAGGTGACAACTTCTCATTGCTTCTCGTAGGCGCATGAGTGTCGAGTTTCAGGTTTGGATGGCCATGTTCGTGAATTTCTTTCTCCTGGTCCTTTGCCCACTGCTCCACGCCACCATGTTTGGCTTGATGCATGTTACTGCTGTTATTATCCGGACCGTTACCCATCTTCTCGTTAAACTTCTCGCCAAGAGCCTCAAACTGCTTGCTCATGTTTCCTGCAGCACCCGACAGCCCCTTGCCAGTCCCAGGGGGGCCTGTCTTACTAGGCGCATCCTGAGATCTGTGTTGAGAGCTCTTATCATCACCCTGAGATTTTGCGAAACGTTCTGAGAAGGCAGTATACTCCTGATACTCCTTCCATGTGCGAACTTCGTTGTCAGGCATACAGCGGAAGACCTGGCGGAAGAGCTTCGTGTTGTTCTCGGCAACCTGGTGCCATATGTCGAGGTAGAAGGAGTCGTTGATTGGATCGCGCATGCAGTCGTCGGTGATAGTGGGGCGGCGCATTTCGGCAAGGAGGGGGTTGATAGTACTGGTGGAGCCATTGCTAAAGGAGCGCTGTAGGGGCGGACCGCCAATGTCTGTGTCGTCGGAGATGGGTAGAGCGGGAAGCTGACTGAGCTGAGTCAAACCTAGCTTTGTAGTATCCATGCGGGGTAGACGAGGTGGAGGTAGAGCTGCATTGCCTTCTGGTTGAATGCTATAGGCGCTAGTGCGGGTACCAGTTGTGCCGCTGCGGCGTCGGGTCTTGACAGTCGAGGCTCGTTTCGGTGTGGCAAGCAGACCTTCTGATGCGACATCAGATACAAGCTTCTCATGTCCGTGACTATCGACATAAGAGTCTCGACCCTGTGATACGCTTCGGCGATTGGTTTCTATATCGAGCATGTGATCTGGGCCCTCCCCACGAAGGTCCTTTGCGTGCGCTGGATTGTTTGTGACGCGACTGTCCGCTGATGGCTTCTTGTTGGCCTTTAGGTTGGGGTTGTTGTCCTGTGCCCAGTCAAACTCATAGTTGAAGCTGTGCAAACCCTCGGAACGAGCCAGGATTTCGTCTTGCAGACGATTGCTATTCTCCGCCAGTTTCTGCTCGGTAACTCTATCGCCAGTCGGGCTAGACGGACCCGACGATTCGGTTCGAAAGCCGGCGCTCTCCGCGTCAGACATCTGACTAGACCATTCTTCTTCAGCAGAGATACAGTCGACGTCAAGTCCCAGATGCTCGCGCATAAGACGCACGCGGAGAGTGTGGGGGAATTTGCCAACTTTGTATGGCTGGCCGCCCATGTAGGAGTCGAGCACTTCAGTGTCTCGAATGATTGCGGCGATTTCAGAGTCTCGCGAACCCAACATGGACCGCTCGTTGATGTTTGCCGAACCAATGATTGCAACTCGATCATCAACGACCATGATCTTGGCATGGATGTACAGCTGCTCTGTGACAAGCATCTTCTTTGGCCCAATCTCGCCCCAAGACCTCAAGGCGTAGAAATGAATATAATCTTCTGGCTCGATGCCAACTGCTCGCAGGCGCCCGAAGATTGACGTCTCTCCACGACAAATACTGTGATACTGACATGTCATGATCAGGCGGACACTGCTTCCTTCCTGTTCGTCGACAGTATTTTGGTATCCGGGCATCAGCGGTAGCATAATGCATGCTCTCCAGTCCTCGTCGTTGGCGTGGGCGCGCTTGATTCGATCCACAATCGCGTCGTTGATCTTGTTCTCAATCTTTGTGCCCAGAACTTCGCTGCTGCTGATGTAGAACTGATTCTCCATGTACACAAAGTGCTCTGATGTGGCAATCATCTGAACGTATGCATTCATGATGCTGTGCTCGACCTTGTTAGGTGTTCCGATAGACCAGGCACATGCAGAGCGAAGAATCTGCACCTCGCAGGTTCCATCAAGTCCAAGAGCTTCCAGATCGGCTGGATTGAAGTCTGGCGGTGGGAGGAGAAATGGCGTGGGTCGGCTAGGCTTGCGTTGACGAAGCAGATAGTTCCATCGCTGAACAAAATGACGCGTCAAATCTCGAGCCGGTTGGCCGACAATCTGCATTCCAATGTCGTGCCACGGCATCCTCGGAACTTTGCTGCGGTCGTACATTTCCTCGTATGGCTTGTCCAAATTGTAGAAATCTTGCACTCGAGGGTTGGAGTAATCCTTGCCGGGCCACAGCTGACAGTGGTCGGCATCTCTTGGGCCATTATCGAGTTCAAAGCCGGTTAACTTGTCGTCTACAACTACGTGTTGTGGAGTATCCCAGCGACCAAAGCACAAATCAACACCGCCACAGAACGCAATTGTGTGGTCAATGACGCAAATCTTCTCGTGATGCGACCAGAAGAAGGTATTTTGACGAATTTGATTTGGGGATCGTTGTACAAAAACGTTGGGATGAAGGTCGAGCAGTGAGAATTTGGAATACTCCGAGTCGATAGGGATCGCGGCACCAATGTTGCGGTACATGATGACGAAAATCTTGACACCTTCTTGCGCCTTCCGCTGCAAGAGTCTGTCGAGTCGCCATTTCTGGCTTATGGCAGCAGGCCGGCGCAAATACAATTCGGGGCTTAGCCACCAGTCGTGAATGTAGATTACGTCTCGCGCCATGCTGATGGCACGTGAGACATTCCACATGTAGTCTCGCCCGTCGACAAGCCACTGCGCATAAACCTTCTTGCGAACAGGGGCAAAACTGTCGAAGCGCTGGCGCTGAGACCACAGCGTACTCTTGGACATGAAGTTGATTGACGATTCAAATTGCATTAGCATCTTCTCGTTTCTTGCCAGCAACTTCATCTTTCTTTCAGCGTTGAGGAGTTTCAGTTGGTGATGGCCCGTCACCGAACCCTTGGCTTCGCTTGCAATGTCCCTAGCCCGCTTGTCTCGAAGGTTGCCGAATTTGGACTCGATGTTGAAATCCGCATCGACGAGAAACACGTCGTATACATTCATCTCCTCGGGCGAATCGACGCAAACAATATAGCTGTGTCGTACAAGGAACCACTTTGGCGAGTGCCGGTGTTGCATGGCTGATGGAGTCCACCTTTTCCTCGCATCCACACCCTTTGAAGACTTGATCATCATGGGCCCTTCCTTGCCATGGTAGCCGCCCTCGGCAGCCAGTCGTACTCCTAGTGCAGAAAGCTCGAGGAACTTGCATAGCCGGTTGCTGTCCGGGCGGAAGATTAAATAGGCGATGAGTTTTTTCAGGTAATTTTCCATCTTTTTACGTTGGCGGTCGTGGTGGTTCTGTTTGGCTTGCAGGGGCTGGCCAATCGCTCCGGCAAAACTGCCCTGCCTCGCTGCCAACTGGCCAATGACGCTAGTGCCATGGTCTTGGTTCCCTATGCTTGCCTTGCGGCCACCGAGAAGGAACGAGGATTTGTTGCGCTTGGCCCGGCCCGGCCGCTCAGCAGCGCTTGCGTCGCCGTCGGGCCCACTGCCATGTCCGCCTGCAGCGTCGTCATCTTCATCATCATCCTCATCGTCCAATATACCGTAACCTCGAAGACCTCGGAGGTATGGCAACGCGCTCCTGGGGAAACGAGGAAGTTTGCTCCTCGAATCCTCTCTCTCGTCTTCCTCATCGGCGCCCTCCTTGCCCTTTTCTTTAATCTGCTTGGGCCGGACAGGAGTGCTGCGCCGGAAGAGGTCTTGCTTTTCCTGAAGCTTGTACTTTGCGTGCAGATTGGCAAAATCGACGACAGTCCTGTGGACCACCCACTTCATCCGCGTCAGACCACTTCCGTATTCCAATTCGACGCGCAAGGGTGTGTGTCGATCGCCTTCTTGGTACTTTCCTTGGTCAGTCTCGGTGATTGTGACTTTGAGCTGCTCCAAGAGGACGGGGATACGCTTGTGTCCGCCTTCATCGCGTTGAAACATGCTCGCAAGGAAAAGAGCAGCCGGCGCACCGGCAAGGAGCTCGGCCATGAGTTCTGCGGATTTTGCGTGGTCGACTTGTCGTTCTGCTTTTGCGCGGTTCCCCAGTAGCTTCAGGCCATTTTTGATCGACTTCCATTTTTGAGCACTCAGACTCGACGTCCGCTCACTACGCATGCGCCATGGCGAAGGCTGAGTGCCGTCAGTGCCACGGCGCAAGTGGCCTGGTCGATCCTCGGCGTCAGGGTCATGTCGCCGTAGCCCACCGTAAGACAGGCCTCGGGCACTGTGGAGTCCACGCGCCCAGGCGCTCTCTTTGGCGATGCGGGAGCGGCCCTCGTCTTCCGAGTAGCCTTGGCGCTCATTCTCGGGGATGTCACTCATGGTGCCACGGCGGAAGAAGTTAGGACGACTGACGCTCGTGGACGTGGGCGTGAGGTTGGGCGAGTCACGCGAGAAGGAGTTGGTGGCCGACTGCTTGGGGGTTGTTGGGGCCGTCTGGATGCCTTCCTCTTCGCCCTCGAACCAGCGCCTGCTGCTCCTTTTTCTGCGCCTCGAGGGACGTTTGGCTCCTTCTCCTGCGCTCGACTCTGCGTCTGCGTCTGCCTCGCTCTCATGGCCGCCGGCGGCGAGACCATATGCGGGCTCTTCGCGCTCCATGGCAGGGGAGAGGGGTCCGTGTGGTGAGTCGCCTTGTGCAGAACCACCAAAGCCGCTGTGGCTCCTGCTGTGGCTCTGTGCTGGGGAGGCAAGGGCGCGCAGTTTTCCCATGAGGGAGACAGCCTGGCGGTCCTGCTCTTTACCCTTGCCCTTGGCCTCATCCGTTTCCCAAGACTGCTGGCGCGAGGTTGCCGCGGGAGGGTCTGATGTGTACGTGGCGGACCGAGCAAACTGGACGCTCTTGCGCTCTCGGGGGGCATCGAGGTCGGCGGCGGCGGGATCTATGGGAAGGGGCGCAAATGGCGGGTAGTACGAGGAGGAGCCATTGGGCATGTGCGAGGTTGCGCTTGGGCTTCTGTTGGCATAGTCGACGGCATCGACGTTGTCGAGGGCGGGCTTGTCGCTCGGAGATTTGATGTGGAAGGGGAACTCGGCAGCCTCGTGGAAGGCCAGCGGTGAGCCGGTGGGGGCAGAGCGCATGATCTTGGGTGCGCCATTCGAGGGGGAGGGGAGGTGGAGGGCCTCGGTCTCGTTGGAAGGAGGAGGAGGGGGAGCATGTCCCAGGCGCAGCGAGGAGAGCAGACTGCGCGTGGGCGGCTTGGCTGGTGCGGCGGCCTGGGAGGTGGGCGAGATGCCAGAGTCGGGAGTGTCGGCCATGGCAGCGATGGGGGGACTGTGGCTGTTGAGAGAGGCGGGCTGTGGCTGTTGAGAGGGGTGCACTGTGGCCGTCGAGAAGGGTGAATGTCGGTCCCCTGGGGATTATACAGCCATGGTTGTGCTGACAATGTGCTGCGGCAAACGAATGGCGGTAGGTAGAAATGGGAGACGAGGGGACTTGGGCAGAGCAGCGGCGTGCCGAGCGTGTGTGTACGTGTCTATGTATGTGTGTGTGTGTGGGAATCTTTTAGCTATGCAACGTTCTGCGGTGAGGCCATGCAGCAATCTCCCTGCCCTCGCCAACACGTCGCGCGCTAGTGGGAACCCTGACTGGGACGGGCTCTGCACTGATGATGCACACATGCACGCATCCTGTGTGTACATGGGCACGCTCACGTGCGTGTGTGTTTGCATGCGCACTTGTATACACACATGTACACACATGTGCACACAGGCATGCGCGCACACTTGGGTGCATGGCCATTGCCGTCATCAGCATCGACTCGACGTCAGCTTTCGACGGCCAGCACGGCCAGCACGAGCCATGGGTGTCGACTGTGGCTGGGACTCTGGCTGTGATTATGATCTATAGATGACAGACGACAGACGACAGACAATAGATGACAGACCATGGGCGTGGACAGTCAACCGCAGCCGGTCCTGGTCTCTGGCGTCGCGTCTTGAAGCGCGTGTCGCCAAATTCCAAGCTCGGAGCTACCCCCCTGGCGCCCCACCCGTTGCCTCGGTCCGGGGTGCCCCTCTCCGTCGACATGCCCACCAATCTGATAGCTCAAATAGGTGCTCGAGGTACCGTGTACATACAAGTACTAGGTACAAATAGGTACTAGAGCTACTGGGTACACAAGTCCACATGTATACATAGCACAAGCCTGCACATCATGTCCACGCATCCCACACGTCCCCCATCGCAATGGCCGCCACCACAAACCCCCTCCACGGCACCCACTCGCCCTCGTCCCCCGCCGTCTCGGCCCACACGCACACCATCGCCGGCATCCTCGTCACCATCCATGGCCTCGACGAACTCCCGCCCGCCACCACCCATGTCGCCTGCCTCTGGCTGCTGCACCCGCGCCTGCAGAAGCGGGAAACCATGGCGCCCATAGCCGGCCAGGTCATCTCCGCCTGGAACTCGCACACCCACACCCACACCCACGCGCCCGCCCGCAAAGGCCTCATCGCCATTGCCTTTGACCAGCGCAACCACGGCTCCCGCGAGGTCGACGCCCTGCACAACCAGGCCTGGCGCGAGGGCAACCCGCGCCACGCCCAAGACATGTTCTCCTGCTACCACGGCACTGCAACAGACACGTCCCATCTCATCGACTACGTCGAGTCGTACATCTTCACCTCGCCCTCCAGTCCCACAATTACCCAACACCTCGCCCTGGGCATTTCGCTGGGCGGCCATGCAACATGGCATTGTCTGTTGTCCGAGCCCCGCATAACAGCAGGCGTGGTTGGCATAGGCTGTCCCGACTACACGCGTCTCATGACGGACCGCGCTAGGTTATCCAAGCGCAAGACATATACGTCCACCACTCCACCAGGTGCCGCCTTTCTCGGATCCCCCGACTTCCCACAAGCACTGCAAGACGCCATTGCCCAGTACGATCCTGCTGGACTTCTCCTACCCAACCACTTCAACCCCGTTACTGAAGATGCGCCCGTCGACAAGGCCTCGCTCGATCGCTTCAAGACTCTCGCACGCGAGCGTCTACACGGCAAGCAGATTCTGAATCTGAGCGGAAAGATAGACAAGCTAGTGCCCTATGCTGCAGGCGAACCCTTTGTAAAGGTATTCAAGCAAGTCTTGAACGAAGACCCCAGTCTCGACATTACTTTCGAGGACGTCCTGTTTGACGGCGTGGGCCACGCCTTTCCAAAGGCCATGGCAGACAAGGCAACAGAGTGGATATGCGGGATATTGGCAAAAGATGAGGGATTGGTATCGAGCAAAATTTAGTCTTTTTTTTTTTTTACATTGTACAAATCTTGTCAGAAGTACCAAACTCATGGCTTTGATCCATGTTATACCAGGATATCATGCCTTTTATCTAACTTTTTTTCACTCCCAACTCCACCCACTTTCATCATCACGTACACACGCCATACCCGGAAGAGAAAGTTGCACATATACGGTCCCTTGCCTAATTTCACCTCTTCCTCTACCCCGCCCTCCTCCCCTTCCTCCCCTTCCTCCCCTTCATCTTCTCACTAGCCGCCGCCGCTACACTCCTCGTCTGCCTCGGTCCCACACTCACCCCCTCCCCTTTCTTCACTCCACCCACAGACACCCTCATTCCACCCTTTGCAGTCGTACCAGTAATCTCCTCGTCCTCCTCATCCTCACCCTCCTCCTTCTTCTTCTTCTTTTGCGTCTTCTTCCTCACTGCCAAAGGCTTGAACCCGTATTTATTCGCTTTCGGGGGGTGGGGGGTAATTTCCTCCTTGTCCTTACCATTGCCCTTTCCGCTGTCCTTGTTGGTATGTGTGCTGAGGGGTGAAGATGCACGCGTATGGTGGACCTTGACTTGTTTTACTTTTACCTTCTTTGCGAGCGGTTTCTTCGCTGTGATTGTGGTGGATGGTTGTGGTAGTGGTAGGGTGAGTGATTTGGTCGGGGAAATAACTGTCAAGGAGGTGGTTGCGTGCAACGCCGAATTGCTCGCTTGCCTTGTAGAAACGACCACTACATCGTTGGCGTGTTCTCGCACGCGTCTTTGCTCTTCCTGTTTTGCAGACTCTTCGCCATGCGAGCCAACCGCCCTGCGAGAAATCAATGGCGCGTGATTGCATGCCGATTTGCTTTCTTTCCCCAAGTCGGCAGCTGACTCGGCGCCGGATTCTTTCGCAGTAAATACGCCCACCATGTCGGTGTAGTGACCTACCTTTTGCTTCTTCCTAGCCGGTGCATTTCCCCCGCCATCTGCATCGTTATCCCAGTGCCCTGCTGGCCGCTTGCAGGGAACTACAAACGCGGTATCCAACGTGTTGGCTTCGTCTGTGGAAAGAGAAGTCGCAGCCAGAGAAGCCATGGACATCTGTAGCGCGAGTAAACTCTCTGCAGCCGCACATGTGTTGGGAGATCGTGGTGTTGATAAACTCCCCTTCTCCGCCGCACAAGCAGTCGTCCCACACCCTGAATTTATGCTTAAAGTGTCGCAGAACTTGGAAGGAGATGGAGTTGATTTGGCATTTTCTGTTAGATGGCTTTTTAGCAGAGCGGCTGGAGGGAGTGGTGAGGGTTCATTGAGCGAAGTCGTGGAAATATATTCTTCTTCTTCAGACTCATCGTGGTTCGGTGAGGGGGGGTTGAACACTGATCTTAAAGTACCTGCTGCTGCAGCGTGTTGTAGCTGCTCCTGCCATGGCTGTTGCTCCACCCCGTCAACGACGTTTGGACCGATTTGCTGGCCACTAGACGATGCTGGATCAGAGTGAAGGGAGTTGGTTAGATTATGAGGTTCGGCCGCTACGATGACTCGCGAGCTTTGTGCTGGATCGAGAAATTTTGAAACAGCCATCTGTTCGCTACTTTTCTGTGTGTGGTTGGGCTTATCATTGACATTATGATCGTCATCATCATCAGTGATGGGGTTGATGACCATGTCGAGACCTTCAGACACGGTGGTTTCGGCGAGTTGCACAGCTGTTTCCGCGTCTGTGACTTGCGATGCTGTTGATAGAGGAGAGGTAGTGGTAACTAATTGAACGTCTGTGGACACCATGATAGGATGCTTTGAAGTTAGGACAGGCTTGTAGACATCAGCCTCTAGCGCATAGACTGGACCATTCTCTGTTATGATAGTTTCCATGCTCTGATCAATCTCAATGATATCCTGTCGCTCGTCTGACTCCTGGTCCCTCAAAGGCTCGTTTTCGATTGTGATAAAGCCAACTCTGAACGATGGTGAGGTGGATCTCGACTCAGGTGTCATGTGGTCGGCGTTGACATCAATGCATTCGAAGCCATCACTCTCATTGTCTGTCTCGTCTGGGCTGTTTTTATCACCAATATCCACTTCATTACAAGCCAACTTCGGTCCTGGTGAACCTGAATCAGCAACCGCTAACAATTCCTCCTTGCCAGTTGCTGTGAGATTGAGATCGAGATCGAGATCGAGATTGTTGCTACCAGTGACATCCATAGTATGATCAATGAGTAGGTTAATCATAGTGATCGAAGGCTTTACTTGTGGCGATGGCGTAAAGCCCGCGAATGGTATAGTGAAGCAGTGATCTCCCCTATCGTGCATCTCGGTATCCGTGTCTTCTTGCGTGACTAGAAGCGGTGATTCTAGTACTCCCGAAGATGAGAGTGCAAACTCTGTCAACGATCCATTTGAATTGATCTCTGGCACAACACCTTGGATCGAATTTTCCAAAGCTTCCATGTTGCTGCAAAATCCTAACGTGTGCTGTCGTGTTATATCTCGTTCTTCAATCCTCTGTGTCGTGCCACTCAAATTCCGCTGTTGCTGCTCTGCCCCCAACCAGTCAAATTCTTCAATCTCTTGCAGCCCTTCGTTCCATGAAAATTCCCGTTCTACATCATAGATGTAGAACTCTGGAGGATAATCACCGCCAACGAGATGTCCGTTGGAGTGAACAAATAGAGGTTGATAGCTGTAGCCGAGCTCATTGAGATCCCAATCGATCACAGTATTTGGCATCTTTGTGATGTCGCTAAAGAGAGTGACGCGCTCTTGATCAGAAAGGTCTTTAACCGCGTGTACTAAGTGGAGAGCAAAATGATTGCCTATCAACGGTGACTTGACTTGGTAGGAGGTTGAGTCGTCTCTGTAAAGAGTGAGTCTACTACTCATCACGTAGCTTTACTCATGACGAAATTGAAAGGTATGGTCATGAGGGAAAGGCGCAAACAGTGATGTGGGGACACGGTGATATTATCTCAGATTGTCTGCTGGCCAAACGAGTCTGTAATTGGCGAAGTGAAAGAGAGAAAAAGTGAGTGAAGGTTAGTGTAAATTCGCAGCCATCTCGACTGCGGCACCCCCCATGTCGTACTTTCTTTCTCCTCCAGAGTGACGTTTAAGAATCAATTACTGATGATGCATGTTGCCTTGCGAAATGTTACATTTTACAAGGGAAGATATAAGCTGCTGCACATCAAGCCAGAAACCCAGAGTAACTGGTAATGTCAAACTATATGTATCGTGCCTATAGAAAAAAATCTCGGCCAAGACCCATAACGTAGATTATGACCGCTAGACGGACATTAAAAATGTGCACGTGATGGCGTAATGAACATATGCGCAGTCGCAAGGCTTCGGACCAATAAATAGAATTGAACAACATAGCTCCCATGCATAAGCTAATGAGCCATTCAAATTTTAGATGAGAAAGAGTAGATTGATAGCAAGACATTGGTCAAAGTCGCTGTAGGCGTCAAGAAAGATTGCACACCGCACCGCTTATCAACTTGATCATATTGTTCGCTTTGCCAAGTCCAACAATATTTCAATTCTTCAAAGAGAGATTGGTAGTAACATTTATCAGTAATCTCAGTTTAAAGAGAATTCGTTGACCGGTGATGTCATTGGAGTGACTTTAAGATAAATACAGCCACTCCTAAAGCGATATTATTGTCCATTCAATATTTGCAAAAGAAAAGAATCTCCAAAACCATCTGTAATCTGCTATATTGGTATTGCATTGCTGATGGAATTGCCTGTGTCGACTGGCAAGGCGAGGATTCTGTTTGGGTCAGAAAAAATAAACCGTATATGCGTTGTTCAACCTACTTTTTGCCCGCATCTGTGGCACAGCAGCAACAAAGCAAACTAGCAGGCCAGCATACGATCTGTCCGAGTCAATGGGTGGTACGTGTGGACAGGAAGGCTGAACATACCGCCATCCCTACTGTGACGATAAACCCGAGTGTGGGGCCAATGACTTTGCAGTGGCAGGGATTTTGATCAGTCCCGCACTGAAAACAGACCACAGGTATAGGGATACAATCACACATTTTTGGTGATGTGAGGAGCGTGGGAGATACGCGTCAAAATGTTGCGGACTGAGGTTTTGGTTGATAACGAATACCTTCTTACGTCATGCCGATCTGCCCGTGAGAAACGCGTAAGCGTGACAGTGCGCGTGCACGCGTTTGCGATGGACCCACACTTGTATAATGCTACTGTGACTGGCTTCAGATGTGTATTTTTTCTCATGGTCCAGTCATTGCAGCAGGAAAATCTCTTTATCTGTTGTTAAATACACATAATGTAGAGTAAGACCCTCTCGAAAGGAATACCTGGCCCAGAAGCTATGTAAGGATCATCATGAATCTGCCAACGTGCTCCAAGGTGTCACTGAATGTTCGGATGTATTTCGAAAAGTGGGTTTGCGCAAACACGAAAGGGCTGCTGTTTCGCCTCAATAGTAGAAGAAGCGGTTTTCACTTCTAGGGGAAACCACAATCCACGTTGCAACTTTTGAAGAATGCTCTGTCATGTCTTCATCTTTTGTCGTATCAATTCCACCTCAACTGTCTTCTGATTTTCGCCTACATTTCCTTTCAACCCGCCGTCATTTCGATCATAACACAACCTCCACAGTCCGGGTTCCTCAGTCTCTACGGCAACAAACCTCTCCCATTTTTCAAACAAGAATCGAATGTCGCTGTTAGAATCTGTCCGAGCATCCCAAGGTCCGGTCAAGCCTTTCTCTGCCTCTGCGTGAAGTCCGCGACAGGTTTGGAAGTTGCTAGAATTTGTGGCAAAACATATCCAGTTAAGTTGAGGAGGTTCAATCGAGATCGTAGATACTAGTCCTTCAAATTTTGAGTTGGGAGACGGTATGAAATAGCTAGAGAAAGGATGCAACGTTTTTTTTAATCATACGAAGAGAGATGAACATATAATTTGCTGTCGCGAAGAACAATCTGACTGTTCTCAAAGAGCATCTTACGGTCTTATGGTGTTCTTAAATTTGAATAGCATCTCATGTAACACTTCTCTGTTTTCCAATCTAACGTATTGTCTGCCTCGCTTTTCGTACTGTCGGCTTGGCTCTGGAGCATCATTACAGCTATTGCCGTCATTGGAATTATGCCTGCCAGGGCAATCAGACCAAAAAACCTTCTTCAAAAACATGTGAGATGAAAACGTTAGCAATTAAGAGTCTCTTGAATGTGAAATCAGTAACAGCTCATATTTGAAGCGCCAGATCACCGTGGATAAGAAAGAATGATGTCACCGAATTCTAACACGAATGCGGTAAGTAATGTGAATCGATCACTCGCTAATCACGGATACAACCGACGGAGTTGATCCCGCCAGATTCTTACCTACCCATGCGCCGGGCTACGGCTGACGCACCCGAAGATCTCCGAGCCTGTGATGAACCACGTCGTCACACTCCACTCAACAACACGCAAGTCAACAGCCACCCCAAAGTCTCCTCCTAGATTTGTTACAAGATGAACACGTAACTCGATATTAAGAACTTTAATTTTGAACCAGAATCTCTTTATCATGCCACTGCGATGCTCCTTGGAGATTTGGACTAAACTACTGGACTAGATTACTCATTAGACTCAATCCGCCGATGTAATCGTCCTTTGAAATATGATGAAATTGGGCTTGAGTGTTTAAGATATTCTTTGATCTCATGCCTTTTGATAAGAATCTTCTTGAATTCAGTACAACACCGTGACTGGCAATGCTCTCGGCGGCCGCAGTAGCCTCGGTGACATTGGCGACTCGGGAAGCACTCTAGGCAACGTTTCGAGGCCAAACCCGAAGATTAAGGATGGTGACGACACAGTAGATACCGATCAGGGCTTTGGGATGGATAACAAAGACGTAAAGGGGAGCTTGATGTGAATCTTCAAACTGGATCTTGAGGCAGACATCCGAATTATCGCGCGTATTAAGGGAGACGTTGCAATTAGTCTAATACAGACTGTTCATTTCTCGCGCCTAGGAAGAATCAATAAATTTTTTTCTTCACTTTGTCCGAACCAAGATGCCTCCATGCAGTATTTAGGTCAAAGCGTCGCCTTGTAGAAGCACTGCGCCAAATGGTGTTTTTGAACGTAACTAAATCCTTCTAATCCATTTTCAACCCAAGCACTGTTTATGGTAGAAGAACTCTGCCCCAGCATTTCAGGTCAAATATGTAGACAGTGAGGAGGAAAATTCTGACAAACAGGACAATTAGCTTTACCTTTAGAACATTATGGAGTGTTATCTATGTTTTTTTACCACCCATGTGGCACAAATTTGATGAAACATGTCAGTTTCTGGTTCGTTTTCACATGGCGTAATATTGGTAGCTTTGTAAAACTAGTTGCCATTGCTGGCATCAGATAAGCGTGCCGACGACGACCTCTACCACAACTTATTCAAAGATGGGAAGATGACACGGAAAAAATCAGGCTCGTGGCATGCTTTCATACTATCTCTGCAGTTCCCAGGTATGTAAGTGTTTGACGAAATCTGGTTGCAGAATGAATCGCAGCTTTTGACAACATCATGCCGAATAGGCCCGCGAAAATACCGAGAAGTGGATGATGTTGTGGATTCAGAAAAACAAATCACACGTTCAAAGCGGTTTGTAATCAAACATTGATTTGTGGCTATCTGTGTCCTGTCAAAGCGCCCCATTTATTCTCGTCTGGTTGCATTCACACGAATCCTAAGTGGACCGAGCGTTGCCCCATTACAGCCAGCTCATACTGTCTCCATTTTCGAAATATCCATATATCTCCCCCATCCGCCGCTAGTTGGGAGATGAGGACGGGGAATCTGACTAGGCGCAAGGATACCCAACTCTGACGGGAAACGGCTATGAGGCCAAGCTTTGCTTGTTCCCGATATGTTGAAAACAAGACCACTTCGTCGGTGACGGTACCGACCCATGTCGGCTTCTACGCCGTGCTCGCTTCAGCCTGCCTTTCTCAACAACCTCACGCTTCTAAACCAGTCCCCGACACGCGGGCTTTGCTTTCGGCAAATGATTGCGGGCGCCAATTCACGACCAGGAGTCGCTTAGCTAACGTCACGATTACAGTTTGGGGTATTGTCGGTTGTCGATCCTCTTGCTAGCAAGGTTCCCCGCACAACAAATGTGAACCCAGATTATCACTCGTCTCCACAATCAAGCATGTTGACAAGTCGCCACTTGTACAGGCTAGGTGCAGTCCTTCATGCAAGATTGTCAATGTCGGGTCAAGCATTGCCCGAAGCATTCTTATACACTCGGCGCCAACCTCCGACTTCAATTTGATCACCTTCACCTTTTACATTTTTGTTAAGGTTGGTATCAGAAATACATCATGGCGTCTATCACCAACGCCAAGTCAGATGTTGCAAAGTTTGAGGACCTCTCTGAGAAGAAATCAAATTCTTCTGCTGAGGGAGAGGTAGAAGCACAGTTCGGAGAGGCTGATGAAGAAGAGGCGACCAGGGTATTGAGAAAGGTGGATTGGAGGCTCGTGCCGATACTGTCATTATTGTATCTGGTGAGCTTCATTGACAGAAGCAACAGTGAGTTCTCCTTCATTTTACCTGTGCATGAGTACTCTGATCTCATGAATGCCTATGCCGGAACAAAGATCAGGCATTGTTCATTCATCTTGAAAACTGTGCTAATCAAAAGCAGTCGGCAATGCGAAAATTGCTGGCCTAACAAAGGACCTCAATATGAAGGGGTTGCAGTACAACACAGCGGTCACACTCTTCTTCGTTCCCTACACACTGCTCGAAGTGCCCAGCAACATCGTGCTGAAGTTGATGAGACCCAGTGTTTGGCTTAGTATCATGATGGTTGCATGGGGGTCAGTCATGACACTTATGTGTCTTGTAAACAGCTATAGCGGACTACTAGCTGGCCGCTTCTTTCTAGGTGTTACAGAGGTACTGACCGCTTCTGCCTATATTTCACATAGCACATACTGACAAATATTCCCCCAGGCTGGTTTTTTTCCTGCTGCGACTTTCCTCCTCACAATTTGGTATCGCCGCTATGAAGTTCAACGCCGATTGGCCATCTTCTACGTCTCTGCGTCTCTCGCTGGTGCATTTTCAGGTCTCCTCGCCTACGGAATTACGTTTCTGGATGGAAGATCGGGACTTGAAGGCTGGCAGTGGATTTTCCTCATTGAAGGTCTAGTCACCGTCTTTTTGGGTCTTTTCATCTGGAAAGTCCTTCCGGATAGCCCTGGAACAGCAAAGTTTCTCAACCAGAGAGAGCGTGATCTATTGGTTTGGCGGCTGGCGAATGACTCTGGATCTGGCCAGGGGCGCGCTACGAACAGTGACAAGATGGAACGTAAATTCATCATTGCTGGTCTCTCAGACTGGAAGATCTGGGCTGGTGTTGTCATCTTCTGGGGAAATACTGTGGGAGTTTATGGGTAAGTTATTCTCGTACCATTACAGCCGATTCGAGAAAACCGGTACAGGTGGCATGATTGCTCATCAGCCTCATTGATTGCAATGAACTTTCCGCGCCCCAAATCAAAAAAATCTAGTCGAAAACCAATAGACGTACAACCACTGACTGATTCCCAGATTTACCGCCACTGTTCCCACAGTTATCAATGGTCTCGGTTACTCCAGCGCCAACGCACAGCTCCTCACCATACCTATTTACGTCTTCGCTGCCATCGTGACGCTCATTTTCGCTTGGGCCGCCGACTTGACCCGTATGCGCTCTCCGTACATTATTGCTGGCTACTCAATTGCAATCTGCGGATTCATAGCACAGCTGGCAATTCCCCACCCAAGGTATCCGGGCGTTACATACGGCTTCCTTTTCCCTGTAGCTGCCGGTCTATACTGCCCATTCACATGTCTCGTCGCCTGGGTTGGCAACTCGCTTGCGCCTAGCTCTAAACGCGCCATCGGTATGGCGTTGCTCATCTCTGTTGGTAACATGGGAGGTATCATGGGAAGCAACATTTATCTTGCCAGAGAGGCACCAAAATACACCACTGGATTCTCTGCTAGTTTAGCAATGTGCTTTGGTGCTATTTGCATGACCTTTGTCCTCAGATGGGCTTATTCGAGGGAAAACAGACTGAAGGATGAGTTGATTGCAGAGCATGGTGAAGCAGCTATAAGGGCGAGATATACAGAGGATGAGTTGTTGGAACTAGGAGACAAGAGTCCCTTCTTTAGGTACACTTTATAAGCAGTAGAATTTGCTTTGATATGAGAATATCGTCTTTTTTCTCATTACATGAGTTACAACATGTGGAAGTGAAAATATGATTGGCAAGGTCGGAGCTTACCTTGTTAATATATGAGTCTAGTGAAAAAAACTACATACTTGAACAACGCTACTTTAAATTATGCGGTATACACCAAATGAAAGAAAGTCTGATTAAACATGAATCTAGTTTCTGTTAAAGAATGTTGCTAACTATTTGCAGATCACTTCCCTCTCAAGGACAATTGAATTATTAGAATGTTTTACAATTACAATGGCCACTCAATTGGTCAGTCATTTTCTTTGCAGAATTGTTACTAAATTTGGCTTGACGTAATTAAAATGCCTAATCCCTTCTCCTCATCCTATTTCAGAACGATTCTCTTTGCTTTACCCTGTACAACTCTAGTCTCATCTTTTTTCAAACTATCATAACAAGGTATCAGTGCACTATACAAGTACTTTTCGAGGCAGCTCACTAGCTTATCTTATACGTTATAGCACCACATTGTCACTTCAGCACCCCGGTTGTGTAAGTAGTAGCAGCACTGTATGCCCATTTAAAATATGTGAATATCAGATGCAAGGTTCGCTGTTTGAGCATGTATACACCCATAATGAATATGAGGAATGTCTTTCGACAGGACTGTGTAATTGTGAGATCTTTTACGATTTCAATGGTTCCTGTAGTCTAGGGGGATTGAACAAAAAAAGAACTTGGCCCAACAATGCTGCGCAATACCATCTTCTCAGGATTCATCATCATAATCCAATATCACTACAACTAGAAGCTAAATTTTTCGTAAGTGTCATCTGTGAATATGCGACATTCAAGTATACATTGACTGCACGTCTTGACTTCTCGAACGCTCTGCATACGCCATGAATGCCTTGCTCAAAAACTCGCCCAGCCCGTACCGCCCCTTACCATACACTGTATAATAATTTTCCAAAATGATAGCTAGTGTGTTTCCGCCCTTCTCCCCGCTCTCAAGCAACTCCTCAAACCTGTCAATCTCTACTTGAATGTCGCGCTTCCATTGCACCAGCCAATCCATGTCTCTGTGAAGTTCGAGTAGAGCGTTACCGGCGTGCGCAGGCACATTATGCTCCCACTCTGCCATTTTGGCGAGTCTAGCGTCTGTGTTGGCGATCTCCTGCTGACGCGAGGCGATCTGCGCTTTGGCGCGGGTGAAGACGCTGTCCGAGGGGAGTAATTCACATCCAGCATATAGACAGTGGTGCAATGCTTCAGCTTTTGAGTTCTCATATGCTCGGATCACTCGCTCTTGTTTGCTGTCTTCGAGTGCCATGCAGTGCTGGAATTGCTCCGACTCATGACTTTCCCTTACCCACTTCATGGAGTCGTCCAGGCGTTGAAGACGTACATCGCATTCTTCTGTTTTGTTGGTGAGATTCACCATCTCGTACGTCCGTTCGAGATGCCATAGTTCCCAGAGACCTGCGTTTGGTTCTGCCGAACATTGGCCGTCTGGACATAGATTGGCGATTTCTCCCTTGAGGGCGGACTCTTCGGCCTCCAACTCTTGGAGATCCCATTCGCGTTTTTGGATCCGCAAGCGGTGTAACCAGTACTCATCTTCAGTTGTTGAATTTTCGAGTGCGGAGTGGTGGTGTGAAAGGCGCTGCTGCGCGTAAGGAATGTGCCCGGTGAATGTGGAGTTCGGGTGCGTGTTGGAGCCGGTAAGGATGTCACTTCGGGTGCGTAATACTTCTATGGGACTTTGAACGGAAGACGAATGTTTGGCACGGATAATGTCGGCATTAAACTGAGTAGGGTCGAAGGTGCTAGGCCAGCCATTCTGTCGCAGGAGGTCCTTGATGTGAGAATCTTCAAGTCCAAAGGCATGCAGTCCATTAAACACACCGAAGGTGTTGACCCTATTCGAAGTCTCCCAAGGCGTCCAGGTCAGACTTTGGTACTTGTCTTTTATGGCCTGTAATACTTTGAGTGCACCGTTCTTCATACTCCAACGTTCAAGATCATCTATCTCTTGGAACCATGATTCTGCAAGCTGTGCGCCGAACACGTGTTTTGCTTGCTGCCGGCCAACCCATTCTTTACCTTGAAAGATACTAATGGCGTTTCTTTCAGTATTATACATTATCACCCACGTGTCGTCGTTGTTCCAGCCTCCAGTGCTCCATTTCGTCAGCGCGATGTCAGTTGGTGCCATGTAATCTTCCCAGCCGATATCTGACTCTCTCAGGGGATTGCAGCTCTCTGCGAGATGCTCCGGGTTCCAATAGTTCATGAAGTCGCCGCCAAAGATCCAATCGGACTCGAGGATCAATGAGTCGTCAACGTACGGAAGGAGCTCCATAAGGCGAAGTACGGGACCGCTCAGTGTACATGGTATTGCAGTAGTATTAATTCGATGTGGACCTCGTTTGATGGCGTTGTGCGGAATGAATGTCATGTTTGCGAGGGTGCTATATATGTCGTCCATCAACCTTGCAACTTCGTGGAGTGGAGCCTCATCGTAGGATGAGTTGCTACCAGTAGGCAGCAGTTTGTACAAGAATGAGGGGCACAGGAAAGTAACGAGGGGAAGAAGGAATATTGTGACTTGGTACTGCAACCATGGTAGTATTAGCATGACGAAGCACCAACAGCGGCAATGGAGGATGACTCAATCAAGAACACGAATGGGATATTCGTTTGGAGAAGGAAGACGCATGATATTTGATGAGTTCATGGGAATAAAACTCTAACGAACAAACTTGCTCTGATAATGCTTACTAATGGCCTAGGCGCAAAAAGATACGGTACTACCCTAGTGTAGGTGCACCGTGGCCACTTTGAAGTCAAGAACAATGCTACTACTAGACTTGAATCAGCTTGGCCTAAATCTAGGTATCAGCTATGGTGTTTCAAGGATTAAATGATTGATCTCACCACACTCAGTTTCGATCGCGAACTCCAAACTGTCAGTTGCATTTATGGTAGATGTACCCGTCTAATAGGTAAAGTTAGATTAATACAGATTATCCCATTTCGAGTCTCCTTAATCCGATGTGACATGAAATGATAGGCCTTGTCTGTCCAAATCAGCGCTTGCCATTTCTATCTCGATGCAAAGCGACCTGTCACATTACATTCTGATATAATCTCGCGGCTTGCCGGCTCAGATGACCCTACTACGGATACTAATCCGTCCTTGGTAGAAAACAAGGCTGTACAGGTCCTATATGTATACATTTCCACCACCAGCAAGCTTGCTTTGATTACCTGCTACAAAGTTTAGTCACCACACTTATGTGTACCTAGGATAAGTTTTTGGATAGATGTTTGAGAATGCATAGTAGTAATATTTCTGTTATGTTGGTCTCCCCGGCCAAGCCAGGCTAATGTACAAGAACCATACAACGAAACTATTGATACATCTCATCCTTATCAACCCCTTAAGAAAAACGAGCCACAACCCAGAAGTGAAAACCAAAAAAACAACTGAATGGTAATGTACAAGCCCTGCGAAGCCGATACTAACAGATCAACAAATTCAAAATCAACGCTACCCAATATTCTTCCAGCACAAACGGATACGCCCCGTTGACCATTATACCCCCCTCCCTGCGTATCATGTCCTACATGTATAGAATATCAACTGGCAAAGCTAAGTGATAGTATTCACGAGGACGCCGAACTTGAATCCTTCTACGACTCGATGCCACCCTCGCAGATGTAGCTCGAGGCTGCATTTGGGTCGCCGCTGCCGTCGTACCTGTTCTGGCCAGGCCAGGCGCAGAGCTCCTTGACGATAGTCTGATTGGTGCCAAAAGTTTGTGCCGTCAGTGTCTGTGGTGCCTCGCCGTTCTCGACCCAAGCAACCATCACGTTGAGTGGGCTCACTGGGCTCGGTCCGATATCGCCTCCGCAGTGGCCAACACCTGGAGCAAGGAATAGACGATAGTACTCGTTGACTTGGTCCCTGCCTCCCATAGTGCTTTCAACACGCCTGCGGTAATCAATAGAGTTCTGCACTGGCAAGATTTGATCGTTAAGACCGTGCCATGAGAGCAACTTAGTGCCTGAAGCTTGCAGAGCAGACAAGTCAGGGTTATCGCAATTGAGATGACCACCAAGCTCATACTCGGCCAGCGCAAACAGTCGTTCATAAAGCTGTCCTCTAACGTCAGTGAGGTTGAAGTCTGGGTTCTTAAGAACAAGGTATCTCAAGAAGTCCCAAGCAAGAGGGAATGGGTTCGCAGAGCGGGTGCCGTCTTCAGCGACGGTGATATTTCCAAGAGCATGCATGGGGACACCTGGTGGAATGGCATGAACAAGGCTTTGCCCGTCGAATGTTCGGAGACCGTTTTGGAGCTCGCTAACCAGTCGGGCCATGGCTTCAGTAATTTCCACCTCTCCACCATCGCACTGGGCGCGATCACCAACAAGATCAAAGGGGTTAAACTCGCACGAGAATGGGTCCTCAATAACGCCGTCGGCGAGACCATCACTGCTGTCGCAGCGAGCGATAGCTTGCGCGCTGAAGTACTGGAACTCGCAGTTGGACAGGAAGGTGTCCAGTTCCTGCATTCTAATCGCAGCCCACACCTCTCCAGTGACGAAGTGACCCATGCTGATGGCGGGCGCATTAGCAACAATACCGTCGACTAAATCAGGGTGTTTCTGGGCAATCGAGAAGCCCTGTCTGCCCCCAGTCGAGCAGCCCTCCCAGTAAGAATGATGGGGTTTTCTGCCATAGTACTGCGCTGTGAGTGCTTTTCCAACAGTGATTTCCTCGACAATGCTGCGAGTCGCGAAATTAGAGATGAGGCCATAGTTGATGGAACCATCACTGTTCGCGGCCCAAGAGAAATCAGAAGTTAAGGCTAAGTTGGCAGAGTGGCCGCCATCCGTGACTGTGACGGCATAGCCGTCTCGCAGTCCAGGGCCTAGAGAAGTGAAGGTGCCAGTCACAGTGCCACCTCCACCCACAGCCAAAAAGCGGCCGTTCCAATCTGCATCAACAATAGGGAGCCAAACCTCGATCAGAACATTGTCGTTGGAGCCATTATGGGTCAAGTTGACCTGAACCTGACAAAAGTTCAATCCAGGAATGTCAGGGAGAGGAGCAAGACCGCCGCTCTGGATACTGGTGAAGTTGTACTGAGGAGTAGCCGTGATAGACAATATCTCAGCGCCTGGTCCGATATCCGGGTTTGAAAAAGCTGACGCTGCGCAGAGGGGGGAGGAAGAGTTGGCAGGCGCTGAAATCCTCATTCCGAGCGCCGACCCGGCAAGAAGAGACAAATTGGCTAGCTTTGGTGAAATCATTGCGTGTTGGGTTGAGTATAAGAAAAAGAAAGTGATAATTGATATAGAGGGCAAATCTAGTCTCTATATATATACACAGTTGAAGTTTACGCCAAGTTCGAATCTGGAGATGGAATAGTCGCCCCTTCAGCAGCTGTATTCATCTTGGCTGTAACATGATGACCATACACCTGGCTCGGTAACTTTCTTTCCGTGAACATTAGACTTAGACAATACTCAATCTACGTATTACTGAATTCCTCTAACCAGTATTCGAGAAATTCAAAATTCGTCTTTTCAGTCCATGCAAGAAATCCCTTCAAGCTCGTCGTGCTCGTACACTCCTCCACCATCTCCCACACACCTCAATGCCTACTCAGAACTTACTCTACAGGATCTACCACTGACCAGTTCGTACGAGCAAGAAATGGTCGTACACCATCACAGTAGGCAGAGCATTATGCAATTACAGGTCACCGGGCCGACTACGCTACCTAGAGCGCCTTGGCAGCACCTTAGCCACAATACCAGTATCCGACGCAGCACCTTAGCCACAATGCCAGCATCCGACACAGCACTCCGCACATTCGGTGTTGCAAAAGTCCGGAGAAAAAAACACGCGTCAAGGAGAGAGATTATGTGTATATGTGTGGCGTTGCTTAGCATTTGTAATCTGCGACTCTCTTTCCGCTGGGTGTGAAATCAGCAACGGGCCTGCATTAGTCACCTCGAGGTCGTTATTCCGCGATTGCAGTTACATTAAGACGTGAATACTTCCCGAGTATTTTTGTGCACTATCCGATGACTTGATGCTCCCTCGGCCGAACCTAGTAGGCTGTAGTACTGCCCTGATCATTGAAGAGGTGTTGCAATTGCGGTTGCGCGTGTTGCAGCTAGGGCATGGTGGACAGAGAAGCTCCGTCAAGTCATCCCACCACATCTTGATGTCGGAAGAGGGTCTGGCCTGCTCTCGACTTGCCATTGGTGGTGTCAATCGAATGCTTCATCTATGACAACAAACGCGAAAAACATCATTCGTTGTGTGTGTTTGCAGCCAGTGTTCCCAACAAGCAGATCACTTGATTGAATCCATGATCAACAAACAATTTCCACGTCACAACAAAAGGTGAAGCAGCCTTCAAATGAGCGTTTAACCAAGGAGACTATCTAGAGAGCTGTTGAGTGCAGGGGGGATGCGCACATACATCAACAGGCATGTATTGACTAGTCGGTCCATTACCCGATTCCTCGCACCTATCAAGCATCGGTAGAGAGACCGTGGCACAGCCAAACGGGGATAAAAAACTTGCCAACCAGAGAATAGGGGTAATTGAGTCACCATACAGTCACCATACAGCCACTAGTCAAATTCTTGTCGTATTTTTTCCCTACAACTCCTACCAGCTAGAACAGGCGGTAACACAACGACAAAGTGGCGTAAAAAATATTTGAAAAGGCGACGTTGATTATTAAAATGATGCCAGAACGAAAGGGAGGTTTTGAAGAAACCCCGAGATGAGATTTCAACGTGTGGTTTCAAGTGAGAAAATATAACTGTATACATACAAACATTGCCACCTTAAACATTGGTAGTAGTAGTAGTAGTAGTAGTAGTAGTAGTAGTAGTAGTAGTATTCGCAATTTTAATAAACAACAACATCACTAACATCAACAACACTAAACCACACAAACACAAACAATAAAAAAAAACCCCCCCTCTTCAAATCCTCCTCCCTCCTAATTCATTCTACATTTAAACTTGACATCAAGACTCCAATACCAGCTTTTCTATGAATCCCCCTCCCCCCCCCGTCCTTTATAACCTCTTCTTCTAATCTTTCTTCCAAAACGGACTATCTTGTCCATTTGAAAAAGAGAGTAAATATTAGATAGATATTTTTTTGGCTGCAGAAACAGGAAAGAGAAGGGAAGCAGAATACGCATCCAGGTAACCAAGTAAGCATAATTATGTAGGTAGGTAGGTAGATAGGTAGGAAGGTAGCCGTGATGTAAGTAAAGAATCTTGTAAACCCTCCCCCTTCGTGTTTTAAAAAAAATTAAGTTTTTCTGTTTACATGTTAAAACAACATCACTTGTAGATATTCTCATTTCTTGTCAATGTAGTCAAGTTTTGGTCAGAGTCAGAGTTAGAGTCAGAGTCAGCAGCAGCAGCAGCAGCAGCAGCAGCAGCACAAACATTCATTTAATCCAACCCCAAGCACATTGAGGAGAAAAGGGGGAAACAAAAAAAGGGTTGCAAGATAAGTCACAGACCGACTCGATTGAATGGTAAGAAAGGAGTGAAAAATATCGATACCTCTAATCTCAAGTATAGCAAGTATGTCGATGCTTTTCTTTCCCGTCTTCTCCTAGATTTTTTACTTCATCAGCCACCCACAACAATACATTTCCAGCCACCACCACCACCACCAGAATCTTTCCTCGAAAAAGCCTACTCGTTCAGAACAGCGTCCTAGTCAAAGTTAGTCAACGTGCCTCTGTTTTTTTTTCAAAGACTTTATACAAAAACTCACCCTAGCAATGGAGTACAGGGGCTTGATGCCGGTCCAGTACTCGAACTGGTGAACGCCTTGTCCGACCAACACCTCTAATCCATTGACGCAATTCCATCCCGCGTCCTTGCTTAGCTGAAGCAGAGCAGTGACAGAGGGCTTGTAGGCCATCTCAAGCAGGATCCTTTGGCTTTCTTGCTTCTTCAGCTTGGCTGTATCATTCAACTCACACAATATCTCTCTGATGACGGGATCAATTGGCTTGTCTGCTGGGATGGTTCCAATAGCCACGGTAGGCAGGCTCTCAATGGTTTGGATGTACTCTGGCGAATCAATGACACGTAATTCGTAATCAACGGGGAAATCCTGCCTCAACTTTTCCATCTTCTCGTTGTTGCGGCCCAACAGGTAGATGGGGCTGTATCCCATCTCGCGCAGGGCGAAGATGGCTGCTCGGCTGGTTCCGCCGCCACCAATGACTAGGCCGGGTTGACCGCCGGCAAGATATGCACCTGCATTGCGTAGGATGAGTATCATACCGAGGTAGTCTGTGTTGCGGCCAACAAGGCGAGTTATCTCTTTACCAGTCTTGTCGTTCAAGACGGTCTCGGGAACAATGGTGTTGATGGCGCCAATGGCAATGACCTCGGGACCTACAGCGTCAAGCAGGGGGCGAACATCTTGCTTCAGTGGAATCGTCACACTAGCACCGCCAAAGTCTGGCGCACGAATGATGTCCTGTATGGAACTGGCATCGTTCGTTTCATGTATGCTGTAGATGTGTGGCAATCCCGTTTCGCGGAAGAGACGGTTGTGCAGACGTGGGCTAGGGCTTTGTTGAACCGGCGTTCCAAAGATGCAGAATTTCTTCGTAGGGATTTCGCCCATCAACGCTAGACCGCGACGAATGTCAGTAGCGGAGAGCTGACCAGGTGCGGTGGCGGAAGGAAGCAACGGGTGAGAGACTGGGGTCATGAACCCGTTCAATATCCGACTAAGTTTGCCGTGTTCGCCCATGTTGATAGCAATCAGTGGAATCGGATGCGCTGTTTCCGCCCAGCTCTTGAACTCGGCAAGGGCATAGTTGTCCTGAAGTGACTGCGCGACTCCGACAAGTTTGATGACATCCCCAAACTGTAGAGCACGGTTGTAGTACTGTATCCATGATCCGTTGCTCCAGCTGAGTTCACCCTTGGGGTCGTGATGGCTGGCAATGATGCTTGTGAACCCACGGTTTTCCGAAACATCACGGAGAATATCCTCGGGCATTGTCATCTCTAGATCCACAAACTCACAACCTAGCCGCAATGCTGTTTGATACAACTCGCGAGCCTGGTCAAATGCGTCATCTGGGAATTTACCACCCTGAGCCTTTGTGCGTAGTGTGAATATTACCGGTACTGATGTTGCTGTCCGCAGGATTGTCAACTGCTCAGTAACAAATTCTGGAGAGGGCATGCCTTCTGGTGACTCTGGGTCTTCGAGTAGATCGACTCTTAGCTCAACTGCATCTGCTCCAACCACAATTTCCGGGAGTGTCTTGATGCCAGGTTGAAGCTGCGGAGAAGACAAGCATACAAAGAAGGAATGCTTCTTTTTCCTGATGGTTTTCAACGCAGAATGCCTACCGGTGACGGTGTTCAAAAAGTGCGAGAACTGCTCGAGGGGTTTGGTCATCGACGTAGGGTCAACAATCTGGCTGTGGAACTGGTAGTTGCTGCACTCCATGAACCACGGCTTGCGGCGCAGCCACACACCCATAATGTCTTCCACGTATGCAGGACGTGTCTTGTCAATCTGCAGGAAGCTCACAACCTTGTTAATGTCCCGAGTGACGAGTAAAACAATACCGCCGGCCTTTTGGTAGTCGGTGAGAATCTTGCGCGCCTCTGGAATTTCGACAATGCCACCACCGCAAGCAAAGACATGGCCCGTGGGCTTCTCCTTTGAAAGTCTCTGCAAGAGCTTGAGCTCCTCATCTCGGAAGCCATTCCACCCTTGGGCCTTGATAAGTTCTGGGATTGTCATACCAACGTGCTCCTCGAGAGCAGTATCTAGGTCAATCAGCGGCCATCCAAGCGTGCGCGCTGCCCATCCACCGCTTGTCGTCTTGCCAGCACCTCGCATACCGATGATGAAGATGGACTTTTGCTGTGACTTGGCGGCCCGCTTTGTATCATGCGGGGCAAGTCCAAGTTCCACACCATCGAGCTGAGCTTTGAAGATCTGGTTCAATGAATCCCAGTAACCTGGCCACGTCTTGCCTGTGCACTCCTTCTCAAGGATGAGCACTGGCTCCGGTGCGACAAGCGAAAGCACGGCAAAGCTCATAGCAACACGATGGTCGTCGTAGCAATGGATGCCAACCTTGGGAGCATCAAGCTCATATCCTCGTCCGTCAACTTCGATACCGTCATCAAACTGCCGACAGGTCACCCCAAATTTGGCAAGCTCGTCCTCCATGGCCTGGATACGATTGCACTCCTTGACACGTTGATTTGCAATGCCGTAGATGCGCGTTGTGGTTGAAGATCCGTTTGAAGATGCCACAGCAGCAAGGACGGACGCTGTGAGGAAAGCATCCGTCATGGGCTCCATGTCAATTTCCTTGACAGCCTTTAGCTGCCCCCTGGGCGGGCCAGTCACGGTCGTCGACGTCTTTGACTGCTCGACCTTGCAACCCATGGGCCTGAGCACATCAATCGCAAAGCGAGCATCTCCTTGAAGAGAGCCAGAGCCAATATTGGGCACGGTGCAGGTAGTTCCGGTAATGGCCGCGATAGCAAGGGGGTAGGTGGCTGAGCTGGCGTCACTCTCTACTTCATACTCTGACGGGTTGGTGTAGGGCTTGTTGGGAATGTGGTATGTGTTTGGGTCCGACTCTGACCTCTCGACCTGCACACCAAACGAAGCCATCATGGCGATTGTCATGTCGATGTAGGGTTGAGAGATGACCTTGCCGCCTACCAATCTTAGCGTAACCGGCTTTTTCGAGTACGGAGCGCTTAGAAGGATGGAAGAGACGTATTGTGAGGAGACATTGGCTGTGAGCTCAATGTCCCCCTGGAACTCGCGCTCGCCTTTGCTGGCACCGAAGCCTCCGCAAGCCGAGATGCGCAGGGGCAGACTGCCCTCTTTCTCTTGGTATAGCACGTCGATGCCCATGGTGCGGAGAGACTTGACGAGCGGTCCAATCGGTCGCTCCTTCATTCGGGCGTTGCCGGTGATGATTGTCGATGTGACGCCTGTTACGGGTTGTGCGAGTGCGGTGACTGAGGTTAAGAATCGTGCCGCTGTGCCGGCGTTTCCAAGATAGAGCTCGTCACTTGTGGCTTTAAGGTTGCCGCCGTTTCCAGTGACGACCAGCTCCTTGCCATCATTCTCCCAGGAGAACGTGGCACCCTGCATCTTGGCGAGAGCGTCGAGCATGACCTGGGTGTCGTCGGAATGTAGCAGATTTGTGATGCGGCAGGAACCAGTTCCGAGCGCGGCTAGGACGAGGACGCGGTTTGAAATGCTCTTTGAGCCGGGGGGCGTGCATGTCACATTCAGACCAGCGGGGACGCCAGGGTGGACGGAGATGCTGGGGGAGAGGGCGATTTTGATGTCGCGGTCGGCAACAGAGCTGGCCTTCTTCTCGTAGGTCCTGCCAATGCCCGACAGAAGCACAATCTTCTTGATGCTGCCGGCATTCTTCTTGTCGACTGCCATGATCTTGATGAGCTCGTCGACTGGACAGTGCTTGTTGGCGGACCGCTTGCGCACGGCCTTGTCGGCAACCGACGTGGGCAGGCCGTAGCTGGCAATGCACTTTGTCAGGCGCGCGACTGCAGAGGGGTCCAGGACGCCGAGGTAGCGGGCCAGCTCGGCCTCCTTGACCATGCCAATGGCGACACACTCGCCGTGGAGGATCTGGGGGGTGAGGATGGCCTCGTAGGCGTGGCCAATGGAGTGGCCAAAGTTGAGCAGGTTGCGCAGGCCGCCCTCGCGCTCGTCGGCGGAGACGACCTCGGCCTTGACGCGCACGGAGCCCAGGACGATGCGCTTGAGGATGGCGGCGATGGCGTCAAAGTTCTTGCGGCCGTCGACGGGCTTCTGGTCAATGGCGGCGAGGATGGCGTCGGCGTTGCCCTCGAGGGCGGTGAACTCGGCCTCGTTCCAGATGGCGGCCGTCTTGACGACCTCGGCCATGCCGTTGATGACCTCGCGGCGGGGCAGCGTCTCGAGGAACTGCAGGTCGATGTAGATGCGCTCGGGCTGCCAGAAGGCGCCGACGAGGTTCTTGCCGGCGGGCGTGTCAATGGCCGTCTTGCCGCCAATGCTCGAGTCGACCATTGCCAGCAGTGTGGTGGGCACCTGGACAAACTTGATGCCGCGCATGTACGTGGCGGCGACGAAGCCAATCATGTCGCCGATGACGCCGCCGCCCAGGGCAACAATGACGGTGTCGCGGGTGCATCCCTGCGAGAGCAGCCAGTCCTCGACGACGGCCTTTGTGCTGCGCGACTTTGAGTTCTCGCCGGGCGGGATTTGGTATGTGAGGAGGCGGGGGGGCGTGGCTGTGGTCGTTGCTGTTGCCGACGTCGTCGCCGTGGCCAGCTCGGCGGTGGCGGCGGCAAAGGAGCGCTCAAAGGTGGGCAGGTAGCGGGGCCCAATGTTGGTGTCGGTGATGAGGACGTACGTCGACGAGGGGATGTTGCGCACGAGGTCCTGGGCGACAAAGTCCTGCCAGAGCCCGTAGTCGACGACAATGGCGTCCTTGCCCAGGATCTGCACCGTCGTGGGCGCAGCGGGCACTCCGTTGGCAGCCATGGCGGGCTGTTCACTCGGTGGTGGACTCGGTGGTGGACTCGGCAGCCGACTCAGCAGTCGACGGGGAAGCGGCCACTACTTGGACGGCAGGAGGGCAACGAAAGAGACACAGCAAAGCACACACACACAGAGAGAGAGAGAGACGGAGAGAGAGAGCAATTGGTCGGTGGCTGCACTCGTCTCAGCGCATGATGCGGCGGAATGGCGATGCAGTGACTCAAGCGCGCCGACAGACTTTTTGGCAGTCGACGCTGCCCCAGCTTTGCATCCATGTCATGTTGTGTCATGTCATCGGTCGCTTCAGCTCCGGCGAGCGGAGGGCCTCAGCTGGCCCACCCCTGCCCACCCTGCCCACCTTGCCGCCTTGCCCACCTGGCCCACCCTTGGCCACGACATTTGCATGCCTGCTCAGCTGAGTCACCAGAGACTCTTGTCTTGGGGGGCGCTTTGAAGCGTCTATTGGAGAAATGTAACATGTACATGCTGAAACAACAAGCCAGACCACACCGCGCACTGCACACTGCACACTACCCTCCACCCCCCAGACTAGACCCATCTCAGGTTGTCCATCTACACACCTCGGCCCACAATGTTCTTGCACTAGACTATCCATGAGACTTGGCTTTTGCCAGCTTTAGGTGGTGACCATGGTCTGTGGTGACCATGGTCGGCGGTGACAATAGTATGCGGTGACAACAGTCTGTGGTGACAGTACTAGTCTTTGGTGACAATAGTCTGCAGTGACTATCGTCTAGCCAAGGCATTCTTACATAAGCTGTTGGTACAAGACATTCTTACATAAGCCGCTGGTATGTGCATCCCAAGCACCTACAAGAGAATAGAGTGCCAGCCTCAGCATGCACCATGTGTGATCATACACGTGCTCGTATGTTTCTACATACATGACAGTGCCAATCGTGACTTGCATATTTGTACATACACACGACTGCCAGTCTTTACTTGTCTAATTCTTGTTGTACATGTACACCATTGCCAGTCTATTCTTGAATAATTCAACTCGCATAACAGTCCCAAATAATCACACACATGCATTGAATCTACACTCTACACTCTACAACCAACTCCTGCCCTTCCATCATCAATCTTGCCCAGACATGGCTCATGTCTGCAAGCATCAAACTACCACACTCAGCAATTCAAGTGCCAACCTCTTGCTTAGTCAGTCATTCAGCCCTGACGCAATCCACTTCCGGACCATGGCTGAACGGCTTCCATGCTGTACGACTCCACTTGCCAGACAATATTCCATCTATTCTCCGATATTCTTTTTTAAGAACCACGTTTTCTTCTCGAGCTAAATCCCGAGAAACACAACGTTCAGGCTTCCAGAACATGTCACAACAAAAGCCCGCCGCCACTCAACTTGCGCTTCCCACAAGCGGTCCGCTCTCGCTCTCGCTCGCCGATGAACTAGTCCTGCACATCATCGACTTCATCGACTGTCAAAAATCACTTTGCAGCCTTGCCGCAACATGTACCCGCTTTCAGCATCTTGTAGAACCATACATATGGCGATCGCTACTTGTGCTGACCGGTGATCATGCCCGCAAAATTGCAAAAGCCTTTGGCCGTCGAGAGATGCGAGTTGACCATGTTCGAGAAATCTCCATTCGCTACCAAGATACGCACCGAGAAGGCATCGACGAGTTGGATCCTTTCCTCCGCATCATGGCCAAGGTGCGTCATTTGACAATAGAAAGCCCTTGTCCGAACAACTCGGAATGGAGGAGGGGCACCTACTTTGATGGGTGGACAAGGATTGATTATGTCAACCTGCTGGCGGCTTCTGTGCACCCTCGCGAAGGCCTGTCGCCAACTCTGCCCATGCTGCAGTCTCGTAAATCAAACACCTGCCTACTTTGAAGATTGTTAGCTCACATCTTGCAGTCACACTACATGGACATGGTCCTGGTAGCAGGAAATTCAAACTTGAGAGTCGGGCTGCGGCCATGTTCTTGCATCCTACTTTGCGCAACATTACCATTTCATGTTTAAATTTTGATGGCGACTGCACGCTTGACGATATCCCTGCAGACAAGCACATGTCCACACCCTTGCAGACCCTGACGTTGATTGAGACTAATGTCAACGTCCGCTTTTTGGATGTCGTTCTGGGCTTGCCCAAAGCCCTAAAGGAACTTTCCATCAACGAACGCCTGTATTCTTTCCCTGAATGCGAACCCTCCATGGACCCGGCAACGCGCACATCCTCTCCACTCTTCCTCACTGCGCTGCAAAGACAAAAAGCATCCTTGAAAAAGCTCGTCCATGTAGGCGGGATGATGAGTGCGCTTACCATCCGCGAGACTGACCACCAAGGCTCCGCAAAGCTGCGATCCCTCACCGAGCTCGAGCATCTCGAAATCGGCCTTGAATCGCATTTGTACTTTTACCTCCGCAATAACGGCTTCCCTCCCTCCCTCAAGTCCCTAAAGATGCTCGACACCGTCCTATCACTCAACGCACGCCACAACCTATACGCCCTCCTAGACGTCGTCTTCCACTCCATCACCTCTCTCGCCGTCACCCATCTGCCCAAC
Organism: Mycocentrospora acerina; assembly: GCA_022701365.1. Lineage (NCBI taxonomy): Eukaryota > Fungi > Ascomycota > Dothideomycetes > Pleosporales > Mycocentrospora > Mycocentrospora acerina. The sequence goes on from JAKUHH010000068.1 coordinate 622,273, forward strand.
ACCCTCCCCCCCGGATTCACCCTCCACCTCATGTTCTCCGAACAATCCATCTACCGCCTCCCCCTCGCCAACATACTCGACCTCAACCACCTCCTCTCCACCGTCTTCCTCGACCGCCCCACCGTCTACCGAATCGCCAAAATCATGCAATCCCACAACGCCCGCTTCTGCATCTCCCGCCAGACCTTTGAGTCCGGAATGGGCTACATCCCCCCCTACATGTACGGCGAGGAACTCCCCACCGAGATTGCCATGTACGACTCGCGCGACTTTTGGACCTTCAACACCATAAACTACCAGGCCGTTGACGATGAGGAGCTGAGGAAAAAAATTACCAAAGTGAAATCGAGGTCTGCGTGTCTGAACTGCATCGAGCGCGGCTTGTCCCTCGCAGACTGCCGTGATCAGGACGGCATGGCGCGCTGCTTTAGCTGCGAGGTGTTGGATCTGGCGTGCGAAAGAGAAAGAGATGGGGGAGGTGAAGATGGTGTCGAAGTCGAAATCGAGGATTCTGCTTCTGCAAATACAATTTAAAAAAAAATTATTTCTTTTTTTTTTAATATCTAGAGCATTCTTTATTTCTAGTTTCCCCCCTTCCTGTTTACTGACGGCGAGGTTGTAGCGTCAAAGGACGTGGAGGATGATCCTTGAGAAAATGGAAATACCTACCTGCCCCATTGCTGCTTGGAGAGTTGCTGCGACACACTCTACTTTTCATGGATTCTTCTTCTTTTCTTCTTCTTCTCCCACATCGAGGGTTCACCGTCAAACTATGAAGAGCAGGGGAAAAAGAGAAATATGTGGATAGACGACACGACACCACATGGCATGACATGACATGACATTTCTCTCCCAAGCCGCGGCCCAAAAAAAAAGAGGAGATGGGTCATACTGATGGACGAGAATACAGAGGCTGCGAAGATAGGAGGGGAGGTTTGCCCAACACGAAATAATCAGCGTGGTTGTTCTGGACCGGGGAGAGAAAGTAAAAGGGGAGGAGGAGGAGGGAGGGTTTCCATGGTCATACTTGCTACCTACTCTACTACTGCTATGCCTTTGTGCTAGATATATATATATATATAGAGTAGGCAGTTGTTCGAACTTGGCAGAGGATGATACGAGTGTGAGTGTGAAGATGAGGATGAGAATGAGAATGAGAATGAGAATGAGAATGAAAATGAAGAATGCGTCGGGTCCAGGGCGCACTGAAAAAAATTGTGCTTACATCAGATAGATCAATATATACGGCGCACATTTTTATCCCAAGTTGAATGTATATATGTGATTTGCACAGATTTGCTGGTTCGCATACTTTGTACCAGTCAGATTGCACTACTACCATCCGCTCTTTATTCGACCCACGCATGAAATGTGCACGGAGAAGTATCTCCATCTTGATTATCTGCCTATGGGGTGATTCTCGAAAAACTTTTTTTTTATTATTATTCCAATTTCCTTGCCATCAAGTATACCACCACCACCGTCACCTATTCTCCCCCGCTAATGGAACAATCAAAACCATCACATCGCAGCCGCGTGGGGCAGCTTTCCTATTTTAGAACCTTTTCCTTTTCTTCCTCATATACCCGTTTAATCGCTGTCGCTGTCGCTAGAGTCGGACTCTCCGCTCGCAGAGTCGTCATCGCTGTCGCTACCGCTACCGCTACCACTACCGCTCTTCGCACTTGGAGATGCCGAGTCCGAGTCAGACGATGAGTCGTCATCATCGCTTGAATCCGAGTCTGAGCTTTCCTCCTCACTGCTGCTGCTCTCGTCACTGCTGGAAATGTCACCCCTACGCTTGCGTCTCTTCGAGTCCCTCACAGGCGGTGCGAGGTTCTTGGCCATGGGGTTGATGCTGTTTGTTTGTGTGACGGGCAAAATCGGTGCGGTACATCCGAGCGCTGTCAATAAAGCTTCGGCGCGGCTCCGTCGTAGGCGTCGAATATATCCATCACCGTGGGGGTGGTTCATCAAAGTCTCTACATACCCCTCGACTTTTCGCCGCTTCTGCTCCTTGACCACTCGCTCTTGGAGAGCTTCATCTTGGGCTGCTGTGCGGGTTTCGGGGTCGTCCATCTTGGGGTCTTGCGCGTCTTGCTCGTTGAGCTCCGTTATGGTGGCGTGGCAGCGTTCTTTTAGACGCTGGATCACGCCGGCACCTTGGAGGCCTTTGATGTACTCTAGCAACGCTTCCGAGTGCTCGTCAGGGATGCGGAAGATGTTCAGAGCGTTGTCTACAACGTCGTTCTGTTTTGCTTTGTTAAACTTCCAACTTGAGCGATCGTTGTGGTATTGAGTGAGATAGGAAATGTAAATAGAAGGATCCTTTTTCTTCCCCTTTGCTGCGTTTGGCGTTGTGGCGACTGCAGATGTGTCCTTGGATTCTACAGAAACGGGTTTGGCTGTGGCTGGTGTTGTCTTTGGTGTTGATGTTTTTGGTTCCTTTGGCTTCTTCTTTTCAGCCTCGTTCTTGTCCGCTTTCTTGACCTCCTCGACTTGGTCAACCTCGTCAAAGATCACGTGTTGCTGTACAGGCTCGGTTGTCGTAGACGAAGTGCCTTTCAACTCCGCAACCCACTTCTTGAACAAGTCTTGCCCACTACTACCATCCACCTTTTTCGTGTCTGGAGTAAACGTGACGGATTTTCGTCTGCCAGTCCGTGAAGGTGAGCCTGAAATTTCCTTGCTATCGGTTCTATTTCCGCTCTGGTGTCTTTGGGGGGTTGAAAGCGGGGGCAGGGTAGTGTTGTCGGTTTCAATAGAAGCAAGTAAAGTCGGATGCCTCTCTGTCGACGTGGTCTCATCAGGTGAGAGCGCAGGCCTTGCGGCGCGCTCATAACTTGGCTGTTTCTGTGGAGCCTTCACTACAGGCGCAGCCTCTGTTTTGATCTTCTTTTTGCGATCTGGCTTTGCCTTCTTTTTGCGATAGTTTGAGTCTCCCTTGGATTGTTGCGTCTCAGAGACTGGTACTTCTTCCGAGGCGGCACTTGCGTCCACACTTTCTGAAACCGTCAGAATTGGAAGGTCGACACTGGGTTCTGTGGCCGGGTGGTTTTCCTTGCTCTTTTTGGATGCCTGGCCATCGTCGTCTGCGGACTCTTGTTGGTGTTTCCGCTTGCCAAGCTTTGAGGGCGTTCCGTTTGCGGCAGGCGCAATGGACAGGTGAGAGTCCCTTGGTGCATCATGAACTACGGCCTGCTCAGATTCGCCACGGTGGGTTTCACGGGAGTCAATTGTGGTGCCGCCGGACTGAGCCTCATTCTTCAGGCCCAGTCCCAATCGTCGCCAGGCAGGAATTCTGCCGCCGCTCTGAGCCATTGTCGATTTGGAATACGGAGACTCTTATGGGGTTATGTATGTGGCAAGAATGCTCCCTCGCTCATGCCCGAATCAGCTGGTGCAGGCTATTCTGTGGGCTTGCAAAGATCGAATGGGAGGCTCGAGCAGAGTTTTGGCTCAAAACTTTTAGGACGGACAGGCGGCTGAGCGGCCTTGGCGTGACGGCGAATCGTGGCCTAGGCTCGAGCTCAACGCGTACAGTAACATTCGACGACAACGACCTCGCTCACCTCCGAACAAGGCAACTTTAGGGCTTACTGCATACTGCTCGAGCTGCCGAAGAAGCTGAAGACCCGTTTCACACATAAAGAACCACCGCCATCATGTCTGGTGTGTTGCATGCCGCTTCCAACAGCGGGCCTCTTGTCTGGCGAGCACGCATGCTGACAGCTGCCCCCCCGGGCATATAGGAAGCGCTGGCTACGACCGACACATTACCATCTTCTCTGATCAGGGGCGCCTGTACCAAGTCGGTGCGCACATGTCCCTCCCTCGTGGCCCGCCTCTGCCGTCACGGCGGCGTTGTCGAAGCTACGCAGGCCACCCCGCCAACTCCCCCCAAGCTAACATGACGTCTGCACAGAATATGCGTTCAAGGCAATCACGGCGGCGAACATCACATCACTGGGCGTGCGGGGCAAGGATTGCGCGGTAGTCATCTCGCAGAAGAAAGTGCCTGTATGTGGCAAGGGCCTCTCAGCGCTTCATGCGTGGTTGACGTATTGCTACAGGACAAGCTCATCGACCCATCTTCCGTCTCGCACATCTTCAGGCTGTCGCCGTCTGTTGGCTGTGTCATGACAGGATCCATCGCCGACGCCAGGGCATCTGTGAGCAGAGCGCGGGGTGAGGCAGCTGAATTCCGCTACAAGTACGGCTACGAGATGCCCTGCGATGTGCTGGCGAAACGGATAGCCAATATCAGCCAGGTCTACACACAGCGTGTAAGCATCAACGAGCATGTTGCGTGCCTGTTCCATGCTAAGAAACGTGCAGGCCTACATGCGACCTCTCGGTGTTGCCACGACGCTCATTTCTCTCGACTCCGAGTACGGACCCCAGCTTTACAAGTGTGATCCGGCAGGCTACTATGTAGGATACAAGGCAACTGCGTCTGGACCCAAGACACAAGAGGCACTCAACTTCCTCGAGAAGAAGCTGAAGAACAAGGAGCACGCCGAGGGTAGCTGGGAGGAGGTTGTTGAGCTGGCAATCACGGCCCTCAGCACTGTCTTGTCTGTTGACTTCAAGAAGGGCGAGCTGGAGGTTGGTATTGTGGGTGGGCCCAAGCTCGATGGAGAGGGCACAGACGCTACCTTCAGGGCGCTCACCGAGGACGAAATCGACGAACGACTACAATCGATTGCCGACAAGGACTAAGGGGTGTGTGTGACTGCCCGGGGCTGGGAAAGCCAGTGAGTGGGCTACTGAGGCCGGATATTCAGCAGCGCAACGTGAACCATGACGAGATCTTAGGTAGCATGCTACGACCAATCACATGTCACAAGTGCTCAAGCAGCACCATGAACCCAAAATTTAGACTCAAACTCCTGCATAAGCGCACTGTGAACTGGCAACTGTACCCGCAATAGCATGTCCCACGACTTCAGCTCAGACTCCACAATCCGTGATGGCAGACGGCGTTTCATCATCACTTCAGCCGCAAACTGCCTGGGGCTGCTGTAGGCAGCGGTTCAGCGACGTCATTCCACTGGTCGACAAGCTCGATGCCCCAGGCACAGCCACTATCATGGCTGAACCTGCCTACCGCTACTTTGGTTGTGGCCCGTGGAACGTTGCGGGTAGCTCGCCTTATCCTACCGGACTCGCCCACCTCAGGTTTCCTCATCGAAGAGGCACGCGAATGCCGCACCGCCAATTCGGAGATTCGGCCTATCAGCCCTCGCGATGCGGCTGGACAAGCCAGCTTGCCTAACAGCCCTTGCCCAATACGGCAATCACGCTAGGCTCTTCTTGAGGTGGCTTCCGCGCGACTGTCGTCCAATCTGCCCACTCCAGCTCTTACGGTACGGGTTCAAAAAAAATACTGCCGTGTTCCTGCATGGTGAATCTCCTACGACTCAAGCTCAATTGCTATTTCGACGCCATCAAAGATGCCAACTCGACGACCCAGCGATGCTAATGGTGGCAGAGCCAGCTGGACGCTACAAACGCTCCAAATGTGGAATGCTCGGCAAGACGTAGCGGCGGGAGGGAGCAGCCCTGGCTTGAGCCTTGCTGAACATACTCCCTCTCGTGGGTATCGGTTGACCTCATGTACTTAACGGTTGCCACACCTCCATTGAAGGTCACAGCAACAAGCTTCAAGTACCTTCCAACAGCACCTCCAGGACATCTACTCGAATCATCAATCCTACCGAGCATTTACTCACTATCACTAAAATGTCTGACGGTCGTAAGTCATCTTCTACTCTTCACGCATTACTACTCTTGCCCTTCTTTTCGCAGTTTCAAATTTCACGGTCTATCAACTTCGTCTCTTGGAGAACTCGATCACTGACAACACTCCCAGTCAACGACGCCCGAGCTATGCGCATAGCCGAGATCATGACCGACTTTCGCAATCTACAGCACTACCTGAGTCAAATTCGTGCTACACCCACAGCCGAAGAATACTACCTCGAAGGCTACTCCCTGATGCGCCAGTGCATCAGCGAAGCCCAGGCCATCCTTCAAACTCCGTTCGCCGGAAGTGCCCCTTCCACAGGAGACCCAGAGAGGGAAAGACAGCAATTGAGATCGTGAGTATTCCTGTCACTATCTGCAGTTTTATCAAGAGTTTTGTTCACGCAGCACTCGAGTATGGGTCGAGATGAGAAGGAGAAACGAAGAACTCTTACTGACAATCCTGGCCAGAATCATTACAGACTCTGCTGTTCGTCGTTTCCAATGCCAAAGAGCCTATCTGCGCGCCCACGCCGGAATGCGCTGGATGAATTCACGTTCTGCCACACTTCAGGGCATAAGACCAAATGCATCACACGCTGTTGCCCTTCAACAAGCCGACTCTACGCTACGTAATGAGCTCCTGGCAATCACGGACTCGTATGTCGAACAGACTTTGCGCAGCCAAGATGCAGCCCAGGGCAAGTGGCTGCAAGAAGATCCAACACTGTTACAAATTCAACAGGTGCTTCTGGCCCGGCGATAGCTTCTGATCTGGCGTTCGATATCCGGCGTCCGTGATGCTGGGGCTCTCACATTTTCACGCTGCAACTTCGATATTTTCTACTCGATACCCCATTGATACGCAACGCAAGTCGTCAACGGTTTTCGCTAGCGTCTTAGCCTCGATGTTTCTGACTAGGTCATTATATTCACCATGTCAACTTCTCGCCGTACGCAGGACTTCTTTATCCTTAGCATTATTGCATTCTCTGAGCGATTACGCTACTTCACCGTATTACCCCAAATCGTGGGTCGCCAATTTTCCGATCTCGTTCTCATTGTCTACTTTCGTTCTGGTGCCAGTGCCGGCCACTGGTCCCTTTTTCTCTCCAAAATTTGGACGTTGTTTGGGTCAATTTAGCGTTGGTGCTGGCGTTGGCGTTGGCGCTGGTCCACTTGTCAACTTCTCGGCCGACAGGTGCAACACCACATTTGGCATGGAAGCATGGAAGCATGGAAGCGAAAAAGTGTTTGGTTTTTGTAGCAAAAATCTTGGCATCATTGCTCTTCTCTACTCATCAAGCTTATCTCGTAATATGTTTCTGTGCGGCCGGGCCATGTATTTTCGCAGTTATCAATTCATATAATCTCATTACATTTCGCACTACGCGCATTTACAGCACGAGCTCACCCAAACTTCTCCAAGCCGATGATCGCCGATTTTCACATTCAAGCCACAATTCTCAAGCTTTTTCATCTCGTGGATCATGTGCAACGTGACAAGATTATGGGGTGATTCCCTAGCACATAGACTAAAGACTTCAGCTCTCGCTATTCACAAGGGCCGGATTTAGTATCGTAGTCTTCTGACTGACGGCTGCAGGGCTGAAGTCCTAAGCCCGCAAGAACGTTTTGACGCGACACGCGAGACTAACGACGGGTTCAGTGGTTGCTGTAGCATGACGTCTTTCCCACCCTCCATCGACATTCCTCGAATTGCGATGCCAATCACATTCGGCATAGGCACGTAGCACAAGAAGCACAGCTGAAAATGTAGGTATTCGTTGAGACGTTCAAGCTTTGGCGCACACCGCTACCCTTGCACTGCGCTTCCCGTCTATGACGTGATGCCATTGTCATCCACCATCGCTACCACCACCACAATCACTATCTCTTACATTCCCACCTCTGCGAATATCCCCACCATCAACAACTCAACACCCCATCCTTTCACTCGGATAATATTGAGTACATCGCGCACCCCGACATGTCTCGTAACCGTACTGTCGGCGTATGCGGAGACCCCGTCCTCGCTACTGCGCGCTCCCGCGCGCTAGATATCAATATGGCCTAGTCTCGTACGGAGGGGCCGATTCACACTTGTCGTTTGTATGCTTGCGCTTTTCTTTGTGTCTGCTGAAAGAGACGCGATGGTCGAGGATGTCCCTTGATGGGACGTCGGGACGGCCAAAAACGAATTATGGGGTGGTTTTGTGGAGGTCTGAAAGGTGAGGGGTAGAGTTCGTTGGCTGGCTGGATGGAAGGTGGTTTTGGACGGTTGGGGAAGAAGAAAACAATGTGCATCAAGCTGTTCCTCAGGCTAAGCATGCAGCCGGATTTAGCATTCTATGTCTTGCGCATCGAGGATCTGCTTTCCCATCACTGGGTTATCGGAAAAATTGTTGATATCCTTTGGCTTTTGTTCTGAGCTTGTCAGGCTAGGCGAGGTTTCCGTGGCCGTGCTGCATCTTTTCATGACTGGGTACTCATCCAAGCGGGAGCAAGTTTTCATTGGGTAATTGTTACTCCGGTTACCGAATGGCCTTTTGGATAAATCATACAATACTCAAACCGGCTTTAGACTAACCATCATGAATCTGATGGTAGGCTGATTAATTGCTCACATAAATTATTCATCCTTATTTTCATCTCATTTTGACCCTTTTAGTAAAAAATCCAGTCGGGATAATCAGCTTAAGAAGTTAGATGTAAAAATTGCTAAGCTTCCGGAAAAGTTTCTAGTGCTGTTGGTTTCAGGTGTGGGTCCGCATACTTCCGAAACATAAGCTGATTGTTGCGTCCTTAGCTGAAGGATCAGTTCGTCGACGACTCATGTATGGAGGACATGCACTGCCACGACAGTTTTATATTTCAGCACCAGAGGATTTTCCGAGTATGGTGAAGGCTCAAATCCTTTTTATGGACTCGGGAATTAACGAGGATTGTACAGGTCGTAAACTTCCCAGAAAAACATAAGAGTTCTTTCCAAAATTAAACAACCATTGAAGCAAATGCAGATTGTCCGGACCATGTAGCTTAGTAAATAAACCTCTTTTGAGTCGTAAAACATGTGATTTTCCGTCAATATAGATAGTGTGGAAAGATGATAGAGAATAACGCTTGTTCGAACCCAGTGTCTAACCCGCCTAGAAGCTAGAAACCACCAAGACCATTCGTCACGAGACATCAACGCAATTTTAGTTATTTTAATCACGTTGATTATATCAACCGTTGTCGTAAAACTGTTTAGTATCAATGGTTTGGCACTACTGCGAAAGCTTTAATATTTCCCATCACAGTTTGGTTACATCTATTTCTCGCAGCTCCTCACATGGGAACTATAGTACAACGATGTGTAAGATGTATTTTAGAGCAAAAGGAATGGAGAAAACATCCATCATGTCACATGAAGTGGATAGTGGACAACCTCAGATAAGGCTACACACTTTGTTCCGTATTTTCTTGATGTGTGGATCGGTACTCTTGATGCGCAAGGATACACAAATTCACATGTGTGGGTACCGGTGACACAGTAAAATTGTGAGGCTTACTTCCACACCATAATCGGTTGTGTGGGAGACAAGCCTCCATGTTACATGTTCACGTCACTCTTGTGCTTTGATATTTTGCAGACGTGAGTAGGTGGGAAAGTGAATATGAGTACACTTAAGGACGGTATCTACTGTACGACAGTATATCGAGCACGAGAGTACGCGTCGAGAGACACGACGTAATGTATGAATCAGTCCAGGATGGTCAGAAATCAAACATCAATCTGAGGGCAAACTTTGATGTGGAATATAGCGAGGCGATAATCGTTATTGGCAGATATTGGTTAAGCAAATGATTCATTTCTATTCGGAAACCTAAATCCAACAAAGTAAAACACTTGCAATGAATGATAATATCAACAAAAGACTGCATGATCACGGTAGGTTACTTGGTTTTAGTCGAAAGTGTGAAAATTCTATGCCATGGCCTCAAACGCCTCACTATCTGGAGAAGAAGATTCTTCATCATTGATAAGCCTGAAGGACTTGATCCATTTTTGGACGCTGGTAAGCCCTACTCGGCATTGAGTTTGTGCAACGACACATTAAAGAAGGTAAGTTCAACTAGAATATTCCAGACGCGGCGCTATTTATCTGCTACTACCATCTTGATCCCATTGTTCCTGCCCTAAACAGCCCTTAGAAACAAACGTCTGGGGTGGACAATGAAGGATCTGCCAATGACCAAACGCATCATTGGGACTGGCATGCAGCCATGCCCATCCGGCCAGGTGTTCATATTGAGGTGTGGGGGGTGACCCTGCGATCGCCACATTTGCCAGGTGTTCACCGTGAGGGGCAATCGATGGCGGTGAGCCTACAAGAACGTGAGGCAAAACATCGGCACGCGTTGACTTGTTTCGATCTCGGGACCGTGAGTGGTTCGGACGTAGTTTCGGTCGGTGGAGTTCATTTGGCGATGGTGATCGGCGGCTCTCAGTTCCCCGTGCACTTGGCAAGAGAAGCACCGCTGCCCAAGGCTTTGACATGATCGGCATGAAAACGTGAAAAACAAAACTGTGCTTGCAAGAGATGTGGAGGTGAAGCATTCAACAAAGGGATACTATGGGTTATAGTTTTACTGTAAAAATATCAATCGTGTGGAAGTAGCAATTACGCAGAACACAAGGAACAAGGTGAAACAAGACAGAAAATGAAAACCCAAATAGTATATCCACAGTTCCCACTTGTATGGAGAGTACGAGTGCGACTTTCCTGACGACGTGTAAAGAAAGGGCGTCATGAACTGGCGGTCCTGCTTTGCGGCCCAATGAGCGTGATTGGGCTGGCAGGGCGGATAATGAGGCGAACGCGCCCCGGCATCAACGCATACCTCGACCCAACGAGGGGCTATTGTCAGTACGATCTTAGGGATTACGCTCGTGGCATTGTTAGTGTTCGGCAGACCTCAAACCTGTGAGCCGGGACGAACTAACCTTGTATTTGATGGATCGAGGAGTATAAGACTTGGGAGCCCAAGTCCGTCTTCGAGAATCTGCTGCACGTACCAAAAATTCAAACTTAACTTCTCTCTTGCATCTACTGTGTTTCACTGGCGCCGTATCAAATCCAAACAATGTCTGCTCAAAATTCGTATTTTATTCCAGGGTACGGAATCTCGCGACCCGTTATTCAGAATGAAATCCGATACCATTGTGGTCCAGAGGCCATTGTGAGGCCATATACTTTTCAGGTACGATAAGTCGATGCCAAAGGCGCTCCTACTTCCAGTTGCATCAAGACTAACCGTGATCGTAGGGACGCGACGGATTCCTTATCTCAACATTTGGGCCTCCATTAAGCAAGGTACTTTAAACACTTGTCGGCTAGGCTTCTAAAGCTGACCTTGATAGGCACAAATAGATGACCTGAAAATGTCTTCCCTTGAGTATGAGGAGAAACAATCACGCATAGCCGGTGAATCGGAAGTTTTCGTGAATGCGCCAATCGCGATAAGTCAAAAAGCGCGACGAAACACATAAAATTGAGTTACAAATCCAGGGAGCGACTGGACTTTGAGTGTTTTTTTATGGATTTGCGGTGGAGTTTGGAAGGAGTTTGCATAATATCCCGTTCTTGCGCCGTGTTTGCAGCCTGTGTTAGATTCTTGCTGGACATACGTTTCGCTCCTATTTGTCCCCTGGTGTCGAGGAGTTGTTTGTGTCTTATTTTTGGGAGGTCGATGGCACCACTGTGATTTTTGTGGTCAGGAGTGATTTCCCCTTTCATGATTCGTCGACAAACTGTTATGGACAGCCATCTTGTAGCTCCACAAGATCTTGGTGGTCGAATGTATCAAAAGCAACTTCGGTATTATATTACCTCAAATGAATATTTTAGTAACCTTATTGAACTGTTAACCATTAAGATGTGCTGTGAATATTCAAACCTGCATATCTGGAATCGAAATATCCTCGTGGTGAGAGGATATCTAGGATACCACTTCTAAAGTAGGCTGCTTCTGTCTAAGTACTTTTCGAGGCTTGTTCGACATTCAGAATTTCAAATCCTCGGCACAAAATGTTCAGTACACCAAATTACAATGTCAGTATTTCTATAATATTAATCACTTGGTCAGCAGGCTCAGCCTTGTTGGAGAAGGATACGCACGCACTATTTGTCGCGGAATGCGCATCGGAGCTGACTCTGTAGAGGTTACCTACTGCTGCTTCGTGGCGCCAACTACTGAATAGATTGTTAGTTCGATAGCGCATATGACGCTTCAGAATGTGTTGAGTGAAACTAAGAATATGTACGCGTTGCGGGTGTCGTAATGGACAGTTTGTGGAGATTGAAAAAAGCCCTGAAGCGTAATTGGATAGCAAGATGAGTAAGCAGTCTCTTGAACTTTCCATTTAAACTTCTTCTCCCACGACTGTATATGTATATCTTCTAGCAATACCTGCTTGATAAAAAACCCTGCTGCACATATAACAAGAGACAAAATTGTGTGTTGAAAGTAGTGTTGATCCGAGGAAAGACATGTGGGCATTGTGTGTATTTCGAATTATTGCCGAACGATGTGAAGCCCTAATGACTGTCGATTTGGGAGCAGTCTTGCAAGGGCGTATTTAACCGGAGCCATATTTGATACTTATTTTATCAAAATGAATATAAGTCACTGAGTTAAGATGATATTTGAGCAATCTCAGCAAGACAGAAGGGTGTCAAGCATGATAGGTCCTGGCATTGTCTATTTGAAAGATTCGAGAGGAACCTCCAGAATGTAAAATAAATTCCGTAATATGCTGTGAAGAATAGTTCCCTACCGAGGCAGATAGAACCTGTAGTACTGTTATTCATATTTTTGTTCATTTGTTGTTGACATTTCCGGACGCTATACATCGTCAGACTAAATAAGCAGAGAAGAAACACTTTCGCTTCAGCAAAAGCATCGTTGCCACTGCACCTCCTCACTTTTCCTCGCATACATTACAATGCCACATGCAGTAATTCAAACCAACAAAATAGTTCCATTTAATGAAGCTGGAGAACTTCGCCTCCAGTGATGTACTTCTTCTCAACGATATTAGATGATGCTGTAATAGACTGTACATAAAGAAGACACTCATCCGTTGAGTTTTATTCGAAAACTATCTGATTAGACGATGCAGTCGTGTAAACGACAATTATTTTCGTCTCTTCTGGTGAAACTGTGGGTCTTCGAGCCAGTTTTAAAATAGAAGCTAAAAATCGTGGACTAAAATTCATCTAAGAGTAAGTACAATTCAGAAAAGATAAGTACAGAGAAACTAGCGGTGGAATGGTACGTTACAAAAATCTATCGCAACAAGAGCGAACAGCCGCTGGAAGTTATGAGGACGTAGATGGATCTAAAAGCTTCTCTATCGACTGAATTAGGTGACAAGCATTCATTTTAGAGGAATCTGGCAAAAATGTGGCAGGAAAAACTTTATGGAAAGCAGCTGCATTTATGAAGAAGATCTTGGATGCGTACGAAATTAGCACAGATCGCGGAGCCTGGGTATCACTTTTGTTGTGGATCATTGAGTATGTTTTCACTGAAGAGACTGATCACAAGCGATATTTAAAAGCGTTTTGATGGTATGCATGAGTTGTATTAACACTCACGAAGGAGCGGAATTAGCTAATTAGCCTCTACAGATGAAGTCCTAAGGAACGTGTGTGTATGCGAAATTGAAGAGAAAACAATCCCAAACCGCTATGCAGAAAACCAAAAGAATCAATGAATCGCCCGTCTATCATCCACTCATCTCCCCACCTCTATCTTGGATTTACAATTGGCATTCAATTGTGAAGTTGGTCACATCCGTCTCGATAGCTTTGCCCTTGTTGCCGTCGAGGTCCACAAAGGTAGCCCGGTCGTTGAAGCGAAGGACTGCGTTGGGATCCTTGTTCGCAGGGTTGACAATGATGCAGAGCACACCTTTGCCACTGGGGTTGAGGTTCTGCGCTGAGGTTGCAATGACGCGGCCATTAGGGCTGGAGAACAGCGAGCCGAAGGCAAAGGGGCCCTTATTGATGGGAATAGAGGTGGAGGCGGAGGAACCGCTAATATCGTTGGTGAGGGCGAAGGTGAAGCGGTCCTGGGTAGTTTGGTATGCGCGGGCAGAGAGAGCGGGGAGGGCAAAGGCACCAGAGAGGAGGCTGAGGCTGGCGATGATGGAGAACTGCATGTTGATGATTTGGTGGTTGTGGGATTGTTGATTATTGAATTTTTGGTGAGAGTGAATGTAGCAAGAAAATGTAGAAAGGAAATGGAAATGGAAATGGAAATGAAAATGGAAAGATGTTGTTGTTTGTTGGTTTGTAAGTATGAGATGAGAACATATCCCACGACGAATGTGTTAGTCTTTATACTTCATAGATGCCCAAGACTATCGCCAATAATGATCGTGTGGCATGGCCTCCATGGAACCTCAAAGACGGTAAGACATGCTACACACTACTTTACTCAGCCGTAATCACTAGCTCTACAACGAACTTCGCCCCAGTCTTTACTATTACTGTCAATCTCACACCGTGCCTTCTCACGACCACGAGCTGGGCTGCTAAGGTTCCATCCGTCCTTCATGCAATTAGGCAAGTCGCTAACCAGAAGTGTGAAGGCAGTTCCTTTCAGGCTGAGCATAGTTGCAATTGATCTGAAATCAAAAGAGTAAGCGCAGACAAAAATAACTTCTAAGATTCGCTTGTGCGCCCAATCAATTATGTGCTTACGCAGGCTGAAGTGAAAGACCCACGCTAGCCGCTTTCGGTCGCATCTTAAACCCAGTGAACTGCAGCAGGGCGTAGTCGCTTCAGAATAGAATATGGCTCTGGGAGGCGGAGCCAGAAGGTAGATGGTAGCATTGGGGCGAAAAATTTGGACCACAACACAACATGCAGTCATACTATGTTTACTGCATGTGTGCATGCGCAACTGCGGCTGATGCAGATGGTGAACACATCGCGAGGCTTCACAAACAGCTAGATCTATAGCACTTGATACTTTTTTTCAAAATCAGTGTGAATTCTTTGGTCGCGATAAATCGTGCTTTTTTGACAGGTTCCCATCAGCAGTACAGGTGTTGATCATCTTTCCAGGAACGGTATCGGTATCGCGCTGTCCAGCACTCTGTGAAAACAGCTTACACAATCAAAATCTCTCTTTACTCAAGGCCCGCAAAGTGGCGTGCAAAAGGTCTTGGACGTTCCACATCTGCTTACAATGCACGTGAGTGTTTAGAGACTACCGTAATTTTTTTGATGCATAAGTTTAGTGCTTATGGTAGAACTTTGCTGAGCGGCTTCGGTGGGCAAGCCTGAGAGTATTTCTTTCACAATTCTCTCATCTATATTCACTTGATCCTATAGGAGAATAGTACTGGTGGTCAGATTCTGGTATGCATGTGATCAACTTGCGGTGTCGAATAAATCGACTGCTGAAATACTGGTACGTATGACAAACCACGCAATGCAGACGCTCTACTAGCAAAAAAATTGAATATCACGACCTGAAATCTCCTCAGCCTGACCCCTCACTCAGCTCTCTGCTTCAAACTTCTGACTACCTCGTTCTCGCCCTTCCTCTCCGCTCTATGCAAGCTTTCATTCCCCTGTTCACTCTCTACATCCCCCCTTCTAAACCTCTCGATTGGCAGCGTAATCGCACGATCAAGTGCATATGGCAAGCCTCTATGTCTTCCCCGAATCATCATCGCGCAGATAACGAGTTTGCTAAAGGTGGTGAAGTGGCCGCAGAGTGAGGTGAGATTCGTCGGGTATCCAAGAGAAAGCCCGACATTTCCATAAGCAGAGACGACCTCAAAGAAGATGGAGAAGACGGAGAAAGCCTATGGGAATTTAGCATATACTCTATTTGGAATACCAAGGTGAGAGTGGGTGAAGAGTACGTAATACTTACATGATCGTCTTTGTCCATGATTCTCTTACTCTCAGCTGCGCATATGCAAAACACCCCCAGAAAGATATACCACATGTCAAAACTCAGCTGGTTGCGCATATGACTGAGTATATATGTTTTTCCGCCCCGCTCCTCGTCGACATCTTCGTCTCCGACAAAAATACCCAACGCTTGTTCCTCGTAGCTACTACCCAAACGCATACTGATTGCAATGGGGTAGACAGAAATGTACATCATGATCAGTAGACTAAACTGAACAGCTGGGTTAACATTTGCGAGATTAAATGTCGCTGTACCTGTGTGTCTTGCAGATGCGGCTTGAAATATAGCAGCGAGAATCCTCGGACCCACAGGGAGGACATTGACTTCGGGATTGTCCAGATCGAGCACAATGATGAGGAGTATATCAATAAAGTTAAGCACGAAGAGAATACCGGCGAGAATCCAGGTTGCAGTGCTGGAGAAGAGAAGTGTATAGCAGCGGCGCGGGTGATGGAGTAGAAAGTTGAGGGACTCCTTGAGGGGATAGTGCGTAGGTGTGAGCTTGTAAATGGCCCATATGAGCAGACGTAGGAAGACAGGGTAGAATGTATTGCCAGCCAGAGCAAGGAAAGACATCACAAGCATTGGCCAGGTGGCGTCGCGGAAAGTGATCATGCTGTCAGGCGTGAGGGTGAGACCGAGGTTGCAAACCATGGTTTGGGCGGAGAAGATGGCCCTATAATTCCCGTCAGCACGAAGATACAGAGTTAGTGCATGAGTTTTTTTCCATACCACCAGGTTTTATCTTGGCCTTGCTCAGCGAGATAATCCGTATATTTAGGGCTCGTAGTATGGATCCAAGGCAACAAGCAAAGTACCCCAAAAATATGAAGTCCAAAGTAGTACCCTGTGATTATCAGTATCATTGATAAAATTCATTCTTAGTGCAAACAGGTACCAGTAGCTACCTTGAGTAGAGCTCGCAATGCAAGATACTCCGTACCTCCCAGTTCCGCCGAGCTCATCGAGCTCAAGTCGAGAATCGGGTTGGGCGTCCTTGATCTATCCTGACTGGAGGCCCTAGACGTACTTCCGAGAACGAATATAGATGACACAGCACGATCCATCGACGATGCTTTACTCAAGCTCATGGTATCGGACTTTCGTCGGCGAACCGCTCTACTAGGTTCTGCTGCCGTTGATACAGGCCTAATCGTATCTCCATCTTCATCTGACCAATGTCAGCCTGGAAAACATGCCAATTAAACAACTACAAAATTACCGTCGACAAGGTCTAGAGGTCCTGAATGGTTAAGTACATGCTTTCCGCTCTCCCCACGTTCTGGCTCAGGAGCAAATGTGATACGGGGAGCTGTGCCGTTTGTATTCTTGAAGTAGACTTCTCGCACCTTTTCATCATTGGTTCCAAGACTAAGCAGGGTCAGCCTTAGAAATAAACAAAACTTAGTCAGCTACATGGAATATACTCACTTAGGTGGAGTGCTCTCGCCAACAAGTCCTTCTCCGGGCCTCTTCGTATTCTCAGACCCGGTAACAGTCTGACTACTTAACCCGTCGCCATCATTGATACCCCTGGACTTCTTCGCTGCTACACAACATGTTAGATCCCATAATTTGGCTCTCTCCTTATACAAACATCTCAACCTACCAAGACCTTTGAACTTCTGCCTAAACCACCTGAGCCTCACAACCACCACAACAACATTCACGAACCCCAAATTAGTCACGATTGGTGTGACATACAGAAAAATCTGCTGATACAACTCCAACGCCTTGATATCAACGCTGCGCTCAGATTAGGATGTCAAATCTCCACAGGAAAAATGGCGCACATACGGATTCAACCCAGACTCCGTACTCCCACTAACCCCAAAGAAATATGCATCTATTGCCGATAAATTCCCCATCGGATATAAAACAACCATAGCTAAAATTCCGAAGCTAACAATGTATGTATCTAATGTTTGGGGCAGGTAGGTTAGTACGACGGACCTGGTCACCAAATTGAAATCGATGTACAAGGACGTACAATGTAGAGTGATGAAATTGATGGGTGGCTTCCACATAATTGGGTCGTCTGGCTTGCTACAATAGAGGTGGATATGATGGAATAGGTGCTAGAGCGTGAGTGCGTGTGTTTAGTTTGGTCCGAGAATGGGACTATGCACGAGTGATAATCGACCAACTGGGATAACGAGGATGTAAACGAGATACAATAATATTCCGAAGCGAGGTGTGATGCAAAGTGATGCGGAAAGCAAGACTGTTTGTCAATAAAAGACGCAAACCTCCCACAATACTCCCTTCCATCCCACGCAGAAGAGAGGACCACTATTCCGGAAAAATGGACCACAGGATTGAAAATACAGTATGGCTTGAGGGAATTATTTCTCTTGGCCTACACATTTCTGCCTTTACTTCGGGAAGGCTGTGCAAGATTACCCACCAGATCATCTGCTACGTTCGCTCTTTTTCCTTTTTTGTTCCCGTCTGCAGTTCAAATGAGAGATGTGGATAGGATATCCTTGAATTGCCCTCGTGAGCTTCGAGAGTGCGTTGGACGCCAAGTGAGGACATAATTCGCGCAACGCGATACTGGAAGGAGACGGCATCTGACTGCTGATGTCACGGCATGGGTGTGAAGATGAGAAGCTATGTGGCTATAGTTTATTGTAAGGATCGAGCGGTGCAGACAATGTAAAAGCTTTCTCCTTATGAAAAGATCAACCTTGAGAAGGTGTTGTGCATGCTAGGATGGGAAGGATCGAGTGGTGAATCATGGTCATTACAAGCCCGCGCTAGCGTCTCCACCTCTTAGTTTGAGTGGGGCTTCTACTCCACAGGACACCACTCCCACATGTCCTCTGCAGCCTTTCTAGGATCTTTTTTGTCACTTATGTAGTGAACAGCACGTTCTGTATGCTAGGTCCTCGTATTACAGTCTTGCAAGGAACATATCCTGAAAGCTATTCGTCACACTATTATCTTGCCAACTGGTAGTGACGAGCATAACATTTCCCCGAAAAAGTCATGTTTATGTGAACATTTCTATTGAGAAAGCTACGGCCGAGTCTCTAACAAACGATTGTCCCACACCTGTTTTCCTCTGTGAAAATAACTGCTTTCGTGCACTGACCTGAACCAACATATCGGGGATGTCTGGACTATTCGTGTATTTGTCACAACTATAAAATCACCTGTGCATTGTGTGGGGACGCACCTGCCGTGCCGTTCAAGCGGATGCTTCCGACCCAAAGGGCCGGTGCCCTTATAGTCTAGAGCTTGGAGGATATATGAATCGCGCTAGGCCTCAATTTCTCGACACAAAAGTCCTCATTGCCCTTGTGAGTAATATCTCGAGAACCTCAGCAACAAAAACCTCACTACCGAATGGCATACAACCCCACAGGACGACATGTGACTTGCTCGCTTTGTATTTCTATTATTCAGTCAACTCATCTCAATACACCTCTCCAAGTCCCTTCCTCTCTTCCGCTTGCAACTTCTCAATATCCGCCTCCGCCATTTTCCCCACATCCAGTCCCTCGGCATCGCTCTCTCCGTTCTCTTCATTCTTCTCAACAATCATGTCTCCCTTTAAAGCCTCCCTGAGAATACCTCCTTCACCTACCTTTCCCGCATCGTCCCCATCGCCCAGTCTATCTGTCCTGGTCCCAGTTCCCATACCGCTCTCTTCTTTCCAACTCTGCTCTGTGATTCTTCTTTGCAATTTCACTTCCTTGCTCTGCTGTCGTTGTTTTGAGCTAGCGCGAAGACGTGACTTTCCAGGTGTGTTCTGCAGGCGCTGCATGCCAGGGAAATAGTCCGAGTCATCGGAGAAACCCTCGCGCGCAATGGCAGCAGGTCTGAGGGTCGGGGCTCGAACAGCTTCTTCTTCACTGCTTGAAGCATCGTTGGAGGCATCGTTGGGCGAGGCGGGAGTGGGTGGTATCGCTGTGGCTGGTATGTTCTTTGTGCTACTTTTCCGTGACAGCTTCGAGGGCGTGGGTTCGCGGATGATGGGCGCGTCTTCACTATGGGGTGTGGATGGATCTTCCTGTTCGTCTTCTTCCATGGCAGATGGTGGTAGTTGTTGGTGATGGGTACCAACAAAATCTGCGGTATTCTTGCGCATTGCACGACGCGGCCAGCTTATTTTGTCGTGGTCGCAGCCATTTGCACAGCCTCCCCAACGCCTGACAGGTATTGTTGGAGAAGATGTGGCAGTTATCTGTCCCACGGTGTTGAGTGGTGTGGATCTGCTAGGCGTTGTAGCAGAGGTGTTTCCTGTGCCTGATGCGGCAGCTCTTCTCTTCAGCTCTGACCAGGTCCGTAGCTCGTTCTGTAGAATGTATTTTGCATTCGCGTCGGATCGTTTCATGATGATAAACTCGCAGTGGTTGACGTTGCGGAGGTCTTCAAAATACTCTACCGACCAGTGGTACCTTGCCATGTCAATAATGATCCTTTCGCACCTCAAGCCAAGACAAACTCACCACTTCATGAGGAAAACCCTCGACATCAAGCCGTGCGTTACCAGCACGCACACGCTCGGAAAGTCTTCGTCGCCAAATTGCCTCCACAGGCTCTCGTTGAAGCCACTGACACGATCATACGCATCTGCCGCACTTTCGCCATCAGGAATGCGGTAGAAGAAGTGGCCGTAGTCTGCACGTTCCTGCCACATCCTCTCCATCTCTGCTGAACATGGCTGGAAGTTGCCAAAGTCTTGTTCGCGTAGTCGAGGCTCTTCAAATACCTTGATGTTGTTGCGCTGGAAGGGCGAGGGCGTGGGGTCGTCGGACACTAGGGTGCGCAGGATGCCCTCGGTTGTCTCGCGTGTCCGGCGGTAGGGCGACGTGAAGAACTGGATCGTGTCGTCTGGCTTGAGGAGGGAGCGCAACTTGCGTCCTGCCTCTTCTGCCTGCAGGGTGCACCACGTCAGGAACAGCCTCTCGCGTGCTTGGGCGGGCAGCAACCTACCTGCGTCCAACCATGCTGCGTGAGCTTCACTCTATGGTCGGGGATGAACTGGTGGATGTCGCGGTTCTTGTTCCCCTCGGATTGGGCATGGCGGATCAGGATAATCATCTGCACCAGGGATTAGCACGGGTGCTGGTCTGGTCGCGATACGACATGACCTACGCGGGGTTTCCCCATCTTGAAAGTCTACGGGCAGCTGTTGATTTGGGGGGAAAGGATTCGGCACAGGGGCAGTGAGCAGTATCTGGTCTTTATGAGAGTGAGGGGTTCGAGGCGCAGATTTACAGGCAGACACAAGTTCAAGGCTTCACAGTGTTTCATCTGAGGCTGGAGCGGCGACTTTGCTGGCGCTTGCGGTTCGTTTAGTCTGCAGTAGCGCCACTGGAGAATCGCGTCACCCGTCGCGCGTTCCAGAACATTTATCATCACTCGCACATTCCAGACACCACAACTTTTTCAAAGCCCCGTGACCGCAACACCACCACGGCTACAACACTGCAATCCCACCACGCAACTGTCCACCTTACATAATTGCTCGTTCCCCCGCCAAGGCTCCACGACAACCCCAACCCCCGACCCAGGCATTCGCCTTGCGTACATTCACCATCCACCACTACCACGCCACTCACCATGTCCGAGCCCATCCCCGAGTCTGTCCCCACCTCGGCAGACCCGCGCTCCCATCGCCCAACTAAAAAGCGCGCTCTCACCCCCCGCGCCGCCCTCGCCTCCCAGGTAACCGCCCTCTTCGCCCACCCCGAGCGCACCGTCCACATCCCCTCTTCCGACTCTGTATCCAGCACTCTCGCGCCCCCCGAAATCGTCGCCAATGTGCAAGGCTCCAGCGCCGGTGCCGGCAGCGGCGAGTTCCACGTCTACAAAGCAAGCCGCCGGCGCGAGTACGAGCGCCTCCGGTTGATGGACGAGGAGGTGCAGAAGGAAGAGGACGAGCGCGGGTTCAACGAGCGCAAGGAGGAGCTAGAGAAGAAGGACAGAGAGAAGACGGAGAAGAACAGGGCGAAGAGGCAGAAGGCGGCGGCGAGGAAGATGAAGGGGAAGAAGAAGGGAGGGGAGGGTAGTGAGCGCGAGGAGACGCCGGTAGAGGGGGAAAAGGGAAAGCGGAAGTTGGCGCCTAGGGTGGAGGGGAAGAAAGATGGGAGTGGAGAAGAGGAAGGAGAGCAGGGAGGAGAGGTCAAGAACGTGGAGGAAATTGGACTGGTCATCGAGGATGATGATTGAGCCTGGATGCACGCGAGAGGAGTTTTCTGGCCTGAGAGTTAATGATACCCGGCAATGCATGCCGTTTGGCCCAGCACATTATCGTGTGCTGATGGACTAGTTGATACATTTTTAAAATACAAGAAAGAGATATCGTTTCTACAACTTTTTTTTAAACAGTGGTTAAGAGTAGCAAACAATCAAACATCCCCTTGCACCATTTCTTTCACGGAACAATTCGTCAGACATTGATCAATTGGTTGTTTTCATTTTCGTAACTCATCCCTGTGGAATGTCGTCTATCCCCAGGGCGAATGCAAGTTTTATCTGCATCCAGAGCATTTCTAGTCATCGCCTCCACCACCAATGGGGCCACCTGCTTGTTTCGCCGATTTGGCCGCAACAATGTCGTCGACTCTCAGAAGCAGGCATGCGCTCTCTATGGCCGTCTTGACGCTCTGCTCCTTGACAGCCAATGGCTCCCAAACTCCGTACGTTCGCATATCAACGACCTTGCCAGCCTCTCCATCAATACCCCAGAAACTGCCACCGTTCTTTCCATCCTCATATCCTTCGGCGTGCTTTGCTCGCAGCTGAGTGAGCACCTTGATGGGGCTGTTTCCAGAGTTCTGAATGATAGTGCGGGGGATCACCTCCATGGCCTCAGCGACAGCCTTATACGGCCACTGTGCAACACCCTCAATGAGTTTCGACCTCCTCTCTAGTCCGACTGCTACTGCCATCTCAGTGGCACCACCTCCTGGGCAGAGCTTGGGGTTCCATATTACGTTCCTGGCAACACCCATGGCGTCGTGCAGATTTCGCTCAATCTCGTTGAGAATGTCTTTTGAGGGACCTCGGAGTAGGATTGTGCAGGCCTTGGGGTCCTTGCACTTTGTGAGGAAAGTGAAGTATTCATCGCCAATCTTGGAGATCTCGAAGAGACCGCACTGTGTACCAATGTCGGAAGCAGTTGCGGCAAATGGAGAGTTGACAATGGTGGCACCAGTCGCTCGTGCAACACGGTTGTTGTCTGTCTTGCGTACTCGTCGAATGGCAGTGATGTCGGCCTTGACCAGGAAGTGCTGCGCAAGATCTGACTATTTGTAAGCAAATATTCATCAACATGAAAACTGTCTTCCTTACCACTGACACCCTTCTCTGTAATAACAAGATCAGGCTTGAGGGCAATGATAGCATCGCACATGGCCTTGACTTGCTCCTCTTCGATCTGCAGTATCCTGTTCCAATCCTCCTCTTTGCTGACCTCGATGTTCGTCTGACTCTCGCCCTTCTTGTACTCTAACGTGCAATCAAGCAGCATAACGCGCGGGTTCTCGATCTTCCGCCTCATCTTCGGGTGTGTGATATCCTTATTCAACATAACGCCGTCCAGCACTTCACTATCCTCAATCTCGCCTCCAGGGATCTTTTCAATGCGGGCGTAACGCTTGATGTCAACCTCTTTCTTGCCTGAGCCAATGTCTAGCGAAACGGTTCGTACGGCTTTGAGAGCGAGACTGCACATCAACTCTGACCATCGTGAAACGAACTTTGTACCAATCGAAGAGTTGATGATTCTGTACATCTCCTTATCGTCGTTGATGTTGACGTCTGTTGCGACTTCGTTGATGATCTCGAGCGCATCGGCCAAAGCCTTCTTGAAGGCTTGGATGATAACGACCGGGTGGATATTGCGCTCCAACTGGGGAAGCGCTTGGGCGAGGATCTCTCCAGCTAGCAGTTGTCAAAAGCTGCCTTGTCAACACGTGGAAATCTATCATACCTAATATGATGACAGTTGTAGTACCATCACCAACTTCCTCATCTTGTGTCCGGCTCAACTCGATCATGCTCTTGGCTGCGGGGTGTGCGACTTCGATTTCTCGGAGGATTGCGTGGCCGTCGTTGGTGAGGACAATACCGCCCATGGGGTCGAGCAGCATCTTCAACATGGCCTTGGGTCCAAGACATGACCTAATGATGTCTGCGACCGTCTTTGCCGCTGTGATGTTGGAAATCTGAGCTTTACGACCAAACTGTCGCTCCCCGCCCGGGGTCTGGGTGTCTGTTGCGGTGTTAGCTGCTTGCCAGAGCTGCCGAATGAGGGGCAACCCATACTCATGACCACTACTGGGGCCTGCATCTTGGAGGTGCGAGCTCGGTATTAGAGTACAAAGAGAATGACGGTGTAAATCTAAGCAGACGTGGGGTATCTGGTACGTGGGCAGCTCTAACGCTCCGCCAAACCACCAAAAAAACGCGACATACCGCCCGCTCTCACCACGCTAGGCTTCTGGTATCCCCGCTCCGAGAGGCTAACCCGTTTGTGAATAGACACCACGTGATAAGCTTTATCTTCCAGACCTTTCCGCGACCTGACGGCTGGTCACGTTCGGGCCCGTCGTTTGACACTAACCGCGCTTGCTGTAAACGGACCGTGTTCGGCCTCGTCCAATCACGCCCAAGTTGCCCTGGAGATCAACGCCAATGCTTCATTCTGCCGAACCCTGGCCAGAGTCCCGTGAGAGGCTGCCTCAGAGCTTACAAGAGTCGCCCGGTCGCCCTTCAATCCATCATTCTTCCACCTCACTTTTTGCGCCTACTCTTCGTCGCGCTCAGCCTTTCGCCTAGTTTCTCCTTTGGGTCCAACCATACCTTTGTCACTTCTCTTCCATCCTCCCTTCCATTGTCACGACACCATCTCCACCATCATCACACCTTCTCTTACCTCTATCATCAACTTGAATTCATCGCCGTCGCCCTGAGTGATTGTAATCAAGCTTGTCGCGTGCTTGTCATCTGTTTAGCTAGCTAACAGGCTTTTGTATCTGTGAACATTCATCAACGTGCATACTACTGAACATATAGTAACCATGGGCCTCAACTACTACGCCTCGTCGCCTACTGTCATCCTGCCAGCGCAACAACCGCAGGCCCAGTTTGCGCCTCACCAGCGCGCTCACTCACCTTCGACAATAAATAACATCCGTCGCAAGTGCCCTACTCCACCGTCCCTCAACTACCAAGCAGCTGTATCCAACGCCACAGCTGGGCGCAAACGTTCCATCGCCGACGTCGATGACCCAGAGGAAAACCAGCCGATCGGATCAATTGTCACTCAGTTGCCTGTTAAGCCAAAGTCAGAACCCATCTACGGCCCTGGAATGACACTCATCTACCCGGATGATCCTGGCTTTAGCATTGCAGCCGAGTCGCAAACCGGAACATGGTGTGAAGAAAAGAACGAGACCAAAGAGAAGGCCCAGTCAGTTCGTCCCATTGCCCTCTCGCGCAAGTCGCAACGAATGAGTCCTTCCGCAAGCATGGAGATTCCTTCGCTCAACGACATGGATGTCGAAAAGACTCAAGGCATCATTGACGACAAGGGCAATACCATCAATACGCTTATTACATCGCTCGGTGTGGGTTGGAAGAACGTCATGACCAACACCAACCTTCGCGATGCAGCACGTGCCTACTCACGCGTTATTGAGCGTCATTTCGACTTCACTGATGTGGTCATCATGCTTGAGAAAGAATCGCTGTCCGCATACCTGGTACGCGCAAAGCAACATGGCGTAGAAGGCTACTGGTTGTTCGCAGATAGTCTCCAGTGGTGCCAGCTCGTTGGTTGGTCGCTGGAGCATACTGTTCGCAACATCACATCTGGGCCTACACCTCATGTTGAAGGAGAACGCATCAATGCTCGCCAACTCACCCCATCAGAGCCTGCGACCTCTTCTGCCCCAGCGATTGAAATGCCTGTCGCGGCTACGGGCGTTGATGTCATGGAGATGTAACCAACCTTCTCCTACCGCTTTCCTTATTTCTCGTCGGCCTTCAACAACCATGTACACCTAAAATCTCTTTCGGTTCTTTTCGCACTCGCGCTGGTTTTTGCATTTGATCTTCTGAGATTTTCCTCGGGCAACTCGGCGTTCGGTAGTGGATTCGGATGAACCCACTGTGGCGGATGACTACTGATTATGTCCTGTATATTACTGATCCTCGTGCTGCGACAGCTTGATCGACCGTCGTCGATCGCGTCGTATAGGCTTTATGCTACTGAACACACAAGAAACGAAACAATGAATAAATTCTATTACCATTACTGTCTTCTCACTCATGTAGATTTTGAGAATCGGTCGATAAATTCATAACCCAACTTCTCGCTACGTTCTTGTGAGGTACCCCGGTTATTTCAACCGTGCCACCACACGTGCCAACACGCGTACCTATTCCAACCGCGACGAAACGCCAAACGATGCGCAAAGACCGTGCGTAACGCGAAACCGCGAAACTCTCACGCCGTATTAATATCCGTAATTCCCGCTCGTCCGTCACATCGCCAGGACAACATCCGTGCCAAACAATAGAATAGATGTCTTTTTGGGAACAGATCTAGCAAGGGTTGCATGTCATGAGATTCGATGGCTAAATCCAGGCAATTGATTGCCTCGCTATTTGTCGTGTAAGGATTCACTTCGTGACATCTTCTCAGCTCGTTTCCAAATGATTTTGCCAGCATTATCCCTTCCTTTGCCATGTCAACCTCTCTTTTCCAAATCTGCTATAGCATTACCCGTTAGACTTCATTCCCTGATCTGCTACTACGCCTGCTCAACACCGAGGGTTCAATTGCTTCATCGCGTCTGTATAGTCAGTTCTTGTGGCGTAGCAGTACGTAAGGTATGTAAACGAAGCAACGACACCAGGTTTTGGAACAGTTATGGCGACATTTCGATCGCAGTCAAGAGTAAAGAAGCTCATCTAAATATATGATTGCAGTCTTGAGCGGAAAAGACGGCCCGTCTGAAAAATAAAAAGCAATCTGTACCATCACACAAGCGAAGCAGCCTCCAAATCCTACGGAAGAATAGCCAAAGTCGTAATCGGCAACTGCATTCTTCGATCAATCTCTCTTTCGAGAATCAAGAGACGAGTCGTAACGGCAACAATTTTTCCCAATCCCATTTTTCAACCCCAACTTCTTCACTCAACACCAGCTCGTCGCCACCATTGCCAGTACTGCATCCTTTGCTGCCCGATGTCCTAGTGTCGTCATTCCTAATAAGCACAATAGTTCTGATAAGCGCAAAAGTCTTTTAACCCTCTAACGTCAATACGAGAGAGAGAGGGGTCTCCTTTGACATTGCGGAGCCAATGACGTTAACTTTCTTATGCTCCCACTTCAGAGTGCGACCATCTTCTGGAGGGGGAGATTCGGTAGTTTCGACTCGTCCATGTGCTCAGGATTTTGATCTACAATGACCCTGTTCTCGTGGGAGTCTAGACAGTGTAGAACAGGGTCTCTGAATTGTACTCAGGAGTACTTTGTCGTGATGAGTGGGGTACCCTATGTACAGCTTAGTACGCTACTCCTTAGACAAGACTTTGTTTTTGTGCTGAGAAAGAGCTTCTTTTCCGAGGAAATAACTGTTAGCCGTGATCAACGGACGGTTTTCCGGCGGTGGTTATAATAGTGTGGTATGTGCTCTGATAGGTAGTTGATGCGTCTACCATGATGAGTGCCTGTGGTGAGAGGCTGCTACGAGTACAAAAGCCAGATCGTGGTTCATGACAAGCTGTTTCGTTGGCTGCATGAAGCGGGTAGCTAACCAATGAAAAGCTGCAAACGCGATATTTTCAATCCTTGCGAGATGCGACAAGAGCGATAGATACTTGGGCTACCGCGAAGTCGAATCATATAACAGATGCTCCATGACTGAAGTGCTGATAGATTTTAAGAAGCCTTGCAAAATATTGTGTCGACCACACGAGATAAAAGCAGGTTAGCCAATCACAGCATGATTGAACAACTAAGAACACAAGTGATCGCAGAGGTTCCGGCATATACACGCTCTAGCTTTGGTAGGGGAGAAATGATTTTCTATCCACCTCGATATTGAGGGCTTAAGCAAAGCTAAAAATACAAACTCCCTTTCACCGTCTAACAGTGATACGATTATCTCATTCAACATTAACCTGAATCAGCTTTCCACCAGAAACAGCCACTTCAGTCTCGAAACTGTACCCTCCGCCCGTAATAATGTACACGACATCCTTTCCATCCTTCTTCCCAAGAGCAGCTCCAGTTGGGGTAATGAAATCGGGCTGATTTTGCACCACGATTTTGGCTTGACGGTTGACAAGGTCAATCTCCTGCAGGGAGTTTATCCAATGCGACGACATCCAGGCTTTCTTTCCATCTCTCGACAAAATAAAGGACGCAGCATCTAGAGTAAGAAGCAACTCCAGGGGCCCAGTTGCCTCTCCTGTCGTGGTTGAGATTGGTACTCTCTGAAAGTTGACGCCGATGACGTTGAAGTATAGGTAGGATCCGTACGTGCGGAGGACACTGACACCAGTAGGGAAGCCAGGCTGAGGAAGCATGGCATCTTGCTTGATGACTGTAGCATACTCGCCAGTTTTGACGTTGACCCTGATAATGCTGCCAGCAATAGAGTCTGATATCAAAACGTACGTGTTGTCCGTGGGGTGGAGACGAGCAATACCGTTTGCGATTCGCACGTCTGGTAGCATGGTGACGAGGGATAGTTTTGGTGAGGTACCGCGGAGATCGAGTTTCCAGACCCCATAGGTGCCAGTGATTGGACCGGTTTCAAAAGTGTAATTGCCCCCATTGATGTAGAAGACATCCTTTTCCAACTCTGCAATACCGTTGGCGCCATTGGCGTTGGGGATAGTGACGAGTGTGGTGATCGATTTCGGGTTTCTTGGCCTCACTAGGGAGATTCTACTGGATGTTGCAGATGTGATGAGAACATCGCCGTTGTGCCGGACCTGTTGCAAGTCAGACTAGTTTGCCAGAAGACGACATTGCATGATTAAAAAATCTCAAAGTCGGCAGGGCCTTGAATTGATGCGGTGAATGTAAAGGGGACGTAGGAGAAATGAGACCTACAGCACTACTATCTAGCCATGTAGGGTTGGGGAACTCTTGGAGGACAGTGATTGGGTACTGTTGCGCCGAGACGAGTACTCCAGAAAGGAGAGAAATTAACCCAAGAGCCTCCAAGTAAGGATTGAGGCGCATTTTGAACGTCTAGTGAAGATGAAGAGATTGTAGTCTAGTTGATGGTGTGATACCAAATGCAAAAGTGTGATTTCTATGAGCTTTTGAATGTAACTTCTCGGGACACACGGAACCGTGCAAGTGCTTGACTATGTTCTCTGACCATAATTTGTCAGCATCTAGTTCCGCTGCTTAGGTGTAGTCATTATCCTTTTGATTAGAATTATGGATACAAAGATCTTAGGACTCAGTCTTAACCAAGCCTTGAGTGAAGAGTAGGTGAGCGGCAGTTTAGTGTCAGGCGGCAAGTGCCGAACATAGAAATACATGACCAACATTGGTCGGAAACTCCAGATCCCGGCTAACAGTTTCCCATAGGCAAATCAAAGGCTTAGTGAAGGTAGACGTATCTTGGCAATCATTAAACGCACGCTGTCAATTCGCTTGCTATACTACGTTTACTCTATGATTAAATCCTACAGACAGCAGTGAATGAGCAGCGAAGCATCAATGGACTAGTTTTTCGCAGGTTGACTAATTGTATTGAGCTCACAGTATCAATTTCGTACGAGAGTGATAAAAAGTCGCCAAGGACTTCACCATCTACCTCGTCTGTGCGTTGGAGTGCTCGGATTCATGGTACCGGTATACCAAGGAGCCGGAGTTTGAAGATGACCAATCCGCGACTATCATGAGCCTAATCAGGACAGTAGGCAAAAGTGTAGTCTTACTAAAGTTCTAAGATTAAATTTCCGGTAACTGAATAAGCAAAGGGCCACATAGTAATTTAAACCCATCTATTTCTCTATTTACTATAATCACGATTATCGTCCCTTGAACAGTTCAGCTTTTGCAAAGAAGTCTTGCATAGAATGTATCTCTACTCTATGGAATACAGTCTTATTGTCCTTTACAGTACTACCTGCCTGTAATAGCCCCACACCGTGACAAGTTAAAGCAGCATTACCCTCATCACCAACCTCACCATCATATCGTTAGGCTCCCTGCAATAGGTTTAAACGGAAACAAAATATGAAATAGAGGCAATGCCATCATCTCACAGCCGTATTCTATAATTTTATCATATCCGTGCCCAAGTCCTTCCAATAACATCATACTGAACTTGACACGCAAACCAAAAACTTTGATTACCGCTATAAAGACTATGTTTTCTTCTCTCGCGACTAAAACTCAATGAATAGACAGCCCAAGCCCTAGTCTGTCCACTTTGATAAACTACACACCGAGCACACAATAACATATTTTGAATCAAATTACACTGAACAACGCAAGCGTAGCGAGAAAAAATAATTAATGAATGAATAAATTTTTTAACAAGCCCTACGAGTACATTCTCAACAGGTGCAGAAATAATTAAATGGGTGGCTAGTAAGTGACAGTGACCAACATACCCAAAGCACCATTTGTAATCACAAAGACTACGACACCGACTAGGTATATAATTCGGTAAGAAATAAATTTATACATGTATGATTGTATGCATGCGACCGATACAGCTTAATTAGAAAATCTAGATCTAACTACTTTCCGCCTTTCCACATACAGAGAGGGAGAGTGTTTGAGTGAGGGTAAAGCCACTAGTGGAGATACTTTTTTTTTTTTTTAAAAAAAAATCCTTTCTCTTGTCTTCATAGTATTGATCTTGTGTATATATTTTACTGATCTGATTCGAAGAGTTGGCCAGCAAACAATATTCTCACTGGGCGAAACACCCGCTGAACTCTATTATTTTTCGAAAAGTTCAATTTTATAATTCCAATTCTAGCAAAGGTATGCCCTTTTTAGTATTCTAATTTAAATATCTATTATTTAAAATTCTTCAATCATCCATAACCACGTCACTGAATCCTATTACTCCTACACACATAAATCGTACCAAACGTTTGCTTGCAGACTGTACAATACAATCATCGAATGCCATCCTCCCACCTCCCCACACCACCATCCTTCCTGGCCTCCGCTTCCCCTCCCCTCACCCCCGGCGTGAACAATTCGGCACTCAAAAAAAGCACAGCAGGCACCACCACCAGCGCGTCAATAGTCCCAGTCCTCGCTTGCTTACTCTTGTGTTCTAGATTCATTGCTGCAGCAATTTCCTTGTTTCGTACAATGTTTCTGCGTATGCGGGGCCGTTCTTCGCTGCTTCTTGTTGTGGATGAAGAGCTACGGCGGAAGGGGGAGAAGGAGGATATGGTGCTAGATCGAGGGCGGGTTTGGGGGGGAGAGGATAGGGCTGAAGTGGATGGTAGGGGGAGGAGAGTTGGTGCTGGTGTTGTTATTGGTTTTGGTGACGCTGGTAAGGATTTGACGCGTGGGAGTGGGATGTTTATTTCTGTGTAGGGGGGTTCGGAAGGTGTTGGAGAGTAGCTGTGGTATGTTGTTGTGACGAGGGAGGAGGTGAAGTCATGAACCACTGCTGCTGTTGTTGCGTCGGCGACAGATGAGGCAGTTGAATCGAAGGATGGAAATGATTCCGCCATGGTGACGCGATGAAAGGTGATTTTGGATTGCTTCGATTGAAAGTAGGCAGTCAGGAGGTAAATGGTCTTCCTTATTTCTTTGTTGCGTAGTCGCGACACAGCCACGTTAGGCACCAAATCTTGATCTTGCCGTAGATTGTCCGAACAGCCCGCAAGCACCGAGTGGATAGGGCTTGACTGAGTATGTTTTTCTAGGAGCCTAGGATTTTCAGAGTTTCAAATGGGATTTCTTGGTCGTGATTGATGGCGTACTGTATCTGCGTCGATGCGAGGTAGACTAGAGAATGATGCGAGGAGCAAAAAGGAGAATACACTACGCGTTCGAGATGCGCAGTACTTACTTATACCCCGTTTCATCTCACCCGCTGATCATCAGGCCCCGGGTTCGCTCAGCCCCGAGACGCTCACGTCTTAATTGCCGCTCAGCCGCATGTGACGTTACAAGGGGGGTATCGGAGCGGGCGAGAAATACGAAGTGTCCCACAACTGATCATAGAAATCCTGACAAAGTGTATTTTAAAGGTGAAATTTAATTGCGTGAATAAATCTATCATCAATAAACTCATTAATACATGCTTAGTTAGTTGTTTTCTGCTAACGTAAGTAAAATTTAGAGATTTCTATTGGTTTGGGAAAGATTTGACGAGTTTCAATGGTACAAGGCGTTCACCTCGTATTTCTCGCCTGCTCAGGCACCTCCCTTGTACCATAGTATTTAGGTAGAAGATATGAAATGAGACGACGACGCACGGCCAGTGGGAGGTTCAGACATGATCAAGATGTGTACTGCAAAATAGTTGTAAAGTTTGGGGTACAAGTGATTACATTATCTAGCTCAAGATGTGCACTATGCGATTGTTGTAAAGTATAGGGCGTAAGTGATTGAATTATTTAGGTTGAGAGTGCGGATCATACAAACAACGCTAGTCCATACCTGGAAACCACACCTCTTCACCTGTTGACATCTCGAGGGGTCTTTCCAACAGTGATGAGAATTGTAAAGTGATGTTGAGAAGACGTATACTGAAATCATTTAGGCTTTCAAAAGCGGGGTCAATCGATAGATATTCACCTTTACCATTCATTCGAATTAAAAAAGATTGTAGAGAAATGGCATATACGGAAGTCTATCCTTTTTTGGAGGTTTTTTAAAATTTATAATACTCATTTACTACTTTGAGCGTTGAAAAGGGTTGCCAGCTGTTGGCGATATGTGATTTTCTCCATCAAGGCTGCTGGACAAGGGAAACAACAGAAATGAAGACTGTTGAATTAGTATTTTCACACCTTATAATTTACCGTACAAGTCCATTTTCAGTAATTGAAGCTTGTCAAATTAACAATTATACTCTTATGGAACTAGATTCTATAAGTTTTTTTAGGGAACAAATCATATTGGATTAGTAATTCTACCATTCTTGATTCACTAACAAGACCATTTTTAGGAATTGAACATGTTTATCAGTAATATCACAAACCAACCCCTTACAAGACCATTTTCAGGGAAAAAACAGCATTAAAAGTCAAATCCAGACAAAACGTTGTACATGTATTGTACACATGACTAAACAGTCAAAGGTGTTTTCAAATAATATACATACATCTATTCATTTGAACGTTAAAAAAAGAAGATTTTGCTTTTTTTTAAAACAAAAAAACCACAGGTTATAGGGAAATTTCACCCCGCCATGTCCCCTCGGTCAGACCCAGTGTCTCAATGCAGTGCTGCCACCTTGGCCCACCACGCTCCTTGCGCCTCAGATACTGCAGCAACTTTTGTCTTCGGTGGACAAGCAGCCTCAGATTTCGCTTGTTGTGCTTGTCTCCCTTTCCTCTTGTGGCGAGGAAGTCGGCGACAGTCTTGATCTTGGCGGTCAAGATGGCAATCTGCACCTCGGACGAGCCAGTGTCAGGCCCAATGCGCTTCTCTGCTGCGGTGGCGTTGGTGGCAGGGCGGATGGGGTGCGGCTCGTCGGAGCTGAGAGAGCGTAGAGGAGGGGCGCGCGGTGGGAAGATCATGTCTGTGTTGTGGCGGCCAAAGGTGTCGACGCAGCGGGAGATGTTGACGCGCATGCGGTCTTTGCTGGAGCCGTTGTCGAGGGCGGTGATGCGTGCAATGGCCTCGGCGGCGCGGGCGTGGTCCCGTGTGTTTTGCGCGGCAATGTCCTCGGCGCTCTTCTCGACGTCGGCAGCCGTCTTGCCATATCTCAGGGCATCGCTCCACTGGTACGGCCCCGTCTTCTCCGGCTTCGTGGTCTCGCTGAGCGGCACGGCCAGCCGCTCGCTCTTGCGCAGCTGCTTCTCGACCGTCTTGGGGTCGAAGGCATAGTTGAGGTGCAGCTTGTCCTGGGGCGTCTTGGTGCCCTCGGCGTAGGCCAATGGCTTGCCCGTGTCAAACGACTCGACAAAGGGCGTGGACACGCCGCGGACGGGGTTCCCGAGGCTCGCCACGCGCCCCTCGTCCAGCTCTGCGCGGCGGGACAGATTGGCGGCCTTTTTGCGGTTGCGCTGGGCGAGGAGGTAGGGGTCCTGCAGAATGCGCTTCTTGCTGCGCTCAATCGTCTTGCCCTGCAGCAGCGGGGTCGACGAGAAGGCGCGGAAGGGCAGCGTCAGGGGCGTCGACGCCCGCAGGCACGACAGGACGGGGATCCGCGGCGGCATCGGTGCGGGTGGACGGTGCAATGCGGGCGGGCGGGCTGGCTGGCTGGCTGGCGGGTGGTTTTCTCCCACAGCCTGTGCTATGCAACACGTGACGGTGCTGGGTGGGATATTCTGCTGCGACTCTGCTATGCAGCACGTGATGCCGCTGGGTGCGACAGCCTTGCCATACAGCACGTGACGGTGCTGGGTGGGATGCGCTGGGATGGCCTCGC
The DNA here is from genome assembly GCA_022701365.1 of Mycocentrospora acerina. Taxonomy (NCBI): domain Eukaryota; kingdom Fungi; phylum Ascomycota; class Dothideomycetes; order Pleosporales; genus Mycocentrospora; species Mycocentrospora acerina. The sequence continues at coordinate 656,580 of JAKUHH010000068.1, forward strand.
TGATGCCCGGCGCAAGGTTCTGCCGCGCCGGCCCGCTCACCCGCCCAATGCGGCTAGCGCGCACAACGCGGCCTTCTTGTCCCCTCCACCACGAAAAAGTTCCATTGCGCGCTCACCACCACCGACCTCCACCGAGACCAGCTGCTTCCACGCCAAACCGTCAAGATGGCTCCCAGCAACCTCCCCGCGATCTTCAACCCCACCCAGCAGGACATTGAGATGCTCCTCGTTGCCCAGTGCCACCTCGGCGCGAAGAACCTCCAGGTGCACATGGAGCCGTACCTGTGGAAGACCAGGCCCGACGGCGTCAACGTCATCAACGTTGGCAAGACGTGGGAGAAGATTGTTCTGGCTGCCCGCATCATTGTCGCCATTGACAACCCAGCCGACAGTACGTAGAGAGCTCATACGCCCAGACGGACCTATACGCCCAGATGCGCGCACATACCCCCACATACGCGCAGACATGTGCACACATAGACACATATGCATATACACGAATGCATGCACATTGGCTGACTGGTCTAGTTTGCGTCATCTCCGCCCGTCCCTACGGACAGCGTGCCGTGCTCAAGTTCGCCGCCCACACCGGTGCCGTCGCCATTGCCGGTCGCTTCACCCCCGGTAACTTCACCAACTACATCACCCGCTCGTTCAAGGAGCCCCGCCTGATCATCGTCACCGACCCGCGCACCGACGCCCAGGCCATCAAGGAGGCCTCGTACGTCAACATCCCCGTCATTGTGAGTATCCCCCCGCCAATTGTCCACACCCCCGACTGCGGCTGACCATCCACAGGCCCTCTGCGACGGTGACTCGCCCACCGAGTACGTCGATGTTGCCATCCCCACCAACAACAAGGGTCGCCACGCCATTGGTCTGATCTGGTGGATGCTTGCCCGTGAGGTCCTCCGCCTGCGCGGCACCCTCGCCAACCGCGAGACCGAGTGGGACGTCATGACCGATCTGTACTTCTACCGCGACCCCGAGGCCGAGGAGAACAAGGACAGCGCCGGCATCGAGGAGGCCAAGGCCCCCGGCGCCGACGAGGTTGGTGCTGGTGCCGTCGAGGCTGGCTTCACCAGCGAGTGGGAGGTCTCTGGCGCATCTGCCGGCGCCTTTACCTCGCAGGCTGCCGCCCCTGGTGCCAGCTGGGATGCTGAGGGCACCGACTGGGCTGCCTCTGGCGAGGCACCTGCCGCCACCGAGGGCTGGGGCGCCGAGACGGCTGAGAAGCCCACGACCACTCAGTGGTAGACGTGCACAGGCACTCTGCTTGAACGTGTTCCCTTACATACCCTGTCATTGACAACCCATTACCTTGGCATGTCGGAGTAGGAGCAAGGATCGGAAAAGGAAAGGAAAATATCAGACCATTTCAGACATTGATCAGTTCAAAAGAATGCGCATTATGTGTGGGGGCAGGCGAGCTGAAGGAACATGATCAATGCTAGCACTAACGAGGGAAAGATACCCATGTTCTATTCATTTCATGTTTAATGGAGTGAAGAGGACATGGGGGAAAGCCCTGTGCTAGCGATCGGGATGTTCTTGAGCTGACGCCCACTTCTTCAATCTAGCCTTGTCCTGCACTGTGTCTTGCTTGTTTTGTTTGTCTTGTTCGTCTTGCTCGTCTTGTTCGTCCTGTGCTGCAATGTGCCTTGCTTGCCCTGTGCAGTAGTATGTCTTGATTGCCTTGTGCTACCTTGTGCTGTAGTACGTGTTGCTGTGATGTGTCCCACTTTTCCCTGATGTGATGGGTAGTGGTGTTGAGTACAAGTGTGTGTTGTTGGTACGTGCAAGTTGATGGACCAACGCTCGTGATGCGACACTTGTAAAGTTTCTCCGTAACAGTAGACTACCACACGTTCACGCATGTTAACAGTAAGGCGATGCCGTGTTCAACAAGACACATTTTCCAATTCTTGCCTAGGTATCTATACAGGACAAGACTTGGATTGCTGCATGAGCAAAAGAATGGCCACCGCCAGCCCTGTCGAGTCAGGGCTGTCCCTTGCATAACGGCGGGACCGACCGTCGGAGCCAGACACGATCGCCGGGCTGGCCATTGCACTCCATTCATCCATCCATCCATCCCTCTCAACACGTCCACGCCAGGGTTCGGCGAATCACCACCCTCCACCCTGTTCTCTGCCCTTTTTCCCTTTCATCGCGTCTGCGCGCAAACGCACACACACATATACACATATATATATATATATATATATATAAAATACCATGGCGTCTCCCACACTCGAAGGCCGTGTCGAGCCTCACAAAAAAGCTCACTTTAGCCTGCACATTAGCGACCGCATAACCAAAAACGACTCTTCTTCAGGGAGCTTCAGCAGCGTCAAATGTAGCCCGGGCCCTTTCCCATCCATTGCCGTCCACACGGGCTGACATGGCGCTCAGACAACCACAAGCCCGCGCAGAAGTCCGACACGCGCACCACAACCCTCACAGCTTCGTCGGCCAACGCATACAACCTCAAGATCGAGGATGGCGACAGCGACATCTTCACATTCACAGGCCAACGCACCGAGCCCAACAAGTCGTACATGTTGCTCTTCGATCCCGCGTCCCAGAAAGCAACGCTCGAGCCTCTGACCAATGCATACACATTCAATCTGGCGACAAGAAACCGCCAGGACATATCCTCCCAGCACCCCAAGATATACCCCAAGAAGCTGAAAGACGGCGCACAGCCCAAGCCCGACGCCGAAGAGGACCTGTTTGGCGACCCGGCAAACGACCAAGACGACAACGAGCCAGACCAGGACAACCCCTACGACTTTCGCCATTTCCTGCCCAAGGAGAAGGAAAAGCGCGGCGACGAGTCCGAGTACGGCATGGTTTCCTCGCCAGACTCCAGAAGCATAGTCACCACACCACAGGTGAGCGCCGCATTCGTCGCTAAGCCAAAGCCCAAGCCCGAGCCAGCGCCCAGCAAAAAACGCAAAACCGCTCCTCCAGCGAACCCCATGATCTCAAAACCACGAGCAGCCCCTGCGCCTGTCGTGCGCGTCGAGCGCCCCGCTCCCGAACGTGCACCCGACCCCGTGGCACCAAAGTCCTCCAAGATCAAATCCGCCGAACTAGTCCACTCCTCCGACGAGTCCTCTGTTGCCTCTCCCCACGACGAAGATGCAGAAGGCGAATCCGATTGGGACGGGGGCCTGGAAATCGAAGTCCCCGACGCGCGACCCCCCCGCCCACGACAAAATCTCAGCGCCAACATGCCCACCCAACAACAACATCATCTGCGCTCCCCATCCAACGGGCCCATCTCCCTCGCCAGCGCAACAAACTCCCCCAACGCACATGCCTTTTCCTCACGCGCAGCCCACGACGAAGGGGAAATCGACTTTGGTGATTTGGGCGATGAGGACGCAGAAGGAGAGGACGACGACGATGAAGATGACGACAGACCCTACGAAGGAGATGGCGATGTGGAACCAATGGACATTGGGCCCCCTGTACACCGCAAGAGCACAGCAGGATTGGTGGAAGAAGACGGCGACGAAGATGATCCCCTATACAAGGAGATGATGGAGGGTCTTGCCGGTGGGGAGAGTAGTGAGGAAAGTGAGGAGGAGTAGATTGCCAGTCAATCAGTGGCATGTTGAGCTATTCTAATGTTGTGGAATTGGAATAAAAAAGGAGATGCTTGATTTGATTTGATTTGATTTGCTATTCACTAAATAGCATAGGAGAAATCTTCTTGTTTAACAATCATACGTTTCCATGAGAATGAGAAATCAGCACCATCACCATTACTATTGTCTTGTTCCAATCACCGTCACATGACCTCATTCCTGACAATATTTGCATGAGAGCCGTGGGTGTCCCTTCCCAAAGAAGAAAAACAATATGAAGGGGGAAGAAGATATGGCATACAGGGAGATGTCAATACAAGGAAGGAAGAAAACAAACAAACAAGAAAATTTTTGCGTCAATACATGCTTGAGTCGGTGCGTATCAAAGGTATGTCAATTACAACATATACGGCTAATTAGAGTTATATACACGTCAACATATTAGATTGGACTAAATCCTGACATAGGTATATTTATTTAAAATATCATATCCGCCACACAATGTACTACTTCCAGCTTTATATACACACGCAGAAATAAACACACAAACAGACACAGAGCACGTTGGTCAAAATAAAAATCCCCCCCCTCTGTCCACTCCTCAACCCAGCAGCACATGCACCGTCACCGCCACACTCGGCACCCCGTCCGCCATCGCAAACAACATCCAATACCCAGGCAACAAGACGCCCGCATCCCCCGGAAGCGTAACCTGGTACCTCGTCGTCCCGTTTCCAGCTGATGACGACGACAACGACGACGACAACGTCTCGAGCGGCACCCGCCGCTGGTCTGTATTCACCGCATGAGTCGCGCTGCCCATTCGGACGAGCGAAAAGGTAAAAGGCCCCGGGGTGGTCATTTCAATGGACAGTGTGCCGCCGGGGGGAAGGGCAGAGGGGGAGGCGGAGGAGATGGTTGGGCGGGGAGCGGGGGTTGTGCCGTCCTAGAGAGAGGGAAAAAAAAGGAAAGGTTAGCAGTGGGATTGGTGGGGTGAAGAGAGTACTGGGGGGGTTTTTTTTGGAGAGGGGGACAGAGAGAGAGAGAGAGATACAGACAGACAGACAGACAGAGAAGAAGGGAGGGAGAGAGACGGAGAAAAAAAAGGCAACGTACTGGTTGGAAGAGATAGGGTGGGGAGAAGAATTGGCCGTCGAAATGGTTGGCGGAGCATCCGTTGCAGAGGCCGCCGCCGCCGAGGAAGACGGTGGCGTCGGGCATGAGGAGCGCAGTGGAATGGTAATTGCGGGCGATGGAGTGGCTACGTAGCTGTGGTGAAGAGGGCGTTGTCGTTAGTTTCATATATCTATCTATCTATACACCTCTGTGTGTGTATGTGTTTTTGGCATTTCGGCCAGGATAGTGGAGCGTGCGTGGTACGTACTTTGGTAAAAGTCTTTGTTTCGGGATCGAATAGTTCGGGGAATAGCACGGGGTCGAGGTCGGAGAAGAGGCGGGCGTAGGTTGTGCCGCCTAGGATGACGACTTTTCCATCTGGCAGGACGACGCCGTTGGCAAAGGCGCGGGGGTACGCGCCGTTTTGAATCTTTTCGACTTGCACGGGCTGGTTGGGCTCGCCGAGAGTGATGATGTGGGCATTGGATGTAGCTCTTGAGCCGTCGTAACTGGGTGAACCCCCGAGAGTCAAAATCTTCCCGGCAGTGGCGCTGTTTCTTGTCAGTATCTGCCCTCACCTGTGTAGAAGAAAAAAAGTCTACTTACTCGTACATGACAAACACTCCGCACATGGAGTCGGCGTCGTTGCCTCGGTTCCCCACGCCCTTTTGGCTACCAGCTCCCCGAGTACCATACCAGTTCATTGCGCGACTAGGGCCAGCCTGGAAGACGTGTCCTTCCTTCCAACCAAATAGCCATGCGTGTGAGTCGGCTCTGAATGACCCACGACCAGTAGCCATGAGCATGGGTGCGACCGGCGCTTTGGGAAGTTTAATCGACGTGTTGTTTCTTGGACTGTAAATCTCGCCATCTTTGGTGCCGGTACCACGAAAGTCCCCGCCTATTGAAAACACGTTCCCATCCGAAGTGAGCGTGCTGGACTGGTAGGCTCGAGGTATCGCCATGTTGGCGGCTGCGGACCAACTATTGCTGCCCGAATCGAAGATACTCGTCTTTTGGTGCGTGGATCCCCCAGTGACAATGACCTGCTCATAGAATTAGCAACAGCTAGTTAGTTCATTTCATTCAATTCTCTCCATACCTTGCCGTTGGCGTCGAGAGTGATGCCGGGGCAAAACATATCATGCTGAGTGTCTTGCACAACATGCTCACTGACAGTTTTGCTCTTCGTATCGTAGATTGCGGTGTATGTCTTGCCATTGCCGGGAAATGTCCATCTGTTTGCCCATCCCGCAGACCATACTAACAGGTTACCGCTCTGTGGCAATAACGATATGGCAACGGGAATGACTGGAAATTTGATGAGCTCGTCCCACCGTCCGATGCTCTTGTACTGAGAAAAGTCAAGCTCGTATAAATTGAAGTAGTTAACAGCGCCACAAAACGTTCCAGTATTACTACGGCATGCTACTCGACAAATAGTCTCTCCCTTCTTGACCGCATTTTTGACTTTATCCCCGCAGTAGCATTGGTTGCCGTTTTCAACACCCATATAGCGAGACTGGTAAGTAGAGCAGTGGTCCTGGCACATCTGGATAGTCATTGCCGCGTTAGTTAAGCTTGGATAGTCGTCCAGTGCCTTTCCTTTCGTAGGTTCTTGGTGACAGCCTTGATGCTGAATAGTGCTTGGGATTTCGGGCGTGATCAACTTGTCCTTTGGCCCATAAATATTGAGTAGATTGATGGCACCGCAAAATTTCTCGCTGTCTCCTGGGCAAGGTGTGTTGCACTGTGTTAGAGGAGCACCTACAGTGCCGGCGCCAAGAACATCTCCACAGAAGCACTGGGTACCACGGCTGACTCCATACATGACCGCGTTCGAATTTGCGCAGTGAGTACTGCATTTATCAATGCTCATCTGTGCATTGGTAAGGCTGGCAAAGGTCGCGAGCGCCTTGCCTCGTGCGGTCTCTCGGAAACACCCAAGATGAACCTTGGGTTCTTGTGCACTTGGTTCTGTTGAAGGCATTTTATAGTCAGCGTCTGAAGGCTGGCCCATTTGACACTGGCCAAATGAGAATGAAAGAACAAATAGCGTTGCGAGCAGCATAGCCTTTGTAGAGGCCATCATGTTGAGGAAGAAAGGGAAACTGAAGAATAATATGAAATAAAGGGTTGAGAAACAGTGGAAAAGGAAATTTCAATAAATTATCTGTAGTGAAAGTAAGGGTGAATAGTGTAAGAGTAATGAACGTACTGTTCTACAACTGTAGAACGATGATAATCGAAAGCTCAAGTACAAGTTGAGCGTCACTGCTGAAGCTTCAGCACACGAGGGACTCAATCATTTATATCTGCAACCCAAAACTCAATCAGCAATACGCGAAGTTGTTTACTAGTAAATTCACCAATGTAGCTAAGCCGATCTATACTATAGAGTTTGGACATGGTCAAGTGTTGTCGAATGCCAATACATGCCGAGCATCTAGGTCTGAAACTCAGGTCAGATACCAAGCATGTGCTTGCCGAAGTCAGTTCAACTTCGGAATTCACAAACAATTAATAACTAGTGAACAATAAAGGTATTTCGAAATGGTAATACGTATTGATCAATGCAATTTCTACAACCTCTACCTTGTAGTGTTGAGTTGGCAGCTAAGAGTGTTGCGGTATGAACTCTGCGCAACATCTGGGTAACATCTGCCAGACGAAGGGCTTAACCTAATACAGTGACTCCAGCCACTACTATCTTTGGCCAAGGCTCGTATACAAATAGAAAGGAGTGCAAGCTCTTCAAACATACAGCCAAGAAAGACAAAAGTCTGGTGAACTATTGAAGAGGGAAGCTAAGGATTTGGACCTTCAATCGGCAATCATTAATAGGTTCAACTTGCCCAATTAGTACAAAGTACCAGTGAAGAGACCGCCCCAGCGTTTGAATTACTGCGAAGCGAGGTCTCCGGATCGTGTTGACGATTAGTTCCACGCTAATGCGCGCTTGATCTACCCGCCAGCTGCGATCAGTTCATCGACAGGTACCTGCATATCACGAGAGCAACGGCGGGTGCCTGCAGTTTCAAGAAGCTTTGTCGAGTAGAAACCACAGTTCTGACCACTCCAGGCACATAAGGCCCCCGAATTAATCGTGTTGACGAGGGCAAATTTGAACTAAGATCTGCCTTGTACAAACCGTGGATGGGGAAAATTGAGTAATTAATAAATGTCTTAACCGATAAAGGCAAATTCTAGTAATTTAGTAATTACTAATTTACTAAATCACATACACAATACGTGCATGGCTAGTAATTGGCAACAACTTACTTACTAATAACTAAACTTCCCCCGTCCAGAATACAAACGAATTTGGGAACCATTTGGTAGAACTTCTCTCAGGCCTTGTAAATAGAATGGTCGTGGCTTGGTTTGTTGGGCAGACTCTTGCGGTTGGGCTACATCTACATTGTATCTTGTCTAAACACACACTTCCTCGGCGTAGGCCCCTCAAGTTATTCCAAAAGCAGTGTTTCAAATCTCCGCGAAATGCTTCTACTGCGCTATCGCTGTTATTTAAGCTTTTCACCATGGTATTCATATTTTGAGTTTTATTCTGTTGGTAACTACAACTACTTGATCATACCAGTCAGGCTGGCTGTTGCAGGTTGCGCTGCGATTCTACGACGAAGTACTTTATTCCTTGTACTTACTTCCACGTAGGCTAAACCTCGGTCAAAGCCGAACTAAACCTCCTGGAATGGCACACGACGGCTTCTCGTCTTCCTGGGAACATACTCTGCCTCGCCTTCATCAGAGTCTTCGTCTATCTGAGTCACCTTGGCCGATGTCTTCTTCTTGGTCCGCTTCGGCCTGGGGTCATCATGGTTATCACCCTTTTCCTCATTCATATTATCTCCGTTACCTTGATCTTCGTTATCATCATCATGCATGTTCTTTCGCTTCTTCGCTCGTGTCTTCTTGGGTCCAGCCTCATGGCTCTGTTGCGGCGGCTCAACAATTTCACCCCTCTGGAAGGTGTCAAGGATTACTTGCTCGTATTCATCGGGGATGTTGTTGAACCCATCGAAAGAATCTCGCCCAAAGCATTCTTTGGCTGCGTCAAGATCGATCTTGGACATGCATTTCCTACAAATTTATCAGCAGTTGAACAGCGGTACTCACACTAGCCGAGACAACTATACCAGTGCTTGTAAAGTGTCGATACGTGCTCTCCGTCGAAATCGACCAAGATTCCAAGTCGCAGTTCGCCCTTGAGAATCTTTACACCTGAAGCCTGACACACTGAGCCACGGCAACCAGCAACTCTTCTAGCAACGTCAACTTGGTATCTAGTAGTACAAAGAACATTAGCGCATAATTAGCCATATGGATTCAATACCTGACATGGCTTACCCAATCGCATTTAATATTTCTCCGCCATACTTGGGCGCACGCTTCGCAAGGTCTTCTGAGATTCCTTTGAACTCTTTGTCGGTAACACAGTCATTCTCGAATGCGAGACGCAGCTGTTCTTGGCTCTCGGAGCTAAGGCACTGGTAGCCAGGTGCTTTGGTAGCATCGTTATCCGTGGTCTCTTTGAGTCCTCTGAGTTGATGTTTTGTTGCACAACCCCTGCTCAAGCGTTAATGATGCAAAAGTTAGATATCACAATCATGGGTGGGGAAGCTCATGTTTGAGAGGTTGTCTATACTAAGAGTGATGTCGAATGGTGTGTGCCCATCAGAAAGCTGTTCGACAAAACTCACCAGTGACGCCAGGCCATGTACCAACGCTGCTCCTCATCTCTGTTGAATAAGGTATGTGTTCCAATACGGAGCTCTCCCTTCTCGATCTTGACTTTGCGGCTCTTACAGTTCGCTTGCTGGCATACGGCTAGGTTGTTGGCTGCATGCTCTATACTCTGTTAGGAGGAGATCAGTAATGAGGTGTGACAGTGATGAACCTAGCCGCCACTTTAGGCCCTCCCCAGTGTATCCCTCCATATTTGAGAATTCCGGCAGTTGTTTAGGAAGATAGTTCGATGCACAAGACGTATATAGGTGAGGAAGTGAAGCGAGAAGGTGAAAAGTGAATGCTGTTGATGATTGTCTTGGCGTTTGGAATGAAGAAGCTGCGACGTGCTTGTGTGCGAGTAAGACAAACGACGCTCAGTATTGGAGTGTCTTGAAGACGTGATGCAAAGGGTGGACCTAATCGTCATGCATACATATTTTCCCAAGAAAAGTGACTGGGCACAGAAGAAAGAGATGACAGCATAGCGGAGGAGAAGAGAATATGCCAACACACAAGGGACACAACATATGGGAAGAAACCTACGAAAAATTGCGAGGTGTTTACCTTTCACGATGCCTCTAACTCTAGCTGATACTAACTATTCAGGTTAAAGATAACTGACTAATCCTTGACCAACATGACTTGCCCTTTCCAAACGCCTATAAAACGCAAACAAAATACCATATCCACGTGTATTCCTCATCTCCTTGCATTGACCTTGAAAGGGCTCTCATCCGCAGCCTTGTACGCGTCAAACGCAAACAGACTGACTACATACAAGGCCAAAAACCGAATGATGATATCGCTCAAACCTCCATTCCCCATCAGGCCCTGCAACCCCCCAAATGCGCCCTGATTCACTGGCCGGCTGGGCTGGGCTGCCGATCCGAGGGTGTAGCCCTTAGATTGGAAGGCGGCACCAGACGCACCAGACCCAGATGCAGCGTCGCTGGCAGCCTTGCGCACAGCAGCGGTGAGAGCTGGAGGGTTTGCGCCGCGTATGGTCTCGGTTACGGACGTGCCCTTGATCACAAGAAACGTAGGCATACTACTTGCTGTCAGTCTTGAATTCCTTCTTTACCTTATCCGTCGGAAAGTAACGGGAACGTACGCCGAAACGCCATATTTCTTAGCGACCTCTTGCTGACTGTCCACATCGCACTTGACAAACTGAACCTTGCCTGGACGCGATTCTTTTTCTGCGAGGGCAGCAAAGACGGGAGCAATCGTCTTGCAAGGCCCGCACCAGTCGGCATAGAAGTCGACTATTGTATATGTGGATTGGGAGAGGAGCGTGGAGAAGTGCGCCGATGAGGTGATGGTGGTAATTTTGCCCGGCATGATCGCGATTCGTGTGCGGTTCTGTGTGATTAGGAATGTTAGTTGTGCCGTTGTAGCTTTGATGCGCGGGGTGAGGCGGATGTGGAGGCGTGTGGACAGTGGACAGCTTGCGACCAGGATGTCGTGTTGGAGCTGTGGTGGATCGGGCGGAGAGGAAGTTCGCCGATTGGGTGAATGCTGTTCACTTCTGCTGACCTCACAATTCGCAATCCAAGGTGCTGTCACCTCTTGGCAGCGGAAACAAACCCAACCATCACTATTGCAGTATCTTCGTCAGATGATGGAGTTTCACTTATCTATCGTAAATTATTGATTTCTCATTGTTACCTTGCCTGGTCAAGTCCCTCCTTCAGGAACATGATCTCGCTTGTCAGGTCTAGCTCGATACATCATATGTTAAGGAAGGTAAACAATCAATTGCATCTCGAATACTCTCGGTCCTAAAACCAAGATATTCACCGCCTCCAGATGTACCGAAACAAACACAAAAGTACTAGTATCATGTTTTTGATTGCTCTATTCCCCGCCAATTTGCACTGAACATGGGGAGAGCATACGGTCTTCAAATGAGCAAGAAAGCACCAATAAAGACGCTCTAGGCAGTCTTGGTGAATCCCAAATGGTAGATTGATTGAGGAATCCCGCCATAGCGCCAAGTCGAAAACTTGGCCTCCCCGCATACCACCTACCTTAACGGGCCGTTCCATCAGCTACACCTAGGGAACAAATCATATTGCGTAGTATTCAGTGTTACGGCTGGATTTGAGGCGAGGCGGGTTCAATTTCTCCGTCTTGGACTGGTTCTACGACAACGAAAGTGATGATTGAGGCTCGAAAGCGACCAAACTGGCTCCTGTAAGGAGGGGTTTAGTCGAGTTGCCGAGATTTTTTAACAATGTAGAGGAATAATTATATATATATGCTTGTAGATGGCATGATAGTTGCCTCGAAGTTATTCTTGTCCATCTTGTGTCCTATCGTCAAGTGCCTCAATTTGCAGAAAAGATGAAGCACATCTTCTTGTTTGTGTCTGGCACTGCAGCTGCAGCAGTCGCAAAGACCTCCTATTTGACCTGGTAAGCCATCTTTATAGAGAGAGAGCCCCAACGAGTTGATGATTTACTTCTAATTCTAATCCTCTTCTAGGACGGCCGACTCGTTCATCAAACATGGTGTTAACAAAACATTCGGCTACATCCAGGCTACTTTGTACGAAGGCTACGAAGCAGCAATCGATCTCACAGGTAACGCCACCCTTGTGGACTGGTACAGAGGTCAGATCGACGATGCGATAGTTCAGCCTGACGGCTCTATCAAAAACTGGAGACCTGAACACTACTCTTTGGATGACTACCGCATCGGCAACAACCTTCTCTGGTGGTACGAAAAGACGGGCGAGGAAAAGTACAAGATAGCCGCCAAAACTATCCGCGATCAACTCAACCGCCATCCACGCAACAACGAAGGGGGGTTCTGGCACCGAGCACCAGTATACGAGCGACAGATGTGGTTGGACGGAATTTTCATGGCAGACACTTTCTACGCCAAATGGACCAGTCTACTCGACAACAACAATGCCACCGCATGGAACGATATTGTGCGCCAATTCGACCTCATCGAGAAGTACACGCGCAACCAAACAACCGGCCTGTTAGTCCATGGTTACGATGAGACCAAGACAAAAGTATGGGCCAACCCAATCACTGGCGCAGCACCGCACGTCTGGAGTCGAGCTGTAGGATGGTACTTCATGGCACTCCTCGAGGTTCTCGAACTGCTCCCGAAGAATCACCCCGGCCGTGCAAAACTCACCAAGTACTTCACTACTCTTGCTGTCGCATTGAAGAAAACGCAAGACAAATCTGGTGGATGGTGGCTCATCATGGACGAACCCTACCCCGGCAAGGAGGGCAACTATATCGAAAGCAGCGCTTCGGCTATGTTCACACTTGGATGGCTGAAGGGAATCAGATTAGGTCTGATCAAAGAGAAGGACTACTTGAAGCCTGCAAAGAAGGCATATGAGCTTCTGACCCAGCGATTCGTCAAGAAGAACGATGATGGGACATTGGACTGGGATGGCACTGTGCTTGTTGGATCGTTGAATGGAAATGCTACGTACGAGGTGAGTTGGGCTTACTGTGGATTGAAGTTTCGACCTGAGCTAACACGTAGTAGTATTATATCGGCGTCCCGATCGCACTGAATGACTACAAGGGCGTGGGGCCTTTTATGCTGGCTTCGTATGAGTGGGAGACGAGGTGAACTTGACCACGTCAGCTGAGGAAGGAAAGGCTTAGACATGACATCAGAGATGATATTTAGAATCAAGCTGAGGCTCAAGCCAGCTAGCCAATTGCATGTACTATGAATGCCTAAATTACGAGCTGCAACGTGTCATGCGCATTTTGCGATGGATAGTTTTTTTGAAGCAGACGCTATACATATGAAGCTGCCCGTTTGCCTGCGAACGGGCAGTGAGAAAATAATAATAAAACATTGTCCAGGTTTAGTCGTGCTCTTGATCCCGAAAATCCTGGGTATGTGACATGTGTGCAATGCCAACGAATCCGTGTAAACTCCCATACGCCCTGTTGCCCCCTTTTTACCGATATGTAATCTTCTCTGGTGCCGTCGGCATATCATCTGGCGCAACAGGCAGCTCAGCTCTCTGCATCTCCATACGTCTAATGTCAACGCGCCCCCCAGGCCCCGAGTCCACTCTCCTCTTCCCCTTTGCAGCCGTGCTCGCAATCGCTTCCTGTCGCCTGTGCATCTCCACTTTCTCCACCACTTTGCGACAAATATCGCGATGCGCCTGCTCCATCTTACCCTTGACGAATGGCATCATCCACCATGCACAGGTGACCTCGACGTCTTCGACCAACACCCACTCAGCGTCTCCCACACCCATGCCCTCGCCCTCGACCTCTGCCCCCGCACCCCCCTTCACGACCCTGAACTCGGCGCGCACCACGATGCCTGATACATCTGCGCGTGTTTTTATGCCGTGCGGCGTGTCCTGAAAACAGGAAGGGAACGTGATGTACTTCTTTCCCCACTCACCTACACCTGGGAATAGCGATATGCATTCCTTGACGGCATATGTGGTGATGGGGTTCAGGTCGATGGGGTACCAGTAGGTGTCTTTGAGGGTGTCTTGGGAATTGTCGGGCAGCTTTTCGTGGCCTGTTGTGAGGGCCTGGAGGGTGAGGGCTGTGGTGTGGTCATGGAGCGCGGCGATTATTGACGACGGAGAGAGGTGTGCGGGGATCGAGGCGGCGGTGTGGAGGTTGTGTTTCGCGCTCATTGTGGGAACGGGGGAAGAAGGTTTAGCGCTGGGCAAGCTGGTTGCTTCTTTTAGGTTGGCGTGTGCAGGGCAACGTGGACGGAGAAAGGCGCTGAGGAGTGGTTGCGCGATTGCCGTGTCAAGCGTGTACCCTGTACGTGTTCATGAGAGGAAGAGCAGGCAAGTCTGAATGATTATTGAGTACATCAGCGCCTGAAGATGAGATGCGGCTGAATCCATGTCCTGCTGACTTAGCGCCGCCTATTTCCAGCCAGCCATCTGTTGAGCGAGGTGATCGCCCCGCCATTATCCCATGCGCCTTCCTGCATCAAGTCTGGCGCCCCTGTCATTCCTCAACCAGATATTGACAAAACGTGCCTTGTTCCAACGTCGGCTGTGTCACACCCTCTCCGTCTCTTATCCAACCCCTCATTACTTTTCAGATATATGCTTTTTTCTTTTCACAGGTGGTTGCTCTTCCCATTACCGGCTTTGCTGGCTAAACTGCACTCTGAACCATAACGAGTAAGAACCCTCACTCGAACGGCTCTCTTCCTTTACCTGTGATTGGCTGTTTGTCTACACTTGAACATCTATTCGACGTTCAGAGTCTTCAGAAGTATCCTCATGCAGACAGTTCCCAGAGTCTTCCATCGACTCTTGTGGCTTCTCTTCGCTCTTACACAAACGCTCCCAGTCCTCATACACGATCTCCTCATTCTCTACTGCTTCTCAATTATTTTGCAGGACTTTATTATTTTCTATCATATCTTCAGTATCTTGCGGTATCACCTCGATTATAACTACAGCCATTGCCAAAGTGATGGGATCACCCCTGTTTTAATTTTGGAACTAACCTGTAGTGCTCAGGAAGAGATTTTCATCATCAACCAAGATGTCCTGCTATTTGTCTACTGGTCCCGGTATTCCTTCATCAATGTCAGTTGTGTATACAGACTCATTATTGTTTGGAACTCCGTCGCGACTGAATGCGTTTTCGGCTATTGTCAGCACACACACACACACATACACGTGATGCCATAATGAGCTGAACCTAGTCGGTGTGCTCGGCACAAGATTTATCTAGAAGCCTAACAGTTTCAAAGCAATCGAACACATGATCTTGAAGTTTTTCCACATTCGTTCTCAATCACTGCACAGGCCCTACAGGTCGTATCCCACAAGCCATCTCTCCGTCATACAGCTCAGATAATTTCCCCCTATCAGGCGCATCCGGCTTCTTCTCTGCTTAATTTCACACCTCTTCCATTATTCATTTTCATTTTTTCGATTCTCTTTACAACCTCTCCGCCTTTTCTCCAAATAATATTCATCTGTGTGTGGTACAAATCACTATTCGTCTTAGCATGCTTGGTCGCGATCTCAATCTCTTCGCCAGCGTTTCCTTAGATTCACGGTAATATTCTTGTACAATTCACATCATATCGTTCTGCAGAGTTTTCTTATTCTGAAACCCCTTTTCGGTACACACCCGTATTTGACACTCGTTCGCGCTACGTTATGCCCTCTCTTCCATCAGCCGAGTCGGGTCATACTTATTGGTGATGCCAAAGGAGCAACTTTTGCAGTAGATTGCTACTATTGACGAACAATATTTTTTTGCAAAGTTTGGAGGTATATTGTGTGAAAAGGCGCATGCTCAGGATTTTGACATGCCATCATAACCCACCTAAGCGGCGACAAGATCCCTACGCCAAGGACCACATGAATACATGCAGAAAGTAAAAAGGATTGAATAGGAATTGCATCGCTCCTATGTACTTGAAATATTTCGTCATCGATCATTGATTCTCCATAGTTAGTGAAAAAGACACACAAACGAATACTAGTCCTACCCTCCTAAAAAATCTCCTGATCGTCATACGCCCTCACACTCTCCAGCCTCTCTCGCACCGCCCTCGGATCCCGGCAAACGTGCTTGGAATCCCATCCATCGCTCCCGCCATTGTGGTCAGGGAACGTCGTCTCCAACCCCTCGAGTGCCATATCAGCGCTGCACAGAATAGCCTGTCGCATGTAGTCGAAGCAATGGATCATGTGCCAGTGGTGGTCATCTTCGAGTGTGTGGTTGGATTTTATTGCGCTGTAGACCTGTACAACTGCGAAGAGGCAGTGTAGTTGGTGGGTCATGGAGGTGGTGTAGACGGTGGCGTTAGGCCAGACGATGGGGACAGGAAGGTCATGGTAGAGGGATGGGTCGGGGATGCTTTGGAAGCCCATGCCGACTATTCACAGGAGTGATTAGTTTGAGAAGAGAGGGAGAATAGGGGGAGAGAGGAAAAAGTACCAGGTATGAGTTCGTTCCAGGCTTGCAAGGTTTCGGGTTTGAAGAAGTCAGATGTGTTGTAGGGAGCGAACGTTTGATTGATGTGAAATTGTGTTATTTGTGTTGGGACTGTCGGTTGTCAGGCTTTGTTCGCGTTCAACGTTGTTCTCACTAATGAAGACTTACTATGTGGTCCCCAGCCTGTGATATCACCGCCAATTTCGTTTGCGCTGCTTGTGCGACTCGGCCACCACTTTGAGCTCATGAGCAAGCCCTGCTCTTTTGCCAGGAGACCGATTATGATGACTTGAAGGCCGATGACGAGAACCCATCGTAGTGCTTTGAGAATGGGTGGACAGAGAATGTTTCTTCTCGAACGGGACGATCTGTCTTGGTACTCTTGTGCTGCCCATTCTTTGTCCCTTCCAACTAGCGATTCTACCTCTGTTGATGACGACGAGGCGGCATAATGTGGCTCGTCTAGTCGTACGTCTGTGTAGGGATGTTGTGGTGCCATTGTGCCGGATTATTAGTGAGCGACGCCAGGTCGAAGTTGTAAGTGATCAAGATGGAATGGTCGAAGAAAACAGGAGCACAGCTAACGAACACGGTAGCAGCGGCTCTGGCTTCCCAAATACTCTGCGAAAGTACAAGACATCACCCCACATAGAGGCTCTGCAACCTAACACGTTTGACACCTCTCATCGATGCTGGATCCTGAGGAACATCAAACGGATACAGCCAATTCGAAGAATGGCTACCAGTAGCAATGAATGTCCTGAAACGGGAGCTAGAACATCGGATTTCCAAATCGCTCCATATTCATTAGCTTGCTGATGTGAAACGTGCACTGAACCGTCAAAAGTATGAACTACCCATCACAAGCGAGGAAGACGTGACTTGTGATTCGAACGTCAAAACCAAGTGCTGGACTTGATAATGACTAACTGCTATCAACTGGAGCTGATGGCGTGGGGTGATCGGAACCGAAAAACATACAATTGTGCCATTTAAATCGAAACAAGCAGACTTCGAAGCCAGTTGTTGAAAGGTAGGGATGCAGAATGTACTGTAAAACTGGTACTATTGTTGGCGTTGATCGCATCTCGATATGTATCGAAAAAGCAACATAAGTTCATTCAAGAGCACGGTGTGCATACAAGTGATCGCTATACAGAAAGGGTGTGCGCATATTGCTGTAATAGAAGCTTGCTTGTAGAGACACAATATGAAAAACTTTGACTTGGCGCAACATAGTAATCCTTGGGCAACGGGTTGAGGAGCATGCACTAGTGCTCCATTAATCCAAATTGCTGCTTTCTAAATTTGTGGAATAAAATATGCGTAAATCTATCAATTGGATTATCGCCGAACGCACAGGTCGCTCCGAATGACCCATTTCTCGCCCTGCAATACTTCTCGGCCTTCATGTAGCATGCAGTCTGCACCATGGCGATGTAATAGCGCGAGGCCGACTTCGAGCTCCGTAACAAAAGGCTCAGGCAATGGCTCTTTGGTCTTCTTCCTAGGAGGATCAGGATAGAATACCGTTTCACCACCAACGCATCCTGTAGCCGGGGAAGTGAGATACAGTAACAGGGTCCATGTCGTTCGCGCAGGAATCGACGGCGACCTTGGAATGATTACGTTGTTGGAGTCATCGTCTGATGATTGTTAGTTCGACCGAAGTTTGCACCAATAGGTGATGGTGGATTTTATGCAAGATGACTCACAATGCTGATCAAAGAACTGCCCCTTCGAGTAGCGATAAATGCGAATATTGGGGTTTAAACCAACAACTTCCCCGCCCCAAAGCTCTTTTCTTTGAGCGTCAGTCAAATCGAGCGTCCCCTCTGCAGTGCCAGTAATGAGAGCCTTCAGTGCGGTCTCGCTCCACAGTCTCTCCGCGAAAGCTGGATCATCAATTTGGTAGCGATCGTTGACACGCACAGCATCACCCTTCTTTGGCTTGCCCGGCGTTGTAGTCAATGGAAGCGAGGAGAGAAAGGACACATAACTCTTGCATAGAGTGGCTGTCCACAGATTAGGAATGGTCACAATCTGGCGCGGTGCAACTTCTGAGAGGACAAGGTCTGCCTCTGGGACGAGAGGAACGAAGGCAGGCCAGTTGGGCGGCTGCTTTGCACCTGGTGGCAGCGCAACTGGGTTGGATGACTCTTTTGTCTTCTTCTTGGGAGGCATCGTGACCCCTATGCGTCAGGATTGGCCCGTCCTGTTAACGATGATGAATTGGAGGGAGAAGACGACCAGTGAGGGTCCTAATTGGCAAGGAGGGCTGATGGGGGTGGGGAGTGTTATGGTCGACCCTGGTTCTCTTTCACCCAGCTCTCGATACTGCTGGGGCGTTCTTTGATTCCTGCTCTTTTTTATTGGACTTTTCACATGTGCAACAGGCCCTCTTTGCCACGGCCTGCGCCTGCCCGCTTTTCAACAGCGCTGGCTGACGGCGGCTATGGCGGGCTGTTTTGAACACAACGACTGGCTCGCGCAGTACATTGACAGCTACGACTTTGATGCTGCAGCCCGGGATCGCGCACGCGTGGATGCGACCATCCGCGAAGCCAGGGAATGGAGTTGCTTGGTGGGCGACGATGCGGTGACAGAAGCTAGCACGGCGAGCCAAGGCGCCTGTGCAACAAGCCGCGCAGTAGCGCCTCCAATCCCTCACGCCAACGGGCAGAGACCGCCCTCCCTCACTTTGGCCCTCGCTCTCATCAGTCAGCCTGCATCTGAAGATGGCGGCAGGATGGCCAGTGTAGTCTCCCGCGAACCTTTCGCCCCGCTTCTCCACAATGGCGACGCTCACCATGGCCCCGCGACCGCGACCGACCGCCTCCCAGCCGCGCCTTCCCAACGATCCGACATGGACGCTGTCGCGCCTGCCGCCGCTGCGAATGCGCCAGCGCCGCCTGCCACGACCACGCCCGGCGATGCAGACCTGAACCTACCCACGGCGACGGCGACGGGCGATGCACTGCCTGCGCTCGCCGCGCCCATCTCGTTCCCCGCGCCCGCGTCTGCGCCCGCGTCTGCGCCCGCGCTGCACAGCCTAGGCGACTTTGTGCCCATGGACATGGACATGGACATGGACATGGACTTCCCGCCGCCCAATGAGGAGCGCCTCACGGCCTTTGCGCGCCTGCGCTTCGACGACGGCTCCTACTACATGCACACGTACCAGATTGTGCTGGGTCGCGACATCACCCTGGCCCACAAGGACATGAAGCGCCTGGTCAAGGTCGACCAGCTCAAGGCCGATGGCCAGCCCCAGGCCGCCGAGGAGCTGCTGCACGGCAAGAAGAAGAAGCGCGGCCGGCGCGGCGCCCGTAGCGTCATCAGCGAAAAAGGCGGCATCGTCAGCGCGCCCATTGACGCCATGCCCAAGGCCTACCAGCAGCGCCGCCTGAGCAACGCCTCGCACTCGCTCAGCTCGGGCTCCCACCCCACCGCCGAGTCAAGCGAGGAGAAACCCCCCGACCGCGCCCCCCAGGACCTCATCATGCAGGCCTTCCCCGAGGTGCCTGCTCAGTTTGAAGGCCATGTCCCCGAGGACCCCAACGACTGCCCTCTCGTGCCCATTCACCCCCAGAACATCACCTCCAAGACTGGCAAGGCAGGACCCAAGGGCATCTCGCGACAGCATGCTAGGATCTTCTACGACTTTGACGAGGGTCAATTTTGCATCGAGGTCTTGGGCTCAAACGGCTTGCACCATGAAGGCGATTTTTACCCTCAAGGCGAAATTCTCCCCCTAGACCATGGCGATCATCTCACCATTGGCGCTGTGAACATGCAATTTTATCTTCCCGACGTAGCCTTGACTGAAGAGCAGCGACATCGCCGCGAGTCTGGCTCTCGCCCAATGAGCTTTTCGTTTGAGAATGGCCATGGCGAATTGCAAAGTGAAGAACAGATGAGCTCTGGAAGTGAAGGAGAATTGAGCATTAATCCAAGGCACATGTACCACGTCCCCATTGACAGCGACATGGAATCCGAGGACGCAGACGACGACGATGATGATGACGATGACATGGATGAGTACGAAGAGCCTGTGCCACGAGCACGACCGAAGCAGAGTCTCAAGATTAAGCTCAAGACGTCTCTTCCCCCTCCACCACCCAAGATCAACAAGAAGCCGCTCAAGAGAAAGTACCGGGATCCAACACCAGAAGAACCGCCTATGAAGAAAACAAAACAAAAATTCAAGCCAACCTTTAAGCCCAAGTTCCAGACAGCCGCCAGAGAGCCCGCCCGTGAAGCCAAAATTTCCAAGGAACCCAAAACATCAAAAGAGCCCAAGGAGCCCAAGGAGCTCAAGGAACTCGAGAAGCCCAAGGACACCAAAGAGGTCAAGGAGACCAAGGAGCCCAAAGAGCAAAAGGAGAAAAGCAAAGCGCCCGCGAAAGCACCCGCAAAGGCGCCATCGAAGACGCCGGCTCCAGACGAGGTGACTGTGGACGAGCCTGTTGCAGTAATACCCACAATAGAAGTTCCTGTGAAAGAAAAGGCCGAGCCTACCGTCAAGTCTGTCCCCACCGACAGCCCACCTCTTTTGCGCAAGCCTTTCGAGGGAGAAATCGAGGCTGGTGGTGAGATTGAAGGGTTAATTACAGAGGAAATGGCCAGACAACACAACTTGCCATCAAGTCTCATTGGCCACGTTGTCGAGAAACGTAAGGGTCCTGGCAGGCCGCCAAAGGATGGCATCATGTCCAAGCGGCAGCGTTCACAGCTCATCAAGCAGGCCAAGGAGATTGAGAAAGCGAAAGCTGCTGGTATCGATCCTGCTGATATTCCAGCGCCAACTATGAAACCCAAGGTCATGAAGCGCAAAGAGTCTAACGCTGCTGATGGTGACGATGACGATGCCAGAGATACAACCGAGAAGGGCGACGGTACTGCACCGGGCGATAGAAAGTTGGCCAAGCCAGTGAGACCCCCGCGCACACCCTCACCTGAAATGCGCATGGAAGACTACACGGAAGAACAGTTGCAGCGTCCATCTGCAAATTACGTTGTCCTCATCCACGAGGCAATTACGTCTGCGCCCAATGGTCAGATGAACCTGCAACAAATTTACAACTACATTGAGAAGAAATACCCGTGGTACAAGTTCAAGACAACAACCAGTGGCTGGCAATCGAGTGTAAGGCACAATCTTGGTCAACATGACGCTTTCATGAAGGGAGACAAAGAAGGCAAGGGGTTCAATTGGAGAATCAACCCGGACGTGTCCATCGAGAAAGAGCGCAGGAAGAGGCAAGTCAGTCCTCCAGTCAATCCGGCTCGAGGGCAGACGTACTATCCGCCGAATGGTTATCCACCATACAGTCAGCCTGGCTATCCTCCCTACCACCCAGGTATGCCTCCTCATGCAATGCCGACAGCCGCTCCCAGACTGCCACCGAGTATGGTCAATTCGCAACCTCGTCTACCTCCTAGCATGGCGCGGGATGCAAATGCTACTACGCCTGCAGCACCGCAAAGTGCACCTCGCCCATCACCATATGCATCTCCATGGGCTGGTGGTAATGCTGCCGGCAGTCCTCCTGCTCCCAACCCCCCACATCCCTATCCCCAAACCAACTCTCAACAACCCCCAGCAAGCACGGCAAGCGCGCCCAACGGCCCGTACGGTGTGCTGTATCCAACAAATGCCCCGCCGCCACACAACAATCACAGCACGGCAAGTCCATATGGCGGGCAATATTCGACAGCCGGTGCCAGCCCATATGCTCAGCCTCCACCCCGGCCTTACGCCCCATATCCACCTCCGGGACAGCAACCTCCAGGGCCACGGTCGCAGTACTCGGCTCCATATCCTCCACCGCAGCCATATGTGCCGCAGGGTCCTACACCAGATGATCAGTTCGACCTCCATCCCTCTGGTCGGTATCCTCGAAACTGCAGTCCTGATCTTATTCGGCAATTAGAAGCGTTCAGAGGGGTATACCTCAAGACAAGAACCGAACCAGGAGAACCTACAAAGGTGGATAACGCGATCAGGGCGTATGTAGATCAGACGGTGCCGGAAGCCAGCCTTACAAAGTCTGAGATGGCACTTTTGACTGCTATCAAGAGCATTCAGGGCATTGATGTGCTGAGACCAGCGGTTGTGCAGAAGAGCGTGACCCCCGCGACACCAGCAACAAGCACAAGCGCGGCGGAAATGGTGGCAGGTGCTGCAGCTACACAGCATCAACGTTCGTCTCAGCCCCTGGGGACTGAGCACCACCCTAACCCGGCTACCAATGCGACATCGCCTACCCCACCAATAGGCGAACCTCAAAGGTTCATGCCGAATATGATGAGTGCCCCGCCATCGTTTCAGCACAGTCCCAGTGTTGAACCGCTTACGCCTGCCTCGGGATCGCCAATGAACGGCTCACGTCCACTTCCTCCTGATGCCGTTGCTGCCATCGTAGCGGAAGTCAGGGGTCCTACAGGAGCTGAAGCGGGCAAGCTCAAAGACGAGCAGGCAGAATAACAGCATCTTGGTTGTTTGCACGCCAGTTCCGAAATGGAAGGCCTTCCTCTTCACATCGTCATCTCAACAGGAGTTTTAGCGTTTTCTTGTTTTAGAGAGCGGAATTTTTTTCTCTGGCGTTTTCATTCGGCAAAGATAGGGAGATCTTCTTCTTCTTCTTCGTCTGTTTGCTTTTCGTTTTCATTCCACCTGCATTTGGTACTGGGCTGGTCGGGGAAAAATCATCTCGACCGGTCCTAATCTAAACTGGTATTGGCTATTGATACCCCTCCCCCGCCTTATTTGCGACTTGGGCGCTTCTAAAACGGGTTTCTTTGTAAGGAGTGGAGTGGTGGATGGAATAAAAGCGAGAGATTCTTGGGGGGCTCAGTTTTCTTCTTCTTCGTCGATTTTTTGTCCTTCTCGGCCTTGGCTTCGATTCGGATATATGTATATGTTTATGTTTATGTGCTAGGCGAGTGGAGTTGTTTGGGCGGATAGGATAGAGGGAAGTGGGAAGACGGCGGAGGATGCATTGCGTTGCGTGCATGTATGGAGATGCAAATGGGGAAAGGGAATATAGCTAGGCTAAGCCAGGTATGGCTCTGGCTGTGTGAATTGATGAATGAATAGCTTACTTAGGATAGATGTTATGCATGGAAAAGAAAGGTGGGGTTGGAGCAATGAAACGAAGCACATTTATGAACATTTCTGAGATTGCCTGTCATGATGTGATGCTTGCGGTTCTTTCTTAGTGGACTTTTGTGTTGGCCTTGACCTGTTCCTTTTTAACTCTTTGCAACGAAAGGCAGGGTAGTCTAGGAAGAAGAAGAAGAAGAAGAAGAAGAAGAAGAAGAAGAAGACATTGAAAATGGTATAAATTTCTCAAGGTATATCATTCGTAGTCAAAGGGAAACAGTCCGCCCAACAATCTCGCTAACTTCTAAGTAGATAAGTAGGTAGGTAGACAACTTGCCCTGCCTTGCTTTGCCCGTTCTCCTCGACTGTGTCAAATCGGTAGGGTTGGCGGGGTCGGCAGATGGGTAGTGCAAACTCTAACCCCCCCCCCTCCCCTCTCCACGCCCAAATCAAGGCTTTGATGTGCCATGCTGCAGGTTTCAAACAACGGGGATCGCGTAGAGAAACCATAATGCCAATTAAAACTCCCGCCCGTCCCGTCTCTGTCAAATCGCCAAACGCCGGTCCCCCCTTGTCTTTCAATGTATCGCGTCTCGTCACGTCTCGTTTCGTCTCGTCTTGTCGATGAGTATCCTCACATGGCCATTTCAGCCTGCAGTTTCCGGAGCTCTTCTTCCTCGTCGTCTTCCTCGACACGCAGTGGGGCTTTGCCCTTGAATTCGGAGAGGGGCGCTTGGGGCAGTCTCCCGACCTTGTCGCCGACGGGGACGTTTCCTGTCTTGAGCATATCTTCGTCGAGCTTTTCTTGTTGCAGTTCAGCGAGTTCTTCGTCGAGCTCATCTTCGTCGATGCCGGTTGGCGCTACACCCGAGGTAATGGCGTCGCTGATTTCTTCGCCGATGGCATGCTGCTCGCGGAGGTCTTCCCTGGGGTGGGGGTTAGTATTGGGTTAGGGCTAGGGAGAAAGGTATTCTTACATGACGTTGTCGACCTTGTCGATTGTTAGGCCAGCGTGTATCTGCTTCATTGCTGAGCCGGCGTTCTTCATTGCGTCGAGCGTCTCCTTGTTGATGTTTGCGGTTTCGATCGAGTAGATTTCGCGCTCGAGCGTCATTATTTGGGAGCTGGTCTGTTCGAGCGAGTGCTCAAACTGCTTCTTCCGCCGCAACGCCGCCTTTGCCGCTGTCGCCGCGTAAGTACATGGTGGTTGTAGATGGTTTGAGACGGGCGGCCGACGTACCGTTCTTGTTAGTTGATACATATTTGCGAGCCAGCGTATCTTGCTCATCCATCTGGTTCTGCAGGTGCTTCTCGCGCTTGTTGAGCATCTCGAGCTGTCCGCGCAACTGCAGGATGGCCTTCTTGGGCGCATCTTTCTTGGCTTGGCCGCCGCCAAACCACCCAAGACCCCAGCC
This sequence comes from Mycocentrospora acerina, assembly GCA_022701365.1. Classification (NCBI taxonomy): domain Eukaryota; kingdom Fungi; phylum Ascomycota; class Dothideomycetes; order Pleosporales; genus Mycocentrospora; species Mycocentrospora acerina. The sequence goes on from JAKUHH010000068.1 coordinate 681,502, forward strand.
GGACATTGTGACGGTAGTGTCTGGAGGAGATCTGAGTTAGTCGTGCAAAGGTGGCAGAAGACAGGCCCAAGAATGCACTATCGCCGGCAATCAAGGTGCGCCGTGGAGAGCAAGAGTGGGGTATGCGGCGATGGCGGGGAGCAGGTCGGCACGTACTTTTCGCGGTTGAAGAGGGAAGACGGGGTGCGAGAGGCGCGAGGTCGTAGTGGAAGGGTTGGGCGGCGGTGAGGTCGGCGGTACGAGTGTTGAGCGTTGCCTGGGAGTGGTCAGCGGTCGATTCGTGCATCAGAGGCTATGATGTCGCTGCGGCGCTAGTGGCATGGCACGTGCCGGCCGGTTCACAAGCACCAGGCAAGCTTCCTTGTCGTCATGTCTGGCCCTGTTGCATCGAGTCTCGTGCTGCTTAGCGACCTGGGGACATGCGCGCTAGGGACAAAGGCTCGCTTTCTCGGCTGGTACTGTCGTCGACTTTGATAAGGAAGGCTGGGCTGATGCTGGGCTGACTCTGCGACAGCATCGATGAGTATGTTGTCGCGACCGCGACATTGCGCTTGAAACACAACTATCCGCCCTCTCACTCGCCTGTCATTGCAAATGTAGACATTGAGCATGTTCTTGAACGAATAAAGCCCCATGAGATGGACGTTGGTACCTGGATCAACGTCATCGGCTACGTCGAGCGGCGGAAGGGAAAGGCAAAAGGCATCTTCGTGCAAGCTATTGCCGTCTGGGATGCTGGCAATGTGGACCTAGAGCAATACCAGAGAGCCGTCGAAAAGAGAAAAGAGGTTGCTTAACGCTGCAGGAGGTAGCAATCAACGCCCGTGATGCAGAGAGCATTGTCAATGTACGCCACACATATACGCCTCACACATGTTGTAACTAGCCAGCACATTATCAACTTTTGGCCTGAAAGAAAGAGAGAGATTATAAAATAACCAAAACGCTACGATTCTCTTACTTTCATACTCAATTCCCGCTGCAAGCAATGCATCTTTCTCCGATTTTGGCCATATAATATAAGGTATTCACCGACCTCAGAAACGATACGCTTTAATACATTGAGTTTGTAGAACTGTCCTCAGTCGTGGATATTACACAGCACATGTCATTGGAGATGACATGTACCAAGTGCTCTACTCTGTGAAACCCAATATCAACATCGGGCCAATGATATATTGGGTGTACACGGAAGACAGGTATGGAGACCGCGACAGGGAAGTGTAGTCCTGACCTAGCAAGAACATGGACCCTGCGTTGTATTGAAGTGAACTTGATATCAACATTGTATACCGCAGTGATAGTACGTGCAATATTGCCTTGAAGGAAGCAATGGCAGTCTTCAAAAATATCATAAACAGCAAATTTTCTTAAACAAGCCGAAGTAGTACCCAACAACTCACCCTTATCATACCATTTTGCATCTCACATGCCATTTAATAACATGACTAGTTTGCTCGCCGGAGAATGACCTCCAAAGGCCTCTTTTCCTACATCAAAGTTAGCATAACTCAAAGAATAAGTAGTCAAGAAGTATTACCCAGAATATGTAAATATTCTGTGCGCCCCAATCCCATCGATCAGCATCATTCTTCAGTGCTAGATCAAATTCCCACAGTAATCTTGCCAGAACGACACGCATCTCGGCATATGCAAGATTCATGCCGATGCAACTATGTCTCCCAATTAGAAACGGTTGAAATACAGACATGTTGTCAGTTTTAGGGTCAGGGTTGAGGAAGCGCTCTGGGATGAAAGAATTTGGGTGCCGGAAGTTGTATGTTTGGCGGTTTGCAGCGTGCTGGTTTACCGCTACATAGGTCTATCATGCGTTAGTTAAACCAAGTTGTTGTCTGATGGAAGTACATACACCACTAGGCACCCATCGTCCGCAAATTGTGTCACCACCTTGCGGCACGATTCTAGGAACGCTTATACTGTTTGGCGGATCGAGGCGTAGCCCTTCGTTGATGACAGCATTCAAATATTGTAACATTCCTGTATTCGCAATCGTGATATCTTCCGCTGTGTTGAACGTGCTCCTTACTTCTTGAGTCACGCGATGCAAAACGCCTTTATTCTGCACGAGTTCTCTGAGAATTGCAGTCAACCCGCTGGATACTGTCTCACTTGCTGCAAATACTATGATGGCCATATTGATCTCCCACTCTCGATCAGAGATCGGAGTCTTGCTGTCGCTGTGCTTCTTTGTCGGTGTTACAAAGTCCGGTCTCTGGGTGTCGAGTGCAAGCCTTTTCATCGCCTTTGCTGCGCTCATCTCACGATGGTCCTTCATCCGCTGAATCACCTTTTTGGGGATGACATAACGGAGTAGCTTATCAATAGGAGGATATGTGTTGATAGATGAAACGAGAGACAAGCCTTTCCCAAAACCCTGCGCTATTTCGACCCAAGGATGTGCCTTTCCGTTCTTCAGGCAGTCGAAAGATTCGCCAAAGGAGAGGTCCCCAGAGATATCAAAGGTGAGGTATTGAAGCCATTTTTCCAAATCCACGGCCCTTTCTTTGCCTTGTTGGCTGGACGAAGCAGCTTTTAGTTGCCTTATGAAGAGCTCCACATAGCCCTCAACCACTGGCGATTGTTCTCGCAGACTTTTATCCGAGAATGAGTTTGCGAATGCGCGGCGAAACCGAGAATGAGCAGCTTCGTCGTAGCCCATGATGGAATGCGGCTCGTCAGGTGTTTGTTTTTGGAACCACGTGCGGTTTCGTTGGAAGGCCTGATGACCGGGCCGACTGACATAGATGTCTTTCCATGCTGCACTGTCTGCATAGGAAAGTTCGTTGGGGGCTATGCGCACGATGGGCCCGTATCTGGTGTGAAAGTTGAGCAGCTCTCGATGCAGTCGTCCTCGATGAGTTGCGATGACGTAGGGTAGGCGAAAAGATCTCCAGGACAAGGGTCCAGGATAGTGACGGAGTGGATGCAAGAAAGCATTGTAGAAGCCGTATGAAAAGACCGCCTGGAATTGAATTGAGAAGGTTAGTGTTTGTGCCTGTTCTTGATGTTGCAAACGAAGGACACAAATAACTCTGTTGGGTCACGATTCTCAAGCTGAGCGCGAAATGATTGTACTCACTATGAGTGGTAATGTAATGAGCAACGCCAGTGATGGTATACTAATTTGTGAAAGTGGAAGCTTTGCCCAAAGAGCGCCTGATGACTGATGGGCTGAGTTCACCATTATGCGATTTGAGACTGGCCGACCGGCTCGTCACGAACTTTTGAGATCTGTGAGTTTACAGCTAAATTTTGATAATCACCAACACATGTACAGAACATATCAACAACATGTATGTTGTGAACTACGTTGTAGAATATATGGTCGTGACGTTGAGGGTTAGTAGGTTAGTGAGTGTTAGTAAGCCTTCTGAATCGACCTTTCCTCTTCCCCCCACCAATCAGATGGCGTCTATTAATTGCTTGAACACAAGTTCACTCATGCATCTTTCGCTCTCCCTCGGCCTATTCGTCTTCAATTTGTATCGCTCAACGTATCACCTTGAGCATCTGCGAAGCATGAAAAGAAAAACGGCATGTTTTCTGCCACGATCAAAGGAACATGACTAGTATACGATGCGCTATACATTTTTTAATCCCGTCTGAGTTGGTATACCTCAATCGTGCCGGTCTCCCGAGAGGACCTTCTATAATAGCTTTTTCCGAGTCTCTACCCTGGATGACTTCCAGATCGCATGTGGATATGCAGAGGTTAGTCGACGGCCTGTCTATTAAGCCCAGACCTAGCATCAACTGATCGAGCTGCACCACTGACCCGCATGCCGTGGAGACGCAGCCCAACCTGCATAACTACGCGAGCCTTCGAAGGAAGCAAATTGTACCCTTTGGGTGGCCTTGCGTTAGGCTCCTAGCCGAGGTAAGGCCCACCCCTGCTTTCAAGAAGTGGCACAATATAGCCACTTGACGACAGCGATTTCAAGGGCCGGTTTGCTGCTCGAGCGGCTGACTGTTGGTCATGTTCATGTTTACGCCGCTCGCAAGCATACCAAGATTATTGAATATCAATACACGAGGCATACTTCTCAACAGCGACCGCAACTAACTCTGCCAGCACGTCCCAGCACCTCTCACCATGATACCCCACGGACTACGCCGTGTGCGATTGTCCACCTTCTGAGAATGGACTGAGCAGTCTCCGCCAATGTGCCTACGCGCCGTGAGCTAATTAGTGTACATTCAAGCCTAAAATGGCGCTTTTCGATATTAATGTGCATGCCACTATCGGGTCATTTGGCCTCTTTGTGGGCCTTTGTGGGCTAATTAATCTGGGTGGTATGCATGGCGTATGCAGTGCACGGATGGCGGATGGGGCCTCCCGGCCTCGTTTGAACTAAAAGCAAACACCGACTTGTTGCCATTTTTACCGGAGCGCTTGTGTTTAAAGGATCTCAAGGCTGTGAATGTTAACGCCACTCGCTGGTGTGTTTGGCAAGGCAGGATTGATATTTCATCAGCAATGCGATCCTCTTGTGGAGGCGATGTTCAGAGACCAACACGCCACAAGAACTCATTGCGAATCCAGGTCCAACACGAGAGCAACAACGCCTCAAACATGCGGCTCGTGGTGAGCAGGCATGGCCATACCGCCGGCGTAACCCCCTGTCATTAATTGGCCAATTGAAGTTAACGGCGATGCTACCAGCCTGCTTCTTTAGGCACAACGGTACCACCACCATCTAGCCGCAGGACCGCCCTGCCACGCTAGGTTCATCTCTAGCACGGCCGTTCATGTCCTCAAGCAAGGATGTTTGGTCAAGCAGATTGACTTTGTCCACGTCTAGCGCATGGGCGGCGCGGTCTGTTCGACGTTGGAGCGCAGGGATGGCAACATGGCACAAGCTGCCAGTATAAGATTGTCAGGCCCTCGTTGAGAGCCTCAAGTCGTAGAACACCAGCCTCTGTTTGTGTTGAATAAGTGGTCTAGTCAAGTTCGAGAAACCTTACTTGGTCAACGTGGTTCTTTCCGTTCGCCCCATCAAAGCTTCCTTCCTCGAAGGTCGAAGACGCACACCCTGCGACTAGGATCACCTCCACCTCACCTCCATACTCCTCGGCTCGCTTATCCTTTCGAAACATCGAACATACCCTTTTTTTCTCGCCTACAATATACTATATCCCTTCGTTTCACCGTCAGCCACAGGCAAGCTTCTTAAACCGATCTGAAAGATTGTGAGAACAGTTGCCATGCTCTTCCCAATGATCTCCGCCGTTTCGCTTCTCGCGCTTCTCGCCAGCTCCGTTCACGCCGTGCCGACCATCAGGACCGCAGAATACCAACCTGCCAGAAACCTGTCCAAACTTGCCAAGCTGTTCCCTACGAGTGCTCTCCCGTCACCGGCCAAGGGTCTGGAGCTCAAATATGTTGCTCTAGGTCTGGGTACACAAAACTACACATGCTTGACTGGGGACGAGAACGCTGTGCCGGGTACTACTGGTGCTGTCGGTAAGTAATCAATCATTCAAACTTCTGTATAGATCACGCACTAATCATTTGAAGCCACCTTGTACGACATTGGTTCATCTCTCGACCAGGATCCCATTGCGAAGTGGAAGATTGGGTCCATCTCCCCTCTTGCTCTATCTCTTAGTTTGAGGCCCAAGCAGCTCACCCAGAACCTTCAGTCCCAGGGTTTTGAGCAGGTTATCGGTCACCATTTCTTCAATGCCTCTACACCCTTCTTTTCACTCGATCAACTAGCCCAAGCCAACTACCCCGTGGCTCGTGTCGCAAAGCTCAACGAGACGGATGCACCTGCGTCAGCCTGCCCTGGCAACACGGCCGAAGGAGCTATCAAGTGGCTCCTTCTGGCAGACACTAAAGGAATTTCCGAAGGTGGTATTGATACTGTGTACCGTGTGGAGACGGCTGGTGGCAACAAGCCTGCGACCTGCAAAGGCCAAAAGCAGACGTTCGAGGTTACCTACGCTGCGCAGTACTGGATCTTTGGCCCCAAGAAGTCCAGCTAGAGAAATTATTGATAGCAAATGGCTGCAGTCATCGATCAACCTGCCACTGTTCCTCCCTAAAGGAGTGAAACATCTCACTAGATATCTCTCGAGTTCCTTTTTTATGGTCGCATAGTAGTCTGTTCTGTCACCAAAAGACGATAGATGTGCGACGTGTTTGCATCTTTCATGTATATATTTGTCCTTCACCACGATACCCCTCGGCGTTTTTGGAGCATCAGAACCGGGGTGGTATCTTTGAAAAAAGCTGCCTAGTGCTCAGTTTTTTGATTTAATTTAAACAAGCAGTATCAACGGGGTCACTGCCTCTGCCACTTTTCCGATCCATCATTCAACTACTTTGCCAAACCCAAATCCTCTGACTCCATTACTAACCCAGACTCCCTCTCCTACCTCCACCGTCTCCACTCCAACCGTCTCCTCCATACAGAACCCTTTCCCCAATGCCCACCTCCTACTTGTACCGCGCTGCCCGCCGGCACCAACCTTTGCATTCCGTACTGAGTGTCCCCACCGCCCCGCAAACGGCTCCCGCAGCTCTCCCTCGTCACTACGATCATCCTTCAACGTCCCGCTCGTGAATTCGCCACTTGGAACTCCCACAGGCGGCGTTACCCATCGCCCGCCGCGGAAGAAATACAGTGATGTCAGTGAGCCTTCGGTAACCTCTGCGCACTCGTTGCGCAGGATGACTTCATGGTAGATGGATGAGGAAGGGGGGAGAGAGCGAGATCGCGATGCATCGTACATGGGGCGGTGGGTGGTCTTGAGGAGGGTGAAGGGCGTGGAGGGTGTGGGTGCAGGGTCCAGGTGCAGTGTCCAGGATGGTGGTTGGGGGTCTTCGTTTTGGGCGGGGAGGGAGTCGTTGGGGCCCAGGGTGAGGGCGCCGCCTGTGAGGGGAGAGGGGCGAAAGGATTCTTCTTGCGCGGGTTGTGGTTGTGAGGGGGATGGTGGGCTTAAGGATGGGGGGTAGAGGGTTGACAAGGGTGTTGGTGGCAAGCTTGATATCTCTACTGTCATGTTTGCTGATTTGTCGAATAAAATACGCAGCTTCATGTGCATGTATCAGTTCTATTCAGCTACGACTTGACGCTTCCCAGGAACTCACTTTCAAGGGTCCTTTCTCTCCACTCTTCTCCACTTCCTCCAGCAGCTCCTTGTGCAATTTCACTCCGTCTTTTAATCGTTCAGCGACATCGTAGAAGTCAAAGTGCTGCGCGGCTTCGACCATGCGATCGCGATGGTAGGCAAGCATGTAAAATGGCGATGGGGCAAGAAAGTTTAATGAGGGGAGAGAGTTTTCGGTCGACGTCAGGAGGAGGGTGTCATAGCGGAGGGAAGTGAAGAGCTGGAAAGGAGTTGGAGACGTCATGTTTTTATTTATTTATGTCTTGTTTGGCTATAGGCACGTGTATGGGCACAGAATGGGAGTTGTGTGTAGGGATTTTTAGGGCTCGAGTCTATGGAAGGCAGATGGAACGATGAAAGTCGGCCATTTGACTCTTAACATCCGAGTACGCCGATTTCGCCGCGCGAGGTGCAGTGAGACGTGGCAGTAGTGACACGCAGTCTGAACGATTTGTAGATTATGCATGTGTATCTTTACATTCAGGCCGCAGTAGGAGATTTTTGACGGTAAAACTGGGCAATGCTCCACAGTCAAATGGTCTTTGAAGAGTATTTCCAGAACAAGAGGACAGGCCTCAGAGCGATAATTGCTGTCAAGGCCACGGATAAAACATCTCGAGTTCGCCGCACGTCGAGGCGCGTGTGTGTCCTAAGTCTTGGCGAATTGATGACGTAACCCTGCCAATTTCTGAAGCAGCTTTCCCAGCTCCGAGTCTATCTCATCACTGACCATCGGCCATTGAGCATATTTTCCAATTCCCCCTCTCCTTTCCCCCCCTCCTTCCCCCCATCAACTCAGCCACGTCTTGATACCACCATGGCAGCCAACTCTTCCAACGGCGGGTTGCCTCCGACCGGCCCTGGACCGTTCCCCGTCACTATTCCCATCGAACCAGGCACAAGCTCGCTGTGGGACCGGTTATCGACCTGGGCGTCAGAGAACAAGGGTGTCGTGTACACAATTGCGGGTCTCACATTGGTAGTGGGCGCAGGTGGCGTCATCTACTACTCCAGTTCAGATAAGAGCGCAGACTCGGGAGCTGGGTCGGCGTCAAACAAGAGAAGGAAGAACCGCGAGCGAAAGCGCGCCAAAGAGAGGGCAGAGAAGGATGCGCCGGCAAAGGACGAAGCAGCAGCTGCTGGTAAGTGCCAGGGTGGGGCGGGCGTAGGTTCAACTGCTGACAGTGTGTGGCAGAGCCCAAGAAGGCGTCAGTGGCGGCAACGACAGAAGATGAGCTTCCCGACGTCGACGAGAACTCAGTGGTGGCGCTTTCAGACGAGGTACGATAAAAAAAACTGCAGTATCCTGTAGCCTAGCAAGTCCGACGGAATGGTGCGGGGGTCGATAAATTCGTTCAGCACACACACGAAATAGTGGGACATAGTGTAGCAGGACTGACTGCTAGCAGGACCGCAAAGATTACGCTGCGAAACTCAAGGCAGCAGGCAACAAGGCCTACGGCTCCAAAGACTACAACCGCGCCATCGATCTCTACGGCAAGGCTATTCTCTGCAAGCAGGACCCCGTCTTCTACTCGAACCGCGCTGCTTGCTACAACGCCATGTCCGACTGGGAGAAGGTCATCGAGGACACAACCGCCGCCATCAACCTCGACAACGAGTATGTCAAGGCCCTGAACCGTCGCGCAAACGCCTACGAGCAGGTCGAGCGCAACAGCGAGGCCCTCCTCGACTACACAGCGAGCTGCATCATCGACGGTTTCCGCAACGAGAACAGCGCGCAGAGCGTTGAGCGCCTGCTCAAGAAGGTTGCCGAGACAAAGGGCAAGGCCATCCTCGCCTCCAAGCAGAAGAAGCTGCCCAGCCCCACGTTCGTCACAAACTACCTGCAGAGCTTCCGCCCCAAGCCGGCGCCAGAAGGGCTCGAGGACGAGGCCGAGCTCGAGGAGGAGAGCGGCAAGGGGCAACTGCGCAAGGGCCTGAAGGCAATGGGCACAAAGACCGCTGAGGGGTACGCAGAGGCTGCGACTGCTTTTGACCGTGCGCTGGAGCTTGGAGATCTCGATGAGCACGAGGCTTTTGCATACAACATGCGCGGCACCTTCAGCTATCTCAAGGGCGACAACGAGGACGCGCTGAGCGACATGGACAAGAGCATCGAACTGCAACCAACACTGACACAGAGCTTCATTAAGCGTGCCAGCATGCACCTCGAGCTTGGTTAGTTGACCGGCTCATCTCACTTCAGAACAAAGCTAACAATCACAGCTAACCCCGAAGCTGCTGAGGCAGACTTCGCCGCCGCTCTCGAACAAAATAGCACTGATCCCGACATCTACTACCACCGCGCACAGCTGCACTTCATCAAGTCTGAATTTGGGGAAGCCGCCAAGGACTACCAAAAGTCGATTGACCTGGATGCTGACTTTATCTTCTCGCACATTCAGCTCGGTGTCACACAATACAAGATGGGCAGCATCGCCTCGTCCATGGCTACCTTCCGCCGCTGCATGAAGAACTTCTCCCAGGTCCCTGACGTCTACAACTACTATGGCGAGCTCCTCCTGGACCAGCAGAAGTACCAAGAAGCTATTGAGAAATTCGACACAGCTGTTGAGATGGAGAAGACGAGTAAGCCCCTTGGCATGAACGTATTGCCACTCATCAACAAGGCCCTCGCACTTTTCCAATGGAAGAACGACTTTGAGGATGCCGAGAAGTTGTGCGAGAAGGCACTGATTATCGACCCTGAGTGCGATATTGCTGTTGCTACCATGGCACAGTTGTTGCTGCAGCAGGGCAAGGTTACAGAGGCGTTGAAGTACTTTGAGCGTGCAGCCGAGCTGAGCAGGACAGAGGGAGAGATTGTCAATGCGTTGAGCTATGCCGAGGCGACAAGGACACAGTTGGAGGTATGTGGCTCTTTATTCTTTTCACACGACAGGTTGCTAACAGGTTGCAGGTCCAAGAAAAGTATCCCAAGCTTGCCTCGCGGCTAGGCGCCATGGGCGGAGGTGCTGGCGGGTTTGGCGGCATGCGGTAATTCACTCTCCCCCACTTGTTGTTGTTGAGTTTTTCTTGAGTGTCCTAAAAAATGCATATGCTATCCCTTTTTTGCGGACCTTTTATCCAATCTCCGCATGTACATTACTGATTGAATTGAACTGCCTTGAACGAGCTTGACGATATAATTATTTGTATCCGCTGTCAGACATTCTCCGCTCCGTAGATGATTGTCTTGTATGCACCATCTACGCTCCTAAATCGAAAGTACACAATGTATCCTGTCTTTTTACATGATTGTCATTCCTGTTTAGCTAGGGGATGGATAAAAATATATATACATATGTGTGTATACACATGTTGACGAATACAATTATGCGAGTGCCAGAAATTTTTATTTGAATCTAAAATAAAAACAGAGAAGTAACTTGACTGGACATTTTTTTTTTAAAAAAAAATCATGGCATGAAGTGTGCCGTAACATGTTGATTTTATTCTTATAATAAAAATTATTCTCTCCAATCATCATCCTGCCACAGTGGAGGAAGGAGATTTAGCCAAAAAGGCCAAAAGAAGAAACAGAGAGAGAAAGAGAGAGAGAGAAAATCTAAGAGCTGAATTTCGGTTTGGTTGAGTTTATGGGATGAGGCAGGCCATGCTTCGTTAAGTTGAACCAGATGAATACCTGGACAGAGGGAAGGAGGGATGATAGCTTTTTCCTTTATTCTGGTAAGATAACCCCTTTTTTTTTGGATGTGAGAAGGGAGGGGAGGGGTCGTGCTGGATTGTCTCTAAGAAGGGTGGTGCTTTGTTTGTATATGACTTATTCGTCATCCGCGTAGAGTGAGAGATAAAAAGATGATTTTAGGGTACATGGTCTCGTTTATCAAGTTGAGTTGTGTTGAATTGAGGAATGTGAACACTCCAGTGGCCTGGTCGATACGAATTCTATTCTCCAAGAGAAGCCCAAGTGTGTGTACGAGACAACATGTTGCGGGTGGAGATGATGAAAAATCTGGAAAAAAGAAAGACGCGGAATGCAAATTTGGTGATTGATGTAAACTACCGTCTTGGAACTATATGGGTATTACAATTCCCATCCCATTCCATCCCACCCCTGTCCGTGTACATCTATCCGTAACTCCTCAAACACCGCTAGGTCTACGCGCCAACTCCTGCTCCCATCTCAAACCCAAATTACTCCCCACTCAACTGCAAGATAAGCGTACTCGCCACATCCAAGAATGGAAATGGGCTCGTACAGACTTTGTCTCCGTCCTTTCTACCAACACCAACCTCCTCGGTCCTTTCCCTCAAGACGCCCTTGCCTCCCTCCCTCAGCTCCTTGGCGAGATCATCCGGTAGCGGCTCGCCCTCGCCCAGCCTACGCCACACTCCCTGCTCGTCGTCCCATCCGTCTTCATAGTTATGCAAGAGCGGGAGTTCAAGACCGTTATTTGTAGTGGACGAGGCCTTAATCTCGCGGACGAGATTCGACACTAGTCGCTCGTACCCCGCACACTTGAAATCAACAACGAAGAAGTCGCGGTCAATGGAGTAGAGTTGTATGGAAACGTAAATGTATACTGCTTCGTCAGGGGTGGCGTAAACTGGCTCGCCTTCCTTTGCTTTCATGCCCTCGATTTGGTGGCCGAGACTGCTGGAGCTGGTATTTGTCGAGCTGCGTCTTCTCAGCCCGTTGGGATCGTGGTTCAAATCGACACGCGACGAGTGAGTGGATGACGGATGTGCGACACCCGGGGGAAACATGCCGTCTTTTCGGAAGCGTGCGTTGATTACCCATGGGTCTTCAGGGACGTGATATCCCCAGTCGTTAGTGTGGTTGTAATGTCTCTTCTGTCTCCCGCGTGGTGGGTCATCTTTCGCCTCGCCGTTATGCACAGAGAGGGGTTCTCGGCGCGGCGAGTCGGGGCGGGCCGGGGCATCATCGCCTTGCGAAGAATGACTTGAAATGGACGAGCCTCGAGAGCGACTGCGTGATCGCGATCGAGGTTTTTCCTGCGATTCCCTCGAGCCGCTGCGACTACGTGACCCGCTCCGCCCACCAGCTTTGCGAATCTTTGGTACTTCCCAGTCTGCACCCATAGCTTTCAAAGCTTTGAAGATGGCTAGCATTGCTTCGGCCGGCTGATTTCTCGAGCGAATACCAAACTGCCACTTTGTCGGTCGCGACTTTTTCGCTGGAAGGGTGGTCATGGGCTCAGGTCTCTGTCTATGCGGATCGACAACTGCACGGAAGTTTGGTTTCAGGCGCCGAGCGGATATTTGTCTTTGTTCTTCCGTCTGTTCTGCGGTGAGTGGTGCGCCTTCCTCGCCTTGGGGACGAGGGGATGGTCGGGGATGACCCTTCATGTAGGCTTTATGGTACTCGGTGAGACTGCTGGGCAAGATGGCGATTGTGCTCACGGGACTGCGCACACTCGCAATCTGGCTGCTGGCATTTGATCCTTGACGCACGCGTTCGCTATTGGATGATGGTGGGATGACCTGTGGAAGAGATGCAGTAGCCATTCTTTGCGGGATGGAGGTGCCTAGATAGCTTTCTTGATGTGATGGCGGTGATTGTGCGAGAAACGGTTGGAGATTCTTTTCTTGAGCGAGCAGTGCTATATGCATGTTAGTAAAAGACCAGGTACCATCTTAGGAAGTAGTCCAAGGATCATGGGTCGCACATTGTATCACAACCTGTGGACAAAGACGCACATTGAAGCACGAAATGGTACCCACAACGCGTATTAACGAAAATGTGACTTACGGTTCGCTTTCATCATCTGATTCTCCCGTACGATCAAGTACGCATCTTTGATTGCACTTGGCTCATCACGAGCTAAAGCCTCTTGAACGTCATGCTTTGCATAACCCATGGTCTTGCCCAGCTTTGTGACAACAGTCTCGTGCAGCTTCTGTACGATCGGGGTAGGTTGCGATTGTGCGAGGCTCTGTGGATCGATGGCCTTGTTCGGATCGCTGCCCGTGTCGAAGAACTCTTGGATTGGCGGCTCAAGGTAGGCTGGAAGATCTTTGGTGAACCAAGGATCTTGTCGGATTTCTTGGATGGTGATGCGGTGCACCGGATTAACCATCAACATCTTCCTAATAAGGGAAACAGCACCCGGAGACAGATAGTTGGGGACGCTGTAGTTACCCGCAGCAATTTTCTTGAAGAGCGTAGGGATATACTCGTCGTCGAACGGAAGTCGCCCAACGAGCAGAACATAGAGGATGACGCCACAGCTCCAAACATCAACTTCTGGGCCTGCGTACAATTTTCCAGAAATGACCTCGGGCGCAGCGTAGTTGGGACTACCACAGCTCGTTTTCAGAAAGTTGCCGTCTGTCATGATGTTGCTCAGTCCAAAATCGGCAATCTTGACGTTGTAGCGGTCATCCAGAAGAAGGTTCTCTGGCTTGAGATCGCGATGCACAATTTTGTGCCGGTGGCAGTACTCGACGGCGCAAACAATCTGCTGAAAGAACTTGCGGGCCTTGTCCTCTTGAAGTCTCCCGTTGTTGACAATGTAGTCGAACAGCTCTCCGCCAGCATATTCGAGGACCATGATGATCTCCGTCTGTGTCGTTATGACTGTGTATCTGGGAGATGTTAACGAGGGGCTACGCCACATGGACACACCTGACGTACAGTTTGATGATGTGAGGATGTCGCAGAAGCTGTAGATACTGAATCTCGCGCTCTATCCTTCCTGCCATATCGCGTGTGACCAACCTCTTGCGATTGATGATCTTGAGAGCAACCTTCTGCCCACTGACCTGGTGGGTCGCCAACTTGACTTTGCCAAAGGAGCCCTCGCCCAGCGTCTTGACGATGGTGTACTGCCCCAGCCGCTGGCTTGCCTTTGAGTCCCTGCTCTTGTTTTCCGTGGTGATGGGCGCGGCAGGGGCGGCAGCAAAGTCGACTGTCCTGGTTGTGCTGGCGCCTCCCCGGCGTGGGGCAGGCATGGAGATGGAGAGCTCCTCGAGGTCCTCATTGTCGATGGCGGCCGACATGGTGGGCGCGTCGACAAGGCGAAGATATGCTGCGACGGCGGCTCTGTGCCGAAGAGGTCAGCACGGCAGTCGACAGCTGCGCATGTCGCGACACGTGAAGCAGCGCACAATTTTGCTCATGACTAACAGCACAACCGGGGAATGACTTACGTCACAGATGCAGCGCACAACCGTGGTTCAAACGGCCTCTCACGCTGGAACGGGCTGTTCGGCTGCCCCACTCACGGCGTTGCAAAGAAGCACATATGGTTGCGGAACAGCTGGAAGGAGAGTTGGGGATCAACAGCTTCACACGTGCAATGTCTGCGGCTGCAGCTGGGTTGTGGGTTGTGTGACTGATCGGTGGAGCGTGCAGTGCTGCAGGGGGGCGGCGAAGGGTGGGGAGAAGGAGTCGTCAGTGCACTACGAATGGCGGGGCGCCGTTGTTCTCCAGATCCAGCGTTGGGCGAAGGGGAGGGGGACGCTGACAAAAGACGGCCGCGCGAGGAGTCGGCAGCACAGAGAAAGTCAAGTTGCACAGGGCGGCGAGAATCGTGAACTGGGGCAGAGTGACGGCGTTAGCGGCTGGTGGGGGCTGCGCGGTGTGCGGTGCGAGATGCGAGGTGCGAGGCGCGAGGTGTGTTCCATGTGTGTGCCTATCGTGAACTCGATGCACTGATTCAGCCATGTCGACGATTGCCTGCCGCTCCCTCGCCGATCGTTGGCCCTTATCGCGTCTGAACATACGTAGATAGTACAACTGGGCACTTTCACAACGCTGTACCCGCCGGTGCGTGAGTGTTGAGGGGGCTGCTCGTGCTTGTGCAACCTATCTGCAGGTTGGCAGCACTGCACCCAAGACTCAGCCTGATGACTTGCATAAGGCCACTTCATAACTCTGCTCCCGCACCCGCCTCAGCGCAACGTGACCCTCGAGACGCTCCATCATGGGCATCTCGAGCAAGACATCGCAAACTGTAACTCCCTGATGTCCAACTGCCTTCCAATCTACGTGCAGAGGAATTGGTTCCGCCCGCCGCAGGGTCCAGCATCTTCCCTCTATTTGAAGCGAAACATGCGTCCCAGCCCACGCTGCTGCAGCTCTCGCCTTGCCGCCCCATCCACATATCCGGGCTCGCCCTCACTGGTTGAGCTTGCACTACTACCTTTCCCTTTCCCGTTGCCAAACACCCTCAACAGAACCACCATGACCGCCGCACTAAGCACGCTTACGCAGAGAATGCCAATCATTACCAGGTTGCTCTTGCGGTACTTGTGTGGGCCCTTTGAATCTGCAGGCCAACCCGTGTATAGCGCGTAAGTGGTGAGGATACTGCCTAAATTGCCCAGTCCAGAGACGAGAGCGCTGGCTGCTGCAACACCAACTTCGCCATGTCGCGGCTGGAAAATCTCGTTCGTCCACGTCATGCAGATGGGCACTGTTGGTCCAAGTCCAAATCCCACCATTAGGAGACCGCCGTATCGTGACCACGAGTTGCCGCTGCCAGCAAAGGTAGTCACGAGCAGACCAGTAATCTGGATCAGGACAGCTGAGCTGAAGAAGAGTGCGCGGTGGTGGTGGAAGCGATCCGATAGTGGCGTGACAATGAGAATCGCAATGAGATCCATCTGGATGGGTTTGTAAGCTACTTTCCAACAATCGACAACATGTGACTTACAATCCAGATCGGTGCGGTAAGAAGACTCAAGTCGATGCCGCTAAGCTTTGGGTTGATGCCTCGAATGATGACAGATGCATAGTTTTGCGTGCCAATTCCAACACCCACAACACCAAAATACATCATCACTAACGGCCACAGTCTCCAGTCGATGAGGACGTTCCAAACGTCCCTCATGTTCCACGCACGACGATGGTAGACTCTCGTCAAATCTTCGTAGTGAATCTTTGCGTCCTCTCCCGTGAGTGCTGGTTTGCTGTGAGGGAGGAACCGCTCCCAGCCCGTCCGTACGCGTTCTTCTCCAGGTGGAAGTGGGCGATCGGGAAGCCACCAAAGAAGCGATACACCGACGATGAAGCCCACAATTCCATAAAGAAGAAACATCCACTGGAAACCCACGAGCCCACCAAGTCCGTCCATCTTCTGAAATCCAGCTGATACAAGACCTACTACGGCGGCGGATACTTGGGACGCTGTAAAGTATCTTCCAATGCGCTTTCCAGTCCGTGATGGTGGGTAGAAGAGCGTAAGGTAGTACGACATACCAGGCCACATGCCTGCAATAACGATACCAAGTAGTAGACGAAGAAGGCTGGAGCAATGAATCAGCGAGTGTGCGCATCCAACACAAGTCAATGCACCTACTAGAAACTCCATGCAGCTTTCATTGCTGTCAAACACATTCCAATAATGCCGACACTGATGACAATCCTACTCATCCAAGCATGGGGACTGGCTCTTGACATGATCAGATTCGACGGCAAGTCGAAAATCACATAGCACACATAGAACAGCGCCAGACCAGTCGAAACCTGCTTTGGCGTCAAGTTAAGCTGTGAGGCAAGATCGTGGCCCTTGTCCAAGTTCATAGTCTGTGCGAGTCCAATGTTGGAACGAATGGCAGAGCACATGAAATAGAGTATCCAAAACGCTGGTAGAATACGGCGGTCGAGTTTCCTTTGAATCCGTCAGTTGAAACTGCAAGAATGCCAAACTCGAGGGAATACGCACGCGTAGACCTTCTCAATCCTGTCAATATCAACGATCTCAGATCCTGCCTCAACATCTTCATGCAAATTTCCCTTCAATAGCGAACCAGGGATTTCCTGAGGCGCTCTCGCAGCAGCTCCAGACGCCATAATTGAGTCTCACAGATTGCAAAAAGTCAAAAACAAAGGCGAAGAAAAAAGTCAAAACGGAAAGATGAATCACCTAACAGGCTTGGTAAAGCTCAACCCATCCAAGCTAAGCCGATGCCGGCCGGTGATGTCGTTGGTTCCCAATCAGTCACTCGCCAAACTATGCAGATTTCGTCTCTCCATAAGGTACGCGCTAGTGGTGGTTGGGGAACGCGTTAGGCGGTGAGGACCCTCTTCTTCCTTGTGCGCGGAGCAGAAGGACTCATGTCGTGCAGCAAGCGAAAATAATCCGAGTGCCTCGGACAATGTACTGCAGTAGGCTTTGGTGGATGGAGGGGTGGTTTTTGATGGGGCTCGGTCTCCCGCTAGGAGGGGGAAAGGAGCTTGGACGCAAAGTCGAAGTTGTGTTCGTCATCGTTCCTCGAGCTTTGGAGAGTTGAGTAACTACTGAACGCATAATTGCCCACTCTCTCGTCGTTGCTTCAGTTGCTTTCCGTTCATAATGCTTTCAAACACTTTCGCGCGCTCGACGCGTTGTCTCAGAGCCTCACAAAAAGCTCCAACCCTCTTTCTCCGCGGCTCAAGAAATGTCGCGACATTACCAGAAAATCCACACATTGCACGCTCTCTCTACCTTTATACAAAAATTGCTTGCTAACCTAGTCCAAGTACGTCCATGATCACCCGCTCGACCAATCTAAAAAGCTCCTGTCCCTCCTCCCCACCACACCGCCAGCTCCTCAACTCGCAATAGGGACCTGTACCTCTCTCCCCGCCACCCCACAATCCTTTACCCCCAATCCGCCTTTCCTCCCAATTCTCTCTTCTGTGTATGCTGTTTACGCCGGCGAAGACCCCGCAGTCCAACAACAAGCCGCCGTCTTTGCATCACCTGGTGGCTTTAATCTCGGCGGAAGCAACAAGGATGCGTCGAACAACCAAGGTGGGGCGGGGGGCGCTTCGCGAGGCGGCTGGATACATGTTAGTGATCTGAGAAACCCTCCCGATTATGGGAGAATTGCGTGGCCCGAGGACATTTTGGGAAGCTTAGAGGTAGATGGGAATGGCAAGGTGGTGGATGGCGGGAATTGGTCAGAGAGTGGGACGTATAGGATTGTGACGAGGGAGGGAATATTGGGGTTGACAGATTATATGAGGGGGAGGGTAGTTCAAAGGCTGAGGGAGATGGAGAAGGATATTAAGGGGAAGGCGTAGATGTGGAAGGTGCTTGTAGGACTATTGTGTGGTGGAGAGCAG
Organism: Mycocentrospora acerina; assembly: GCA_022701365.1. Lineage (NCBI taxonomy): Eukaryota > Fungi > Ascomycota > Dothideomycetes > Pleosporales > Mycocentrospora > Mycocentrospora acerina. The sequence goes on from JAKUHH010000068.1 coordinate 699,683, forward strand.
AGGAGAAGAGAGAGTGGAATCAGCAAAGGGAAAGGGTACGCATTGCGTGGCTACCAGAGCAAATTTGTAATATAACTGTAAATCTATATTCATCCCTTCTGTACTGCACTTTATTCTGCAATTTACTCATGTTTCTGTAGATCGCAAGCCCCACCTAGCGCGACACGGAAGTCCGCCCTCGCGATCTTTCCCACCAAACACCACCCCTCCAACTCACCCACACACGTCACAACGCCTACTACCACTTCCAAAATGAGCGACGCCAACTCCCCCAAACCCGTATCCGTACTCTTCGTATGCCTCGGAAACATTTGTACGCGCTGCCCCTCCTATCCATCCTCCACATCAAACTAACCACCACCACCACCTATCAGGCCGCTCCACAATGGCAGAAGGCGTCTTCCAATCCCTCGCCTCTAACCACCCCCTTGTCAACACCATCGACTCGTGCGGTACAGGCGCCTACCACATCGGCTCGCAGCCCGACTCGCGCACACTCTCCACCCTCGCAGCCAACGATATAAAAACATACCGCCACCGCGCGCGCCAATTCAAACCCACCGACTTTGACACTTTCGACTACATTTTCGCAATGGACGCGGACAATCTCGAGGACTTGGAGAGGATGAGGGGCAAGGAGGTTAAGAAGAGAGGAGGTGAAGCGGGGTTAGGCAAAGTGATGCTTTTTGGGGAGTTTGGCGGGAAGAAGAAAGCAGAGGAGATTGTGGATCCGTATTATGGCGGGAATGAGGGGTTTAGGACGGCATTTGAACAGGCAGGGAGGATGAGTAAGAGGTTTTTGGAAGGGTTGGAGAAGGGGGAGCTGAGTTGAGAGTGTAGTCGTTGGTAGTGGTAAGGCGTTGCTTGGTGGATGAGGTTGTTGGTGAATGAATGATGGAGGATAGAATTGATACCCATAGAATGCTACATGATTAATCCTTCATGTCAGCATTTGCGAAGCATTGAGCGAGAGCATGCTTAAACGTCGAGAACGAATTGGGTCAGCCAAGGCCAACTCTATTGTAAATACTATGAGAACATTTTGAGGAATATTCTGTGAAAAATGTGCTTTAAGTATTCTTGCAACTTGGTAGCAGTGGTTGTCAGGCTGCACAGGCGAGGCGTATTCCCATGTCAGGCACAATCTGCTGTTCCCTGCCCTATCATCTGGTGTCCCATCAGCCTGTCAGCCTGAAAACTCTCTCGCGTATTGCCTCTTCTTTGGGCCTTTTTTGTCGGCAAATATGTCTCAAAGTGCACAAAGGCACCCACTTTCGCTCAGCCGCACACAAGCTGCGCATCACTCTGAAAGTGGGCTCCCGTTGCGTTTGGGCGAGAATGGAGACGGAGGAGTTGGGCAACAGCGAATAATGCTGACTCTTTGTTCCTCGAGCACCAAGGCGCAGTTGCAAACCGCTCGGACGCTCGACAGCCGTCACGCAGATCTTATGTATGCACGGTCCGAAATAGAGCAGGTTCGTAACGCGCGCGCCACGCAGCCCCAGGTTTCAAGGATTGAGGCTGCGCATTAACGAACGCTGCTGACTCTGCCAGCTCAGGGCTGAAGCAGTCCTGACCGCCATCGCATTTGTAGCGCTCGCTGCCCCAGCTGTAGAAATAGAATCTGATCTTTTGCAACTTGCTGCCCCCTCGTCTCTGCGGCGACACCGTCATAATTCACCGTATAGCCGACAACCGCGTTGCTAGGGTAAACAACTGCGGTGCTCCAGCGACGCTACCATCTTGCCCCCACCATACATAACTGAAACCAGACATCCTGGCACCACCATTCGACAGACCATCCAAGCACAGCTTGATTTGCCGGGCCAACCTGGAAGTTTGTGTTTGGACTGTGGAGTGGGTGATCGCTTTGTCCGCGCATTGATACAGGGCGCAGCACCGCCGTTGACACTTGTGATACGTCTGGCTCAGCACCATGGCTGGCTACAACAGACTAGGTAAGTACGCTCCCTCGCCCCTTCCCGCCGCGATGCCGTGCCATTCCCAAGCCTGTGATTACGACTGCATGCGCCCAGCCGCATCCACCGCTTGTTTTTCGTAGAGCATTACCTGGGCTCTGTTTACACACCCACGCCTTCATTGCTACCCACCATCTATTCATTCGCTCGCACTGCGCCGCTCGCTGAATCTCAGACTAATCACGAGGCTGCAGACGCAGACCGCCCAGAAATGGATCCTCGAAGACCTGGCCCTGGCCGCACACCCTCTCCAGGACAGCCTCTGCAGGGCTACCAGCTCGAAGACAGATATGGAGCCTCGCCAGCACCGCTGGAAATCCCCATGGGGCCAAACCCCGCCGCAGCATCGGGAGACAGACTACCGCTGCAGCCAAGTGTGAGTGATGGTGAAGAGTCAGGCTGAACATCGAGTTGGGTGCATGGCAACCGGACAGAGCTGACGAAACACAGTATTCCGTAGAAAACATCCCATACCACTCTGGGAATTACCGCGACGAGTACGACCCCCGTCCAGGCCCTCACCACAACGATAGCGACTATTCTCTCGACCCACAGGCGCATCACGATGCATACTACAATCCGCCATACGACCCCTCGCCGCACGAAGAGAGCGCGCATCCAGGGTACGGCACACAGCCAGACCACTACTGGCAGGATGAAGAGGACAGGAGACCCATGATACATGGTGCAAACTCATATGGTCCAGATCCCCACGAAGGCATGGATCCGCATGACCTGGATCCAGAGGACCCGTTCCAAGACGAGCCTGAGGCCGCGCCTGAGCCTGTTGCTGTGAAGCGATGGAAGACTGTCAAGGAGGTTCAGTTGTTCAAAGGCAACTTGGTGCTAGATTGCCCGATTCCGCCACGGCTGCTAAATCAGGTCCCACATGCACAGCCCCCAGAGCGTGACGAGTTCACCCATATGCGATATTCCGCCGCCACTTGCGATCCTTCAGAATTTGACTCTGAGCGCTTCACTCTGCGTCAGAAGCTGTTCGCAAAGCCCAGGCACACTGAACTTTTCATTGTTGTTACCATGTACAATGAGGAGGACGAGTTGTTTGCGCGTACCATGACTGGCGTGATCAAGAACATTGAATACATGAATTCACGGACGAACAGCAAGACGTGGGGCAAGGACGCGTGGAAGAAGATTGTAGTCTGCGTCGTCAGCGATGGACGTGCCAAGATCAATCCGCGCACACGAGCTGTCCTAGCGGGTCTTGGTGTTTATCAAGATGGCATAGCCAAGCAGCAGGTCAACGGCAAGGATGTGACTGCGCATATTTACGAGGTGAGTTATCTGTCATTGGCCGTGTTTAAATCCGTGATTAACAATCTGCTAGTATACTACTCAAATGACCCTCGACATCAAGAAGGGTGTTGTTGGCGTCAAGAAGGGTACCACTCCAGTCCAGATGCTCTTTTGCCTAAAGGAGAAGAACCAGAAGAAGATCAATTCTCACAGATGGTTTTTCCAGGCGTTTGGAGCTGTTCTGGACCCAAATATTTGTGTCTTGATTGATGCAGGAACCAAACCTGGCAAAGATTCGATTTACCACCTCTGGAAGGCATTTGACTTGGAGCCCATGTGCGCAGGTGCTTGTGGTGAGATCAAGGCTATGCTGGTCCACGGAAAGAAGCTCTTGAACCCACTTGTCGCGACGCAGAACTTCGAGTATAAGATGAGTAACATTTTGGATAAACCTTTGGAATCAGCTTTCGGATTTATCAGCGTTCTCCCAGGTGCTTTCTCCGCATACCGCTACGTTGCGTTACAAAACGACAAGACCGGACAGGGACCACTGGAGAAGTATTTTGCTGGAGAAAAGATGCACGGCGCAAATGCTGGTATTTTCGAAGCGAATATGTACCTTGCTGAAGATCGTATTCTCTGCTTTGAACTGGTTTCCAAAAGGAATTGCCACTGGATTCTGCAGTATGTCAAGTCTGCGAACGGAGAAACTGACGTACCTACCACCATGGCAGAATTCATCGGTCAGCGACGTCGATGGTTGAACGGTTCCTTCTTTGCTGCTGTATATGCTCTGGCACACTCTTTCGACATCTTCCGCAGCGATCACTCCTTCATCCGCAAAATGATGTTTCTTGTTGAGTTCGTCTACCAAACCATCAGTATGATCTTTGCTTGGTTCGCCCTTGGTAACTTCTTCCTCGTCTTCCGCATTCTCACTGCCTCTCTTGCCACCGAAATTGGAACTGCCGGAAAGGTTCTCTTCATCATCTTCGAATGGCTATACATCGGCGTTCTGATAACATGTTTCATCTTATCACTTGGTAATCGACCTCAGGGTGCCAACAAGTGGTACATGTCCATGGTTATCTTCTGGAGTATCATTATGGCCTACCTCATGTTTGCATCGGTCTTCATCACTGTTCGCTCTGTCCAGGGGCAGATCAGGGACAATAACGGATTCAGCTTCGCTGATCTTTTCAAGGATCGTATTTTCTTCACGATCATCGTGTCCCTGTGTTCGACATATCTGATGTGGTTTGTTGTATCCATTCTCTTCTTGGATCCGTGGCACATGTTTACGTCGTTCTTCCAATACCTCTTGATGACGCCAACATACATCAACATTCTCAACGTCTACGCTTTCTGCAACACGCATGACATTACATGGGGAACAAAGGGTGATGACAAGGCTGAGAAGCTTCCATCCGTTACCACCAAAGCGGATGGAAAGGCAGACATTCAGGCTCCCACAGATGATGCCGACTTGAACACACAGTATGAGACAGAACTCCGCGTCTTCAGCACAAAGTGGAAGGAAGAAGTAAAGGTTGTATCTCCTCAAGATAAGCAAGAAGACTACTACAAGGGTTTCCGATCTGGTGTTGTTCTCTTTTGGATGTTCTGCAATCTAGGTCTTACCGCACTAGTGTTGCAGTCTGGTGGCCTCGAACTTACGGTTAGTAACCCAGATGAGGCTCAGCAGAAGCAGACCGACGTCTCGACAATTTACCTCGCTGTGGTGTTGTGGAGTGTAGCAGGTTTGGCGGCGTTTAGATTTATAGGAGCCATGTGGTTTTTGGTAGTGCGCATGGTAAGTTGTCACATCCCAAATGTCTCCGAGTCGTCGGATCTTTTTATCAATGAGCTAACCAACTTTATTAGTTCCGCGGCGTGTAGTTGCCCTCGTTTAGGTATTTCTGTGTAAAGCGACGGCGTTGGGTGTACTTACCGGGCTAAGGACAGTGCATAGATGGACTTTCGGACCACCTTCACCATACAGTATTCTGGGTGTGTACTATGTATTGATGGCGTATGGCCTTATGTATACGAGATCATGACTTGAATACCATTGTACTTGCGATGCGGGCGTAAATGTAGCAACTTGAACTTTTACCTGCTGGCCCCTCTCTACTTCTCACTGCTCTCTCACTTCACTCCCACGTTTCATACCCAAATTCTCTACTTTCACCATATTGTCGTCGACAGAATCGGTTAGCGCGATCCACATGCTCCCGTCGCTCATGCCCACTGATACATAAAACAATATGGCCAGCCTCACAAGATTTTCTCACCAACGACCTAGCTCAGTTCGAGCCAACAATTCTTCTTCTTACTAGATCTTACGACGGCGTCGAGCTTTGCTAGGTGTGTGAAGACTCTCGGTCGACGAACGATACTTCACCATTTGGTAAGGCAGTGCTAACAGTACATGTTCCAAGGTATCTTGAAAAGATCTCCCTAAACGAAATCATGAGTTGGGATACTGGAGCTGGTGAGTTGCGACTTACCAGAGGTTTACGGTTACATGGGTACTGATACGTGTAGGTGCTGAGGCCTGGCCTGCTGACTCTGCAGCTGGAGGAAATGCTGATGCTGGTGCTGGCGATTCCTGGGGTGGCAGCGGTGGTGATGCTGGTACTGGCGGTGACGGTGGTGATCAGACGTGCCGCGTGTGAGTGCTCTCTGGATCAACATCTTACCACAGAAATTTGCTGATGTGAGGCACAGTTGCAACCAGACTGGCCACTTTGCCCGCGAGTGTCCAGATAAGCCTCCTGGTGGTGGTCTGACCGGCGAGTGCTACAATTGCGGCGAGGTTGGACACAACAAGGCCGACTGTACTAACCCTAGGGTCGAGCGCCCGTTTACCGGCACCTGTAACGCCTGCAACGAAGAAGGTCATTCGGCTCGAAACTGCCCCACTAACCCTATGAAATGCAAGCTTTGTAACGAGGAAGGTCACAAGGCTCTCGAGTGCAAAGGCCGCCGCATTGTGGACTGGACGGGTGTGCCGGAACTGACTGCTGAGGATGCCTGGACCAAGCTGATTGACTCGGCCAAGGAGAAAGATCTCGACATGTTCCGTATCTGCCTCAGGTCCTACGCTCGTGCCGTGATCAACGACTTTGATCTTCCTTCCGTAGAGTCGGCTCTTCGGGAAGATGGTCTTCCTGTCTATTTGATTGCAAAGCAGCAAGAGATTGCTACAAACACGACCATCATCGACCTGATTGGCAATCCTGCTCGGGAGTATGTTCTTACTGTTCAACTTTCACCTAAGCCTCGTCGTGCAAAGATGGCTCATGGTTGGCCTGAATCCCCTGAGCAGAACATGGAGCGTCTTGCTTCTGCTGGGTTTGTCCAGGACGTTGGTGTTCCCATGTGTGGCAATTGTGGTGAACTCGGCCATATTCGCAAGGTATGTCATATTATAGTGATTTCTTTAGTGGTGGAGGATGAGCAAACACCATCTCTTTCAATTCTTGAGCTAATATCAGATACAGCATTGCAAACAGGAGCAAGTTGAACGCGAGTCTGTAACGCCAGCCATCCAGTGCGTCTACTGTCAAGAGGTGGGCCACCGTGCGCGCGACTGCCCCAAGGAGCGTGTCAACATGTACGCCTGCAAAAATTGCAAGCAGGAAGGTCACAACGCCAAAGAGTGCCCCGAGCCACGTTCAGCTGAGGGAGTTGAGTGTAGGAAGTGCAATGAGACTGGTCACTTCTCCCGTGATGTATGCCTGAGTGCACTCCACATCGATGCAAACATTCTAACAGATATCAGTGCCCCAACGTCGAGCAGCGTCCTCCGAGAACTTGCCGCAACTGCGGTTCCGAAGACCACATCGCCAAGGAGTGTGACCAGCCTCGTAACCCCGATCTCATCACCTGCCGCAACTGCGAGAAGCAGGGTCACTTTTCTCGTGACTGTACTGAGCCCAAGGACTGGACCAAGGTCAAGTGCAACAACTGCGACGAGATGGGTCACACTATCAAGGTTTGTGACATGACTTTAAATTCAAATACACTAGACTAACTTTCTCAGCGTTGCAAGCAGCCGATTGCTGAGGATGGTATGGGTGGAGGTGGTCCGGTGGCAGCCTCTGGCGGTTGGGATACCTCTGGTGATGCTGCACCGGCAGCCGGTGGCGGGGACTCCTGGGCTGGAGGTAACGCTGGCGGTAGTAGTGCCTGGTAGATGGTTAACACTGTGTATGAGATGCAAGGCCATGAGAAAATGTCGCAGGTATGTAGGCATGCTTCATTAGGATCTGGGTGTCATGTATCGCGACAGCTTTCTGACTGTGTGGTGACTTTGTCACCGAGATTTCGCTAGCAGAATCGGATATACAATGAATAGCTCAGTACCCAGTCTACATCTTGATAAATTTGTGGGATGAATGATTTGTATTTATACAAGTCCGAATGCTACAACGATAGTCACACTCCTGTCGATTGTGTCCTCAAATAGAATGAAACGGATCTGGGGACAGGCTTGACGCACATGGGATCCTTTGAATACAGTAATTTCGATGCAGAAGTAGACGTTGCTGAAATTGGGGTTATTTTGAACGTGTATCTGCCTGAAAGTGTGTAATTGAGACTCACATTGACTACATAAGACGCTTTTGTCATTCGTCGTCCCGATCAGTTTCTCCAGCTAATCTCATCTACTGAATCAGAGGGTAGCTGGACGTTTCTTAAATTTTCGTCCCAACTTGCGATTGAGTGTTCTTGAGATTAGCTGTAGACTTACCGAAAAGCTTTAATCAACTCATCAAGTTAATGTCTTTCAGCTGATAACTTGAGTGCTTTCTCTTTCTCTAGTTTTAAGTACTATTTCTCCAGTCTCCCGTCACATTTAGGTCTAGTCTGGCCTAGATCAATCGACGTGTTGAGTCACACTAGCCTCGATCAATTCCACCATCCTCTCCGCTATCCATACATTTACAATCCAGAGAGATGAATGTCTGGCTCTAAATTTACAGTTAGGCTAGCTCGTAAGTATTTCAAGAAAAGTTACCAGTTAATACAAGCGGATCAAAGCGTAGTGCATCTCCTCTCTCTCTCAGTAGATCATTGAGATGTCATGGTTGACCACCATGAATACTCCACATCACTCGACTAACGTTGACATGGCGACCTTACGTGAGATAGTGAATATAAGTATGGCACCTTTCTCCGCATAACCAATTCCAGTCTACACGCATCGACTCTACCCCTTACCACCCTCACCCAATCATTTCACTCAAGTCCATTTCAATTGAAAATCAACTCTACTATGTCACTCGAAGATAACGGAAAGCAAACCATCGTGGCAAGCATGTTAACCCCCTTACAACGTTGGAAGACAACCAGTTCAACAAGCATAAACACAAGCACAAGCACGAGTACGGATCAAACCTCTGAACCAATCTCCACAATCGCGACGATTGCAACCAATTTACCATGTCTTAGCAGCGACATCACTGCCGCCGAAGCAGCAAAAGAAGTCGAGCGCTCCATGCCACTCCGCAAGGGACTCCGTCTCTACCCCAAGGCCATCATGTGGTCTGTTTTCTTCTCCCTCACGCTGGTCATGGAGGGATACAGCACCATCCTCGTGCCCAATCTATTCGCCCAGCCACCTTTCCGTCGAGATTTCGGCCGTCAATTACCAGACGGTAGTCACGAAATCAGTGCAGAGTGGCAGACTGCACTTACGAATGGGGCGCTCGGGGGCCAGATTCTTGGCTTGTTTCTTGCTGGGTGGTGCAGTGAGAAATATGGGTATCGTTGCACGTTGCTGGGCGGATTAGGTATGATTGCTTTATTCGTGTTTGTGCCATTTTTCGCCACGAGCAAAGGCATGCTGCTTTTAGGGCAGTGTTTGATGGGTGCACCGTGGGGTGTGTTCCAGACGATTAGTACGGTGTACGCGGCGGATGTTTGTCCTGTTGCATTGAGGGCGTATTTGACTACGTAGGTTGATCACTTGCTACATGCTGGGTATTCTTGACTAATGATTTACAGCTATATCAACGGCTGCTGGGTTCTTGGTCAGCTCCTTGCTTCGGTTGTCCTTCGGGATCTCGCAGGTCGAGTAGACGCTTGGTCTTACCGTATCCCTTTTGGCCTGCAATGGGTGTTTCCAATCCCCATTGCTGTGGCTGTCTACTTCGCTCCTGAGTCGCCCTGGTGGCTCGTTCGCCAGACTCGCTTTGACGACGCCGCTGTATCCCTTCGCCACCTACGTACCAAACCTGCAGCCGAATCTGACGAAGAATTCGAAAATGGATTGAAGGGAGCACTAGAGGCGATGAAGAGAACAGATCAGCGAGAAAAGATGGCCCAGAGCGGGACGAGGTACCAGGACTGCTTCCGTGGTACTGATCGCCGTAGGACAGAGATTGCATGCATGTGTTGGATCATTCAGACATTGTGCGGTAGCACGTTCATGGGATTCTCCACCTATTTCTGTAAGTTTTGTTTCTTGAACCCCTAACATTCAACACATTCACACAGATCATCTCTCTTACCAACCTTCTACGTCAGACACTCAAGCCGGCGTCAGCACCAAGCACGCCTACACCCTCTCCCTCGGCCAATTCGCCCTCGGCCTCATCGGCATAGGTATATCATGGATCATAATGGCGCACTTTGGCCGACGAACCCTCTACCTCTCCGGCCAAATCCTCACCTTCCTCTCCGTCCTCACCATCGGCATCCTCGCCTGCATCCCACAACCCCACTCATCCACCACCACCACCACCACCACACGCCTATCTGACCCCATAAACCTCACTCCCACACCCATAAACTGGGCCATCGCCGCACTCCTCCTAGTCTTCACACTCATCTACGACGCAACCATCGGCCCCATCTGCTACTCCCTCGTGTCCGAAATCCCCTCCACACGGCTCCGAAGCAAGACCATAGTGCTAGCCCGCAACTGCTACAATATATCTGGCATCGTGACGAACATCATCACTCCGTTGATGCTGAACCCCACGAGTTGGAATTGGGGCGCTAAGACGGGGTTTTTCTGGGCGGGCACGAGTGTTGTGGGGGTGCTGTGGAGCTGGTGGAGGTTGCCTGAGCCGAAGGGGAGGAGCTATGCGGAGTTGGATGAGTTGTTTGAGAGGGGGGTGGCTGCGAGGCGGTTTGAAGGGGTGGTGTTGGATGGAGTGGGAGATGTGGATGAGAAGGCTGGGGTGTGAGGGGAGGTTGGCAAGAGGTCATGTTGGTCAAGGCAAGGTGATGATTTTGATGTTGATGTTGTGATGTTACTTTATTCTATACCATTTTTTCAGGTGGGTAATGGCGTGTTGACTTTTAGTTTTCACTCCTTCCTCCTGCTATTTTCCAACGTGAAGCTTCAAGCTGTGGGATTTCTTGTGATGACAAGATGGTATACTTATGTAATGTAAGAGAATACATTTGTACGTATATGATCAAGTGAATCTTAGCAGTGTGCTACCATCGCACTCGAGAGTCTCCTACCTGACGAGAAGCACGTGCAAAGTACATGTAACCCCCACCTGGCGAGATCCCGCAAGGTCCCAGATATTGTGTATATTGTACAACAACCCCGCACCCAATGTTTCACGTTTATTAAAAACCATCTCATGATCAGCGGTTCATGATGTAATTCCAGACGCACACACCAACGAGCACTAGCGTGATTCTTATCCATGGTTCAAGCAAGACGATAGCCTCCAGCTCATGCAATGCAGGTGCGATAACACAGCTGGGGAATTTCTTCCGAGATAAGGCACGTGTAAGGTTTAGAGTATGGAAAGTTTTTGGTGTGCTTTTTGGTATCAAGTCTACTTCTTCCTGATCGTCTTCTATGTCCTGACGATGTACTGATGTACTGGTCTATGACTTTGCTGCGGCAGCATCAGCCTTCTCTTTCTTCTTCCTCTCCACCTCTGCTAGCTTGGCTGCCTTCTTCATAGCGTTCTTGGTCATTGGCTTGCCATCCGCGTCCAGCGTCTGCGCTTCACCGTCACCGTCACCCTCCTTCTTCACCTCCTTCTTGACGGTTGGGTTTTGGTTTCCCTTCCACTCGAGTTTCCTTGGGCTAAGGAATTCTTCCAAAGTCTCGTCTGTCACCTTTGCCCTTGCTTCTTGGAATTTGCGGACGTAGGCGATCATCATGTCAATGCATTCCTTCTTCATCTCACCGGTCAAAAGTTCTCCTTTTCGGTATTCGTCTGCGAGACGAGCAAGTTTGTCGTCGTCGTCTTCAAAATAGGCGAGGTACTGGTATGGGACGTCGATATCAGGGTTTCCACCCAGCTCTCTGTGCAGCTCCAGAGTCTCCTGACCACCAGAAAACGCGTGGTTGTTGATCTTCTTCTTGATTTGCTTTTCTGTGTCGCTCATGTAGATGGCAGAGTTGGGGTTCGATGCGCTCATCTTTCCGCCAGCACCCTGTAGCGCGGTGAGGAACTTGGAGTGGATGAGTGCGGGTTTAGGGGATGCTTGGTCCATTCGGTTGCAGTTTTCGCGGAGAAGACGGAAATAGGGATCTTGGTCGATGGCGCAGGGAATGAGACATGGGATCGCGGCGAGTTGCTTGGAGCGGTGGTATGTCTTGTGATCCTGGCCCCAGATGAAGGGGTAGGACGAGGCGAAGGCTGCGACACATTGTTTGGCAGCAAAGGCGTTGCTACCAATGTTTGTTGAGCCATCGAAGCCAAAAGCACCGCGGACCTGGTTGTTTGTGATGAGCTTCTCAAACTCAGTCGCATTGAGACTGAAGTGCCTGTTGAAGCCTGAGGAGAGGAACTCCGAATCGATGTACATAAAAGTCTTCTTGACGTCGAAGCCTATAGATATGATGTCCTTTGCGTTCTGGCGCGCGAACTCGTACACTTCAGGCTGCTTGAGTTTCTCCTTAAAGAGGAACTTCTCGTCGTCCGTTAACATGATGACGAGCGGCACGTCAAAGACATCCTGCAGCCATTTTGTAAACTCAAAGGGAATTGTGTGTCCGATGTGCATGGCGTCACTGCTCGGCCCGCGACCAGTGTACAGGATGAAGTCATCGCCGCGCTCGTATGTGTTGAGGATGAGCTCGAGGTCGCGGTGGGAGAAGAACAGGCCGCGTCGCAGCCAGCGGTGGGGCTTGTGGCCCGTGACCTTCTCAAAGCGCTCGAGCAGGGCGGCGTCGATGAGCTTGGTGGCCCACTGCTGCGAGATGGCGGCATAGTCGAATTCCTTGACCTTGCCGTCTTCGCCCACGGCGGCTTGCACGTTCCACGGGTCGATGGCCTGCTCGGTGGCCTTGGACACGGGCTCGGCGGCGGGCTCGGCGACGCTGAGGGCGGCGACGGAGGGTGGCTCGGACTCCGCCATGGTGGCTGTGTGAATGTGTATGCGTGTGTGTGGGCGTGGATTGTCTGGCTGGAATGCGCAAAGGCCGCGAGATGTGCACGTGAATTCGCCCTGGTGTTGACTCAGCCGTCTGTCCACAAAGCTCCCTCTGCCCCGCCAAAACATGCATGCCCCGCAGTCTGCCCGCTAGACCCAGTCCGGCATGGCGGCAACCACTGTCACGTGCCCACCGTCACCCGCAGAAGATTCGCGCGAGCCGTCCTGTCGTCAGACCACCGTCGTCCGCTGTTGCGTTCCCCGCCCGGCCGCGCACTTTGGTTGTACGCACTTGATCCCGTCCGCCCCCAATCGCTGCCTCGCGTCTCGCTCTGCTTGACCATGCCCGTTCGTCACCTACGCTAGACACGACGCTTCCAGGCTGCCTTGCGCTCCTCGACCACCTGCACAGCCTCGTTTATCGACTACCGGACCATCCGCCTCTCACCAGCCACCCAGAATCAATTGCCCACGAGAGCCACCGACAGCATGGTCAAATTCTACTCCCAAAACGAGACCTATGCCTATCCTTTCCCCGCCGTCACCCTCGCCTACTTCCTGCGCTACCCCAACCCTTACTCGACCCATGTGCTCTCCACCGACACCATTGCGCGGTCCTACGACCCCGAGACCCAGCGCCTCACGACTATCCGCCTCCATCTTAAGCGGTCGAAGCTGCCGTCGGCGGTGCTGAAGCTGCTCCCTCGCTCGCTGCTAGGCGCATCTGCCACGGGTGATACGCAGAGTTTCATCCTGGAGAAGAGTGTCGTCGACATGAAGACAGGCGTAATGGACACGGAGAGCCGAAATCTGGAGTGGACAGGCGTCCTCAGCGTCATTGAGCGACAGGTATTCAGGCGCCCCACACCCATGGTACCCGAGGAAGAAAAAGTCTGGAAAGGCATCGAGGGCGCCGCTCGTCGTCATGGGTTCCTGAACTTTGGCTCGGGCGCCAAAGTTGAAGACAGCAGCGAAACCACCGACGTCACCAGCTCCGTCACGCTGCACAGCCACATTGGCGAGGCGTGGAAGAAAAAGCGCGAGGCAGCACGAGAAGGTGCAGCAAAAGAAGGTGCGGCAGACGATGAGGCACCCAAGATGGGCTTCTTCCGCAGCTGGGGAACCGCCGCGCTGCAGAGGAATATTGAGAAGATTGGCCTCACGCGAGCGCAGCGCTCCCAACCCAATGCACGTGAGGGCATGAAGGTGGTGCTTGAGCGGATGCGTGAGGGCGGCTTGGTAGCAGTGCTGGAAGGCATGCGTCAGGACCGCGAAGCCATTCTTGCTGGACAGCCATTGAAGGTGGGCAAGCGGGGAGATGAAGAGTGAGGCGGTCCGAGTGTCGCAAAAGACACGTGAAGTGAAGTGGTGGTTTGGATGGGCAACATTTAGCGACGGCGTTGGTTTTTTTGCATGTGTGGGTGCAGGTGTGTCTGTGTCTGTGTAAGTGTGTGTATTGTATACTCTTCTCTTTCCCGTTTTTTTTACTTTCTTTCTTTTTCTCGCATTCAGCCTCCCCGCTCTGGTGTCATGGTCTCGCGTCAGACTTGTATATTTCTAGTTGCTGTATGGGTGTCACGGTGGATGGGGTGGTGATGACGATGATGAACATGACGATGATGGTAGGGGGGAATGGTTCACGGCATGACAAAAGTCGCCAACTTGGCAGGTTCTGTTGTATCATCATCATGTTTTGGTTGGTGGCGAACAGGTGTGAGCAGGTCGAGAAGAAAATACAAAGCTTGTAAACCTACCCACATGTTGTGACTATGTATGTGCAGTGTAAGAAGGGGAAGACCTTTTTTTTTTACATTTGTCTTTGCAGTGTATTTATTGTCACTTGGCCATATCATGTCAGTGGCTGTAGATTTGTTTCCAAGGTGAGTGATGGATTGAAGTTTGAACGTAGTCGTGTATGTAGTTGTAGTTGTAATTGTAGTTGTAGTTGTAGTTGTAGTTGTAGTTGTAGTTGTAGTGGATGTAGAGTCCAAGCGTAGTTGTGGGTAGTGAATATAAATCTAGATTTGCAAATGAATGTATAAAGATACACATGAATATGCGCAAACTTGAAGATACTTGTAAGTAAAGCCAAACCTGTCAATACAAATAGATTAACACAAACATGGAAACAAGCAGAAGCATGTACAAATCCATACACATACAACGTGTATATAAATAGGGCATGCTGGGCGCACGGACGTCGTCTGGACCCCCCGCCAACAGCTGCATCGACACGGCGCCTGCTCGAGCCAGCACGCCCGCAAAACAACGCGTCGCCATGGGGTCCTTCAACCGCGAACGCGTCGAGCACGCGTTGAATGAGCTGCTGGTGCGCATTGTGCCCGACGACCCCGAGGAAGACGAAGAGGCGGCCAACCAGCGCTTCGACGCGGCCTTTGAGTTTGCCGTGGGCGAGCTGAGCGCGGCGGGCGAGACGGCCGTGGTGCCAGACGTCGAGCACATTGCGAGCCTGATAGACGGCAGGAGTATGTATGCTGGTCCCCCGCACTCGCCCATCCGCCCGCTCACGCCCGCCTGCAGTCTCGGGCTTCCCCAAGGACCCCCACCAGAGCGCCCGCTTCCACAACCTGCTCTCGCGCCTCGTCGCCCAGCCCGTCCTCGACCAGAAGTGGCGCATGCTGTACTTCCTGCACCAGCTGTCCGACCTGCCCCATCCGCCCGACCACGCCGTGTCCCGTGACGCCCGCAGCCGCCCCGACGAGCCCACGACGCCCTCGCGACTTCCTCCCTCCGCCCAGGCCTCCGCCCAGTTCTCCGCCCAAGCCCCCGCCCCGGCCCACGGCAGCCCCGCCTTCCGCGATGCCTTTGCCAGACCTGGCCTGTCGCAGCTGCCCGCCGCCGACGTGTCGCCCAAGGCCTCGGCGCGCATTGCCCCTGACCTGCAGAAGCCCGAGAAGCGCAAGGAGCGACGGCCCACGGCGACCAACCTAGAGCAGCAGCAGCAGCCCGACGTGGCTGCGGCAGACAGGGACGAGACAGCGCCCTCGGAGCGTGCCCTGCTGCGTGACCTGCCCTTCACCCTCCAGGGCCTGTCGTCGACGAACCTGACCTTCCCCAACTCGACCACCATCAAGCTGCCCGCAAACCTGCCCGTGCCCATCGTCAGCATCCTGCACACCCTCGCCGAGCCTGCCATCCTCTACCGTGGCCTGGCCGAATTCGTCGAGTCGTCGGATGGCGGTCTGATAGGACAGAGCTTCCGCTCAGCCCTGGCCAAGGAGCTGCGCGCCTACCTGGGGCTGGTCGCTACGCTGGAAGCGCAGATTCGCAGAGCCCTCACCCAACTTAGCGAGGGCAAGCAGCACCAGGGCGTCACCAAGGCCGGCGTCACCCTCAAGCGATGTGTTATCTGGATCCGTGAGCCAACCATGGGCTTGCGGCTGATGAGCCTCATGGTCGAGGAGTCGAAGAAGAAGAAGGGCGGGGAGCTGATTTCACTCATCCACTCCTTCTCGCTGAACCACGGCGACCCCTATGTCATGGCTTTTGCTGAACGCCTTCTCTCCGACGTCACACGCCCATTCTACGACATGCTCAGGCAGTGGGTCTACGACGGCGAGCTCGCTGATCCCTTTGGCGAGTTCTTCGTTTCCGAGCAGAGCGAAGAAGAGATCAACGAGGCAAACGGCACCGAGGGCAAAGGGGGTGCTACAAGTGTTTGGGAAGACAAATACAAGTTGAACGAAAAGATGGTGCCCACTATTGTCACCGAAGGCTTCGCCAACAAAGTCTTTTTGATTGGCAAGACCCTCAACTTCATAAGATACGGCTGCGGCGATGCTGCTTGGGTGGACAAGTACTCCAAAGAAGCTTCCAAGGAGCTGCAATACGGCGACACTGCGACCCTCGAGCGTTCCATTGGCGATGCATACAAAACGACCATGGCTCGACTCATCGATCTCATGGCCAACAAGTTCCATCTCTTCGACCACCTCCAGGCACTCAAGCAGTATATGCTGCTTGGAGCAGGTGATTTCATTGCAGTCCTGATGGAATCTCTCTCCTCGAACCTCGACCGCCCCGCAAACACACAATACCGCCACACACTTACAGCCCAACTCGAACACGCCGTCCGTAACTCGAATGCGCAGTTTGACACGTC
Source organism: Mycocentrospora acerina (assembly GCA_022701365.1). Lineage (NCBI taxonomy): Eukaryota > Fungi > Ascomycota > Dothideomycetes > Pleosporales > Mycocentrospora > Mycocentrospora acerina. The sequence goes on from JAKUHH010000068.1 coordinate 716,405, forward strand.
TGATGTTCTGCGTCGCCTCGACTCTCGTATGCTGGAACTCTCCCACGGAGAAATTGGTTGGGATGTCTTTACCCTCGAATACAAAATCGATGCTCCTGTGGATGTCATCGTCACACCCTTTGGCTCAAAACAGTACCTCAAAGTTTTTAACTTTCTTTGGCGTGTCAAGCGGGTTGAGTTTGCTCTCGGATCTACCTGGCGCCGTTGCATGACAGGCGCTCGTGGTGTCTTGGGCACCGTTTCTGATAAAGTGGGCGTGGATTGGAAGATGAGTCGATGCGCAATGGCAGAAATGGTGCATTTTGTCAATCAGCTGCAGCACTATATTTTGTTTGAAGTTATTGAAAAGTCATGGATTGATTTGCAGAAAGCGCTCAACAAACCGGAAAGTACTCTTGACGACATGATTGCTGCACATGCAGACTACCTCAACAATATCACTCGCAAAGGACTACTAGGAAGTTCTAGCATTGATTTCACAGGCCAGTTACATGAGCTGCTAAAGACGATGTTAGCGTACAAAAACGCCGTAGATGGACTGTACTCTTTCTCTGTTGCAGAGTTCACACGCAGGCAAGAACACGCGGCGAAGATTGAAACCAGGACTGCGGCTGGTCGATGGGGCCTCAGTGAAAAAGACGGTCTTTCGTCTTCCCGCACCTCCTCTCGTACAGCATCGCGTCAAGACCCTGACTCGCCATTCCACCCACCTCTGCTCAAGGTCGGCAACGGAGGCGGAGCAAATGGTGAAGATGATGTTCTTCCCGCCTTGCGCAAACGTCTTACCCATCTGATTGAAGAATTCCGGCTCAGGATCTCGTATCTCCTGGGCGATCTGGTACATTCTCCTGACGGCGAGCTTAAGATGCTTGCTGTCAATATCAACTTCAATGATGTGTACAAGCCGGAGCGTAGGCGTAGGAAAGTGGAGAAGAAGAAAGAAGGAAAGGAAACACCAAGGCCGGGGACAAGTGGTGGAGAGAAGGCGTGAAGTTTGCAAAGCTGGCATGGCGTTTGAAAGAAGATGGTGGAATATGTACCAATGTCGTGGAATCGTGGGTGTGTTGAGCATCACCACCGCTAAGCTCAGCGGTTGAAATTTGTTTACAAAGCGGGAACATTATGATACCCCAGTCACACTAATCACTGTAAAAGAATTCGTGATTCCATAATTGTCTACTATTTTCAGCGTGCAGCAAACGAAAAATTGTGCTAGGAATAATATTTCCAAACGGAGTAATTTGTTGTTGTTGTTTAGGGACATGCCGCTGTATAGTTGTTGGTTTTGAAGAAGAGGATACCCAAGTTACTTTGTGAAAAACAAATTGTAGATTGCATGTCCTAGATAATAGCTTGATATGCCTTTTTATAAAAAATCTGAGCACTAAAACCCCCGTGGTGCAGGAATGTCAAGAGCTGGACAATCTTTGACGCAGTAATAGTTTTTTTCTTCATTTTTCTTTCTCATCAACTACATGGTAATATATACATTATGCTAGCCTACTGGTATTGAATGATTTACAAACACCCTTTCATTCGTAGTATTTATCGTGCAGCCAAGCCACTACCACCATAGACAGACGCTTCCTCAGTTGGCAGAGATGGATTTCCGAGACCATCGAGGAATACCCATACATACACTACCATTAACTATATGTATATTTATTGCTGGCCAAGCTTTTCATCATTTCACTGATTTGGCCGGGGCTATTGAGGCACGGTAGATGCCGCGGCCCCTTGTTTGGAAGGGCTCAAGCCAAGCAGCCATTCGATAACCAAAACAAGAAAAATAAAGGAATAAGCTTTTAGTCCATGGTTTTTGGTGCGTTACTGGATCGTGAGTACCTAGAGAAAAAGAGAAAAAGAGAAAAAGAGAAAAAGAGAAAAAGAGAAAAAGAGAAAAAGAGAAAAAGAGAAAAAGAGAAAAAGAGAAAAAGAGAAAAAGAGAATGCGAGAGAGAAAAGGTTATCGGCTACAGGGATTTTTTGCACAATGGTGCTGAATAATGCATGTGATGATTTTGATGGCGGAATCTAAATCCTTCGTCTTGCTGATTCATCTACCAACGGTAATAATCTAGTCCGCTCTATGAGACCAATTATATCAAGGGCTGTGCTGATGTTATTGATGATTTTAATGCTGATGCTGATGCTGATGTCAGCGCTACTTTTACGGTGATTATATGTATAAAGTGAGTCGTTTTCAGCCTCCAGCGTGCTATTGGTACGTGGGTCTAATGGTTGCTGACGCTTTGGACAGAACAGTTTCAAGTGGAAATGACACCATGAGTTTTCGCAATCCTTGACTACATTCTTGTTGCCCTACAAAAGGCGTAGGTAGGTTGAATGGATGTGGATATGCAGTTTACTCGATTGGCTACTACCTTCTCAATCAGGATGCGTGTCAACATCATCGAGCTAATCAAGTCGTGTGTGTGCATGTATTTACCCGTAAAACTAGTAAGTTGATCGAGAATTAGTTGAAACCTCTATTCTAATCCGATTCTCCCAGTTGGTAAGAAACTTGAAACAATTTCAGTTGTAGAACGTCAAGACGATCACATGTTTCGTCCAAAAACTAGCTCGGACTGAGTGTTTGACTTGCCTGGCAGAAAACGTTGGTCTAGCCAAAGTCAGCCACGAACCCCAACGCCCAGACGTTACCGTATACACCGTATCTTTGTAAACACTTGTACGGAACAGGACTTGATTAACCCAAAGGCGGCTAGCTGTTCGGGAGAACCCGAGGACATTAAACACACAATCAGATACGCGTATTTGTATAAACTTGCTTACGCTGCAGACAAAACTGACGTTATCATACTACGAATTTTCCCGGACGAGATCTATGCGTCCCCAGTTATTGTCAATGAATTTGAAACTTTGAACTATTCCTAGCAATGACGAATAGAAAGACAATACAATCTGCTACACTTGAGGACTAAGCAATCAGCGAAGACTTCGCGAACCCAAATGGATGGGCTTGCAACCAGGTAGCTTGCGAAATTGTGTAGGGGTAAATTCTTTTCCCCTCGTTTTATTCATCAGTTTGTGATATACTGTTACAGATAGTGAAAAGTGCGGTGTATGAACTGATCGCTTTGCACATGTATTGCTTAGTATCTCAAGCCACTGTACCGCGTTAGCAAGCGAATATGAACCACGCTGACCTCAACAATACAAGATACAATAGCCAATCAAGCGACATAGATACCTGATAAGCTAGCTCAGTAACCTATGACAACCGCTCTTTCTCATGTAGCTATCGTGCATAAAGTAACCCTGCTCAACAAACACTAATCAAGGACTTACTCGATATATGGAATCTTTGGGTTCCATCTGACCATCTGAAGCTTTCCTCTCATTGAAGTCAGCCTGGCATATCTTCGCCAGCTCGTACGATGCGAAATAAGCCGTATTGGCAGCTCTGTGCCAGTCTGATGAAGGTTCCAAACACGGCGAATTTTGCATCTAAACCCAATGTTTGAATGAATGTCAAAGTTATTCTGTCCCTTCTACAGTTAATTACATAGTACGGTAGACCCATGAATGTGGCGCACTCTTCTTTTGACCTGGGTGGCAGGTTTAAGCGTTGCAGTCTAAAATGGTCTTTCTAGCCGAGCGGACCAATTTCGGACGTGGTCTGATATTTACAAGAAGTATTGAAACTTGGTATATAAAGGCAATGGCTCATGCTGATTTTCATTTCATTCAACAAAAACAATTTCTTGCCCCAAAAAGATCCAATGTCCAAGCCAAAGGTTCTCATAATCGGTTGCGGAGCGGTTGGCCTCTCTCAAGGCTACCACATGACGCCTAGTGCCGACATCACCTATCTTGTACGACCTGGACGCTCACCAGCCTTCTCGCCGCCAAAAAAGCTCTACGACTACAAGGCCGACACTTTGCGAGTCTTCGATAACTACCGAGTTATCGAGTCCGTATCTGAAGTTCTTGGCGAGGAATTTTACCTCGTTTTTGACACGCTCGATGGCCATACTGCACGCTCTGAGGCTGGTACTGCGACACTGAAGAGTGTTGGAGAATTGGTCCAAAGGACTCCGAGCACTTTTGTCGTATACGATGCTATTGGCGTTGATATGGAGGAACATTATGCGACTACAATGGGAATTCCAAAAGAGCGATTGTTGCTAGCCGCTAGCATGTTGGCACACCAGCCGACAAAGACAATCTCAGTCCCAGCAACCGCCAGTCCCGACTTGATCGCACAGGCAGACTTGTTGTACTCGCATAACCCGAATAACAACGGTCTTATAATCTTTAGTTCCAAGGTTGCACTCGCTGAGAAACTGGAGATAATTTATAACAACAACGGCAAACTTCAGACTCGACGATCCCCAGAATTCGTCGTTAAGTATGCAATTCTGCCGACAATGTTGCATCTTGTAGCGTGGAGCTTAGATGGATTTAAAGAGTTTTCTCACTTCCGCAATAATTCGACTTTGTGGGGACTCACACTCCGAGCACAGAAAGAAATTTTGAGGTTGCCTAGATTCGGATGGGTAGGTTGGCTCATGTCATCATTAATTGGCTCCTGGATCACTGGCAAGATGATCACGACGCCAATAGAAGGCGCGTTACCACTTCTCTACAACGAGTTCAATGCGTTTCATCACGGTGCGAAGGTCATCAAGCAAGATATCTTAGTGTTGGAGGACCTCGTAGCGGAGGGGCAGAAACAGGGTCACAAAATGGCTGCACTACAAGAAATTTGCTCAAGGGCCCAGGCAGTGCAGAAGGCCAAGGTGAAGTAAATGGGAAGGGTGCGGTTTCGAGGGATTTTGCAGGCTGGAAAGGTCATATATGTTTGCAATTTGTTATTTTGTATATTTACTTCTAGTCTCGTTTTACAACTGAGTCTATCTTTAATTATGAAACTGCGGTTATACATTGACAGTGCAAACTCGTTTTGTGAAACAAAGAGACTCTTGTGCCAATTGTTTCTAAACAATCATGAGATATAGCAAGAGATTTTTCACCTTCTAGATAGCCCCTTCTATGCAGTAGTCGAACAATTTTGGAATTTTTACAAGAGTACCACTCTGAAGAAAGATTGGAAAGGATGTAGCTTTGGAGATTTTACTCATACCGTGAGAAACCGTTCTAAGTAGAGAATTAACCTACGATGACTGGATATTATAGCGATGACAGAGGTTAAATAATGTATATATCTCAAGTCCACAAATTTGATCGCCGCGTTTTAAAAAAAATCTGCACCAAAGTTCCAAAACAAAATGAAGAAAACTACAATATATCAGTCAATGGCATGCTGATTATACAAAGCTTTTACATTTTTTTTAAATGCGTTCTGGAACACTGAGCCTGATAGATACTCGTGACTACTCAAAACTTCACTAGTTCTCCCCTGCATTATTCTCTCTAATCGTGGTCCACCAGAGTGATTCATATTTCTGGACTTGGTCTTAACACTTTTTTTACTGATATCAATATTACTTTAATAAAACAAGATCAATGCCTATATGAGCTATGAATCTCGTCCTAAAGCTTTTAGATGCTACAGAGACGTGGCCTCTTTTGTCTACTTTCACGTGACTTCGCCAATTTAGTGCCAATGTTCAATTTGACCTCAAGCTTTTCGTTCCATCACTTGAAAGATTCGGAAAACATCAACAGAAAACTTCTTTAGCTTTCGCTCTGTGCGCCTAGACGGCGAGAAGACTGGATTCAATACCACGAAGAATCAGACTCGTAAGCATTATTCGATGTCGATGCTTTTCATCAACAGTGAATCCGATTCGGAGATTTTAAATGTTACGAATCTCCAAACAACGCTCGATAGAATCTTACCAGCAGAAAATCTATCGGAAAAGGGTTTGCATCCTTTTCTTTTTGGCTTTTGTCGCAGTTCCCAACAGGGAACAATTGACAAACCTGAGCGGATGACAGAAAAAGAAAGTCGACTACAATAGCTCTGGTAAAATTAACCTGAGTCATCAAGACGCATCAATCTTCGGAATCTTCCGTTACTGGGCCCTTGGAACATGTTGGGAACGTGTGGATTTTCAAGGGGCTCACAGTGTGTCCTAAGAAGCCAAGATTGATGGTAATATGCATCTACTTGGTCGCAAAGCCTTGAGGACAACAAGAACGTGCGACATATGCTCTGCAATTCTAAAAACACAAGTGGCCCTGTAAATAAAATCAAAGCGTTCTACTTTTAATGCAGGTTGAAACAAGTAAAACAATGGAGTTTACATTGCCATTTTGCAACGCTGCCCTCCAACTTGAACAACTTTGTGTCAGCAAGCCGCATTAGCGTCTTGGCTTGTTAGATAGATCGTCCGTGTAATGCTCCTCCTACCAATATCGGCATCGTTCAATCGAAATCTGAGCCTCATTGATGACGTCAAATTAAAAATTCTAGGTAGTTCGATTAGAAATATAGACACAGTGGAATAGGCTTTTCAAGAAATCTTATATTCTGATTATTCTTTGCATTTGAGATGAAGAGCAATACGGATGTGCTCAGGGCAGGGTTCAAACGTGATAAAGGAATTCACTTGTGTTAATTTGCCAGCATATCTGTTATGATAGGGCGAGGATATCTGGCTAAGACTCTAAATCCTAGGATCAGACTGCACGAGCCTGACTACATCTAAATTCATGGTCGAATGATCCTGACGTACACCCTTGTAGTAGAGTGGAAAGCTACATTTCCAAGAGTTTCACAGATTTCTAATCTCCGGCGATGACTTGGAGAGCACTTTGCATCGGACTTAGTGACGTATACCATAGCGATGGGATATGCAACGACCCACCCCTCAGAGTATAAGACGGCCATACAACGCCTGATTTCGAGAACGTTACATCAAAAACCCTCTCGAATTACATTCAGCAATCATAAAAAGCACCATGAAGTCAACTGGACGCAATATCACCGCACTCGGTGCGATGGCAATGTCAGCAACAGCACAGAATCTGTCATACGGGGCCGACAACTTCTACCGCAGTAGCAATATAACGGTTCAGCCAATATTTTTTCAGAGCCAGTTTAATACCACTGTTGCTGGCAACATCTTTATCCAAAACTCTCTCAATCGCAGCGCCAGCTTGCCAGCTATCGTTGTCGGCCACCCTATGGGTGCAGTGAAGGAGCAAAGTGCGAACCTCTACGCGACAAAATTGGCTGAGCAGGGATTCGTGACAGTTTCACTCGATCTCCCGTTCTGGGGAGGCAGCGAAGGGGAGCCACGTAACGCGGTATCCCCAGATTTCTATGCAGAAGCGTTCAGTGCAGCAGTTGACTATCTCGGTACACAGAATTTTGTTAACCGTGAGCGGATTGGGGCACTTGGTATTTGTGGTAGCGGTTCCTTTGTCATCAGTGCGGCGAAGATAGACCCGCGAATCAAGGCTATCGCGACGTCGAGCATGTACGACATGGGTTCCGTTAATCGCAATGGACTCGAGAAGTCACAAAGTATCGAGCAACGTAAGCAGGTCATTGAGGCAGCTGTGCAGCAGCGTTGGATCGAGGCTACCGGCGGCGATATTGAGTACACTGGCGGCACTCCACACGAGATCACAGAGAATACACCTGCAGTCTTGCGCGAATTCTATGACTACTACCGCACTATACGTGGAGAATTCACACCTGAGAGCTCGTCGCCGAATCTCACGACTCACCCTACCCTTTCAAGCAACATCAAATTTATGAACTTCTATCCGTTCAACGATATTGAAACTATCTCACCACGCCCAATGCTTTTCGTTTCAGGCGACCAGGCTCACTCACGCGAGTTCAGCGAAGATGCCTTTGCACGTGCCGGAGAACCAAAGGAACTCGTTTGGGTTGCGGGAGCTGGCCATGTCGATCTCTACGATCGTGTGGATCTCATCCCATTTAACAAGTTCACTCAGTTCTTCCAAAAAAACCTCGCTTAGAAGTTAGCCAAATTTAGCGATCCTTGAAATATTCGATCTCATCATTGACCGGAAATGATGTATGAAGCTACATACAATTTTCAGATTCCTGAGCTGCTTCGTTCTTCCGGACATGGGAAATGAACAGATAGGTAGCTCAAATGTATCATGATTCAATCATGTAAGATCTGAAATTACATTTCAAACGCATATCTCAATCACAATGTAAATTGCATGCAAGACTTCGAATTTCGCTATTGTTTGAACGATCGTTTCTAATTGAACAAGTATAGAATTCAAGAATAGTTTAATAACAAAATGCTGTTGATTTCCCACAGTCGGTTTCGATTCCTTGGTTATTTTGCAAGAGATAAAATTTTTCAAAAATTTCACTTTCTAATTTTTTATTGTTACAATCTGAAAACCATAAGAGAACCGACTCGCAACCAGACTTTGCAGATTTGCACTGATTAGATTATTTATCATCGCAGGGTAGCATGACAGGTTGTAGACTGTTGACTAACTGTTAGTCAAATGATCTTTCTGGAATGGAATACAAAAATATGGTCAATCATTGATCGACCATGTAGAAGTCGCTTAGAAACTAATTTAACAAGCAATTTGTTAGATCATGTTGACTTTGCTGTGGCGTGGAACTTTCACACCCATTCCAGCTTAGGACGAACCTGAACGGAAGCTTTTGTCATTATGGTTAAGTTGAAGTAGATTAGGGCTGATTTTCACGAATACTTTGCTATAAAGTTTGCTATGAGAATGTACATTACATCACTCCTATATGCATATAGGAATCGACTCTAGCGCAAGGTAGATCTAGTAAGCGAAGCCAAGTAGCAGGACGAGTTACAACATCTGATCTATTGTATACCAAGAATAAAGAGAATCGTGGAGAAGATTGTGGGTTTTGGCAAAGTCCATCTCAGGTGCGATTGATGTAAAATCTCGGTGCAAGCTTTCCTACTCAGCAACTGTCTAATATTTGTTCCTTCCATTTTATTTGCCCAGTCCATTTGTTTTGAACTTCAGCTTGACTATCAATTTGCTATCTGCTGTCTTTACATTCTCAAGATAGCAGATGCTCTCTTACCTGACTGTGTGTACAGAAGCTGATTAGTTTTTAGATCGTCAACAACACAACTATCTAATTCTCAATTTACGAGAAAGTAATAAAACATATAAAGGTACTAAGAAAATCAGTAAAATTGAAAAGATGGATAGACTAGGCTTTCAGAGCGGTATTATCTCTTTTAGGGATGACACTTAAAATCAAGCAAATTTTGCCACTGTGTAAGGGATAAGCATTACTAAAGATTGTAAGGCTTATTGAACTGTTTGGTTGACCCTCAAGGAGATTTTGAAAAAGTGAGTCGACTGAAGAAGTCTAACTCCAGTTTGGGAAGCAACATAAAAAGTAATGTGGTTAAGCGAATGTACTTTATCTGATTCATCAAGCTGCTAATAAGGGGAATGCAGATTGGAGTAGTTCCAGTAAGGAAAAATGTTGAAATGGCTGTCAAATTAGAAGTTGATCGAAACACATTTAAACGCCCTGGCGTTGATACAACCGACTTGGCGTGCATATAACCCGTTCCTTGGCGATCACTTAACCGTTTAACCGTGTTTCGACTCGTTTCGAGATGTTCAAAAGTAGCAATTCCAATTAGTTATTGTTAGCCGCGAGTTTCTACTATGATAGCTGTACGTCATAAACAAGAGAAAAGTCTGGGCGCCGGGAAGGTTCATGTTCCGAATTGAATTGCCGTGATTAGTAGACAAACAACTTGAAGGTATAAATGTTTCAAGTGTACTGCACTTAGTAGACTATCGAAGCGACAGAGACTTGATTCACATTCACTACTATTTACCATTCGTTAACTATCTTCGCATCATGAAGGCCGTCACTCTTTTCGCACTGCTCGCACCCCTTGGTGCTAACGCTCATTACATTTTCAATCGCCTTATCGTCAATGGTGCTTCAATTGGCGGTGAATACGCCTACGTTCGTAAAAACAGCAACTCGTACAATCCAGCTATTACCAGCGAGTTAATGAACTCCAATGACCTTAGGTGCAACAAAGGTGCCACAGCTGGAAACACTGCCACCTATACTGTCAAGGCAGGTGACAAACTTGGTTTCAAGATTTTCAACAACGAACTTGTTGAGCATCCGTAAGTAGTATAACTTCAAATGCATAAATGCAATACATTAATAACATGTGCAGTGGTCCTGGATTTGTATACATATCTAAGGCTCCTGGAAGCGTTAAGAGCTACGATGGTTCTGGTGACTGGGTTAAGGTGATGCAAAGTGGCCTTAAGAACCCGAGTACTCCTGGCGTGGACACGGCCTGGGACAGCTGGCAAAAGGATAGACTCGAATGGACCATTCAAAAGAACATCCCAGCTGGCGAATACCTTGTGCGAGTAGAGCACATTGGCCTCCACGAGGGACATGTCGGCAAGGCACAATTCTACATCGAATGCTACCAGCTGAAGATTGAGTCCTCCGGTACCGGCAAGCCTGGACCGGCGGTTAAAATTCCTGGTGTTTATAAGGCCACTGATCCCGGAATTGCATTCAACAAATGGAACAACCCAAAGTCTTACACTTTCCCGGGTCCGGCTGTATGGAATGGCAATTAAGTAGCTGATTCTAGCAAGATATCAGAAAACTCTAGGGTGTAAGATTAGAGGGTAGAATGGAGAGTAGAGTGAGGTAGTACTGGAGGCGGTGTCAAGTATGTGGTAAGAAAATTAAAATTGTTAAGACGAGCAATTTTCTGCAATATAAGCTTTGTCTCTCTATGAGATGAGTTTGACTTGAAGATTCAAAATGAAAAAGGGAACTCCATCGCAGAATATATGAAGTGCAAGAATGAAGCAATTGAGATCAACGAAAAGTTCTCATCATCAAGTGGATGTTTCACCCTTCGAAAATTTGTACTGTTGATATGATCACCAGTGAACATTCAATGTTTACAGAATAGTGCAAAAGATGTGATTCCCCTCCCACCTCAAAAACTCAAACATAAGATAGCCATGTGAAATGTAATTCAGCGTCAATTCTGTGACACACTTCATTTTTCACGTCAGTTATGCGTTCCTTGCTGGAAGTATTTGCAGTGAAGGCAATGGCCAAAATGCTGACGTGAGTAATACATATAGCCTGAATTACTGCAACCAGAGAGCTGCACCCGGATATTGAAGTCCCGAATGTAGGTTGTCAGCGAGAAAAGGACTTACAATCCATAAGTTCGAGCAACAAAGCTGCAAGTATAATTTGTACCACGGATCGAGCTTTCAACTTGGATGCAAGATTTTAGTGCGTTCGGCTCGGTACCATTTCAATCCGCAAACTAATCTCTAATGTGTCTGACCTATAGGTGATCCATGTAATAATTCGAAATCTAGTTTTTCTCAACTCCCTCACTAATTTGACACCAAACGTCTCGGAAACTCACCTCGCTATGTTTGTGACTCGGATTGATGAGTTGAGTTGTGAGGTAGTGTTGTGAACAATTATGTTTCAGTAGCTTGTTCTGTCTACAACCAAAGTCGGCACTTGTGCAGATTGTCGTCTGTGATCTGCCCGAGAGTTCCATGTCACGCACGCTGGCCTTTGAAGTTGAAAAGTCTGAGCAGCGAAAAAGTCTACCCAAATCATTAATTGGATGCAAGTAACAAGATTAGTCAAATGCGAAGCTGAGGCTCTGCGTGTAATTTAGAATCGTCTTTCGTATCTTGGATAAAAGTCAGAAGTGAGATCACCGAAATTCCAAGTTCATCTCGCAATTCAAGTTCTCTAGCTCCGATGCATGATACGTGTTGCGGCAACTCTTTGGCATTTTTCTCTGTTCCTTCTTCTAGTGTGTCTGTGCTCATTCCTCCCCACGCAATATATACAGGGCCTTCAGTTTCATCGCACCTTTGAAGACACACCCGATCTAGAGATTCATATATTCAACGTAGTTGAACCTTCATCCACCATCCAAGTCGTCGCACCTTCGCTTTCTTGCTTCCGTTTGAGACGAGTCGTACTTACCCGCGTTATGGCGTTGGCCGTTAGCCGGGCCATTGTTTTAGATAAGCTCTAGTTTGTGGGCGCATCAGGATCGTATCTTGAACAAGCTGATCGACACTGCCTCATCGCATACCAGGGTTATCATATGAGACTTCACTAACAGTCAATAGAACTTCCTTGTACAGAGTTCGAGGATGAAAGCGTTGTTTCTGTCTTGCCAAGCATCCACTACGTCACAGGCCTGGTTAGTCGTAGCACTATTCACGATATGACGCTAGAAGGCATGCATATATTTTCTGCCCCGTTAGTGCGGCCATTGTTCTAGTGTGTAGCGTCTGTCTTCGCGGGACCTGCCATCCACTTCTTGACTCAACCCTGCTGCACATCCACTTCTCCGAGATGGGCAGACATGGCACAAACCATGTCCGGTTGCCTACTCTGGTTTGACGACGTCTTTAGATCGTTATCTGGCCCCTGCGCCTTCACCATCGTGCTGGACTCAAGTGGCGCTTCTGTAAGCTCCTTTTTTCGGAGCTTGACACGGCCAGCGCGCTTCGCTCCTAACTCCTCGCCGCGAAGAGCCTGTCTGCACTCACAAATACATGCAAACAAAGCGCTGGTCACTGACGACGTTGCTAGATATTGTGATTGTTATCGCCGCTAGCGAGACTAATCTACTAGACTTCTTTGTATCTTGCTACTAACACCGCAACTCCTTCCCCCAGTTTGGATGCTATTCAGCATTGCTTAGGTATGAGAGTTTCACGGGCAAGGGTTGTGTTACACGACTTGCCGGTTGAGTGGCTAATATTTGAAGCACCCGTGCTTGCCTTCGGTGTTGTCATTGATGGCACACACACACACTGCTAGGCCTTAGGTAGATCATGACAGGAGTGCGGACTTGTCATATTCGATTAATATCATAACTAGGGCACTTCCCTTGGAAAAGGCCTCTTATTACAGGACTATAATTCTCATCTGGTGCTCGATGATGATCATGCTGAATCTTTTAAGAATTAATCAAGCATTTTGCCGAGCCATTACCTTGGGTGATTCTGCATGGATCCAGACGTCTAGATCTTAGACTTTGTGTACAGGGGCAAAGCACTACCACTGGGAAGGGTCTAGATTGCGACTACTATCCAAAGCAATCGAGTCAGATTTTTGCGGACGACGTCTGATACGCATTTGAGGAAGACAGGCTGTCCAACTAGTATAATTTCTTCATGTCCGCCCGGCTAGTAGGACCGGCTTATCCAAGGCAAAACACATCTCTCCTAAGGCTACTAGCATCCTTCTTGACTCTAATCTCCTTGTATTTAACAACTGCAAACGGGTCTACTTGTCGATTTTGGGTTAAATGATCTTAGCTAATGAAAAGCTTGCGCAAACTTCACAAGGTTGGTATCTTTGTTGCCTTGGAATGTTAATTACAATATTTGTACTCTTTTATTGAGTCATTCTATTTTGAGTGATGTCAGTCTTTTACAAAGATCAGCCGGAGCTTGGGTAAAAATGGGTAGCTCATAATAAAAATTGTCTCCCTGTTTGGCAAGTTTGTCAAATCAGGACTGTTACCTTCACAGATCCTAACACTCGACATGAGCCCCCCCTCCCCTTTCTATGCGAGATGTAACAGGCATGTTACACAAGGGTTATGTCGTAATGGATAAAACGAACCAATAAACTTGTAGCCTTATCCTTCAGCAGATCGAATACTGAACTGAAAATTCTAGACGTTAGAAGATTTCCGCCTTAAGGATCCATGGAAACACAAACCCCGGTGCATTACTGAAGACTAAAACTTTGAACTAACATCCCCGTTTCATTTACTCGGAGATTACCATGTTGAGAGTATGGTAGTAGTGAAGATTATGCTCCTCTGAGCCTAGAGCAATATCCCTTTTTTCTCATGACATTTTTTGCTGAAACGGCGAGGGTATATAAAGGACAACGCTGTTAAATACATATTCCTATCATCACAACAAACTTCAACATCAATCATCACAACAAACTTCAACATCAATCATCACAACAAACTTCAACATCAATCATCACAACAAACTTCAACATCAATCATTACGTAACAACATTGAAACTCCTTTTAAACTATAAACCAATTTACTTTTAGAGGCCAATCTCAGCAATTATGAAGCTATTCATTACCGTCTCTCTTTCGTTCTTCGCCCTCGTCGCCAACGCTGCAGCTTTGCCTGCAGCCAATCCTGCAGCCAATCCTGCTTCTATCAGTAACGGAGCACTTGCTGGTGACCGTACCCTGGCGGTGGCAAGCCGCCCAAAAGGGTTTAAACAGCATTAAATAGCTGTTGTCATGGTGGTGATTAGATGTAAGTTTTATGTTCGTCTCCAGAAGTCAAATCTAACAATTGCAGTTATTCCATCAACACAGAGAAGGGGTCTCTTTCATACGATGCAGAATAGTTTTCAATAATACGCTGAATAAATCTGCATTAGACAAAGAAAACAGTAGATAGTTTTACAACGAAGAGAATTTTCAAGCCATTGAAGCCTTACTTTTGAACTGTCAATGGAGTGATTTGGAATGTCCTCAGGCATGCTTGCACGATACCGTGAAAATTTCTACGATCAATCGATTGGAACTTATCTCCAGATAGGACACGTTTGCAACACTACGTTTTTTCATTCTAGTTGTGCAAAACTTGTTGAAGGTGGTCAAGCTGCAGAATGAGTTGAGCGTGAAAGAAAAAATTGGCTCAGACGATTATAGTAATCAATTTGTGGTCCAGGGAAGATTGATGCTGACTGATAGGATTAAAACAAACAGTAATTCTAATTTTCAGCTTCACAGTTCAACCGTGGAAGAGGGGAATTTGGGAACGATCTTGATACGTTGTTTACTTATGATGCATAGAAGATAAGCCGCACAATAGTTGCTCAAATGGAGTTAATCGTATTGGGCATAATTGTTAGCCGAGAAACGTAGGTAAAGCTACTTATTTATCCTATATCAAATAGGAAATTTCTTTAGAGGTTACTTTGCTATGTTAAATCTACATTAGGAGATCTTGCAAGTTTATTATTAATATTTTGACACACAGAAGAAAAATTGGAGAAGAATATGCTGGGCGGTTTCAATTATGAATGTAGTGCCTAGATTTTAAAGCGATGTATTTAAGCGTGCTAAGGTATCAAAACTAACAGCTTTAGCCAGGCTGGAACTCTGATGCCAAAATTTTCTTGGAGAGTATTCAGATGCGAAAGTGTGAGAGCCATAAAATAATAGATCTCCAGCTGTTAAGGTGCAGATTCTTATCTTCGTGATGGCAAAATTGTACAGGTATGAAGCATTTTCTCTTTCTCGCGCGTCAGGCAATTTTCTTAATTGGTTCATTAATCCTATCCCTTTTTGCTTATTCAACTGTAAGCTGCTGTTTTTCCTCTCGGATAGCATGGAGTTTCTACATCGGTCTTCAAACTTACTAACTCTTTTCATATTTGTTGGAGAAAGGAGATAAAAGGTTATTATTCAAGTGACATTTTGGACGGAACACTCCTGTATGTATTCTACATACAAAACAGCCTTAATATAAATGTAAAGAGCTTAGCAGGTAGAGTTACTCAGCTTGGTCATTACATAGCCTCATAATAGGTTAGATAAGCCAGCAGTAAAGTGGCAGAGTGAATCTAACTGCGGAGCAGCTTTGATCCGAGATAAAGTGCCAGGAGTCTGTTGCTCGTGAGCGTGGCTGCTCTGTGGCAATATTCCTAAGCGTTAGATTTGACTTGCATTTTTAACTTCTTTGAATATTCAAACGACCTTATCTTGCAGGAGGAGTCACTTTCTGTCTTCTCTTTCAGACCGGTTCCTAAAATGAGCCATAAATTGGAAGTAATCTGCAAAAAAGGCATAAGGAAGTTTAACTAATAAGTGAAGTTAATTTTAAATGCGGTGTTTAAATTGGCTTTTGACGAATTTGGTACTGACAGAAATCAAGACTAATTTCAGATGCACTGTGCTATGTGTGTAACATTCTAACCTGTGACCTAGTTAAAACCTCAGAGCCTAAATCGATCAATAAAAATACGCACATATACTATCTCATTTTTTAAAATAGGCGATAATTCTGTTTGCGCATTACCTAGCAATTGAGAATCTGTCAGGAAGTGGTTCAGCTTGAGGACATGTACTATTCTATTTTAGGATCTATCAGATGATAGATCATAGTACCTTTTTGGCTTGAATGGCACAGTGGAATAGAGCCGCGTCCTGACAAAAACTGGGAAACGGAATGACTTATGGTGGGTAAGCTTAATAATTCACTGCATGGAAGAGACCTAACGAAGCAATTTTTCTAGTCAAAATTCCAGTTCCATTCATTACGAAAAATAACTAGGATTATCCAAAAATGGCAAGGCTGATATTTTGCGGATCGACTTCTCTTGTTACCAAAATAGCGGCACTGAGCAAGAAGACATAGACATGTAAGTGATAATCTCAGAAAATTTCTAAGCTGATTAAGATGTTATTTAGGAAATTGTTTAGCAGTATCGTTGAGTGTTAGGTAAGCTTGAAAGAAAAGTAGGCTGATCTATGGCGCATATGCTGTTCATAAAAACTAAAAGTCTTTCTGAGCAGCTATCTAGAATTTGAAACTAAAATCATGGCGTATGATCGACCAGAAACCTTCTCAAGGTTTTTGTAAGACTCCTGGCGAAAGAATGCCTAAACGAAGTAAAAGATTACTATTAAATATGACCTTACGAAAAGTAATGTGGTTATAAGTTTAGTAGGAGACCTTAATAATTAATCGCCCTCGCAGCTGCGAAGCTAACATACCCCTACTTCGACCTTTTTCTTCATCAAAGTGTATTAAGGCATGCATCTTATTCCCTATATAAGGCTTGGTACTATACTACTTTCTCGAATATATGACTGACTGCCATCATATTGTGAAAGAGCCACAGTTCTAGCTTAAATAAAGTATCAACAAGCGAACTACTACGTCGATCACAACCGAAACTTGAACAATGGAACTCAAACAAACATTACCCAAGAGAACAAACAATACGTAGCATACATTTACAAATAAATATTACTTAGTTAAAGTGGAGATTGTCTGATAAATGAACGCCAAAGATTATAGCAGACCTTTGGGACGAGTAATACAGTGCACTGAAATTACGATAGCTGCTAGGAGACCGCTTGTATCCCTACGACACTTGAAAGAACTGAAGGTCAAGGTCACGTGGAAGTTTGCCAAATTGGCACCTGTCGAGATGAATTCAATATCACACACTACTTTTGCAACTGTATTTTTAATCATAATTCTCTTGATGACGGAAAATACCTTATGGAGCGCATCATCTTCATGCTGAAAACCGTTCTGATTGACTTCAGTAACGTGTGTTAGGGTGGTGGTCTAAATCATATATTTATGGGCGATAACTATCAAAATGTTATAGATTATCCGAAGAGTTTTATAGACGACGTTATGCACAAGCTAGGCCAAAACATTTTCCATTCTTCATCTGTACTTGATTCAATTTCGTAATCAATACTATTGATCGAATCCAGAGTTGATATTTTGTTAACATCGCTGAAAAATGGCGGATGCGTCAGGTTCTGATTGAGACGCAATGGATTTTACGTCAAATCACATTTCTAATGGCATTCACAGGTATTATTATGGGTAGGCTAGAGGCCGGGAAGGTATAAAAGAACAACCCCAAGTTTGGAACCGACCCGCAGCCTTAGAATATACGCAACTTTGTTCAGTAACTTAATAAAGTAGGTAAGTCTACAGTATTTCAGATATTTCAAATTACTCATTTTATCTAGCTGCAATATCTTTTGGCAGAAGATTGTGGGAAAAGACTGGTAAGGCGTGGGACAAGAAGACGGTTTTAAGAAAGGACTACATCTATAGAAACTATAAGGAACATCCTTAGTTTAAAAATTAAGCCATTGAATAGAATTATGAATTGTTCTAGTTAAATGTAGAGTGAAAGAGTTTTAGAAAAAGTCAAAACAAATACTGTAGAAGTCTCACAAGCCGAGGATAGTTGATTGCAATTGGATAATATAAGAGAGAACAATTACGAGGAGCACATTGCTTTATGATAGGTGCAATACTCGGAGACTATATAGTAGCTGGATGCTTATATGCTCATCCATATGAATAGTATACCCGTGTTGGCTGGCAGTAAAACACACAATAGACAATTATCTCCTTAGAGTTCTACAACTTGACACGCTTTTCATAAAATCAATCTTGGTTTCAGATGTAATTAACCAATCAAGCTATTACGAAGATATTGAGTTGTTTCTTAATGGCGTTCATAATGTCATGCTTCGATTTGCCGAACGGCATGAGCTTTAATCCAAAGTTCTGGTTTATCCCAAAGGATGTAAACTTTCTGGTCTGACCAGGATTCGCTTTCTGGACACAACTCCAAGTCAAAATGCCACAATACAGTCGCTAAGATGATGCGGATTTCGTGATAAGCAAGGCTAGAATTTCAAGTCAGCCTTTATTATCAAAACTATCTGACTTGTACATACTTTTTACCTATACAGTTGCGTGGGCCAAAAGAAAATGGCTGCATCACATGTTTTCTGTCGTTCTCATACTCGGGATCTGACAGCCATCGTTCAGGTACAAATGAGTCAGGATTCTTGAAGTTTGTAGCAGAGCGATACGCAGATAATTGAGACACGTAGACCCGCGTCTGCATGGGGAATCTTTAGCATAGTACAATCAACTTAACAGTTTAGTGATTGTTACCTTTTCAGGAACCCATTGACCACATATGGCGTTGCCTCCTTTGGCGACTGTTCTAGGAAGCCCAACAGGCACTGGTGGATAGCAACGAAAACCCTCTTCGAAACAAGCGTTCAAGTATGGTAATCGTGCCAGCATTTCGAGAGATAGTTCTCCCCGTGAAAGACCGCGTACTTCGTCTACTACTTTTTGCAACTTCTCAGGGTTTTTGAGTAAGAGAAAAGTCAGACCACTTAGCGTGGTAGCAGTAGTTTCTGTGCCTGCTACCATGAAAAGTGATGCATTTGCATGCATCTGACCGATGGTTAGCTGATCTTTACCTCCTTTTTCTAAAACCAGCTTCCAAATATCAGGTTTGCCAATGTCGGTTCCCTTTTGCAAGCGGCGATCTACGCGTTGAACTGAGTGATCAAAATGAAACTTTTTAAGGTTACGTATAGCCTTGGGTTGAACTGCTTTGAATACACTTCCAAGCCAGGAGTACTCTAACGTTAAGCGATTGATGGAAGTGAACCTAATGGCTCCAAACACAGCCTTGACCCATGGAGTATACTCAGATGTGTCTAGCATACCAAGAGGCTCACCAAAGGTCAGGTCACCCATGATGTCGAAGGTTGTACAGTTGTACATTTTCGCGATATCTAGATGGACACTTGGATTGGCGTTGATAGCCCGCGTGAAATTATCGATCAGCTTGTTAACATATCCTTGGATTAGCGGCTCCTGGAGCTTCAATGCTTTGTCGCTAAAACCATGACTAAAAGTTTTGCGAAGCAAACCATGCTCATATGTGTCTGGTGTAGAGAGTACTGTGAAAATACCATTACTTTCCTTCGCAAAGCTGCGTGGGTCTTTCGAATTCTCTAATCGTCCTCCAGTCCGGTGACCAGCAATGTCCTTCCAGGCTTGGGGGTTGATATAGCTGAGCCTATCCGGGCCAAGTCGAACGACTTCTCCGTACTTCTCGTGCAACCGTTTTGTCCAGTTGACTTCTTCGCCTTTGAGGCAGACGTAGCTGTAAACGAGACCTGTTGCAGCGACATGCTTGGGCCCAGGATCTAAACACCTAAGTAAGCTGGAATAATTGACTAATTGTTTGTTAAACCTACATTTTCTTAATTGATGAAAATAAACATTGTATATAGCAATGGTAATAAACTTGCAGATCCACTGTTTTGTCAGCAATCGTACAAATAACTGTCAAGCATTTATGAAACTCACAAGGGCAGCTACACCACCAACGTAAAACGAAATTTTTCCGAGTCCTGGAAGATTTGAGAGAGCTTCAAGGCGTAAGTCGCTCTCCATTCTAAAAGGCGTGTGAAATTGCTTTGCGAAACTGATATAAATTTGGATCTTCAATATCAAGACTCAGTGAATTCGTCTGCCTTTGTAAGATGTTAAAGAGGTCGCCTTTCAAGCCTTTAAATGTGAATTTTTAAAAAGAGAAGACGTGGCTACCAAAGGATTCGATTTTGTGGATAATATTTTTAGTGCTTCCAACATATTCACAGGGATCGCAATATGTTTTGAACCGGCTTTCGGTACTTCCTCACATCCGGATTGTAAGAGTAGACCTCAATGTGGATATTCAAGAACAGAGTAGCCAACGATAAGTCTTGAAGATGTACAGATGTACTATACTCTGCGTTGACTCGCTGCATGGTGCTCCTTCGAGCAACACGATGTCATGGACGCGACATGAAGGATCTTCTAATAAAGTGACTCGTTATTGCACAAATACGCATCCTATACCTGTTTGCGAACGGTGTTAATTTAAGTACTACGTGAATGTTAATAGTGCTCAATTTTACTGCTGGGATACATTTTGATCAGCAGTAATCTTGTCGATAACGTCAAGTCATTGGTGTCGGAGTGGAGACGGCTACGGCCGTAGCTTAACCAAACGGTTAATTGCCGTTGATCCGTCTTGGCGGCATTACCGACACAAGCATGAAAAGATCCCAAATATTTGAAATGTGCAATCATTTGAAATGTGCAATCATTTGAAATGTGCAAATTTAAAATACCACTAGTGTTTTGAGTGATTGTAACATCACTTCTAATCATTTATCCAGAAACAGGTCAAACGCCCGATCGTTTCCAAGTCGTGGGAGTTTTTGTGGATATCAATACACTTCAACCAATTTTCGCAGTAAAGTCTTAATAGAATCTTGACGCTTGCACTTGAAAACATCTCTGAACTCAAATAAATTTGGTTCATTCTGTGAGCTTTTCTTCTTTGCTTAAACAAGTTCGGTCAGATAACTCAGAGATCCGTGTACACTCGCATTGAGGGGATTTTGAAGCAGAAACCTGCAATTCAATCTTAACACCTCACAGCTGGCCGACTATTGAACACCTTGGATTGCTTTTCTTTGAACTAAAAGACCCACCCTGTTCATCCGAATACTACTACGCAAAGACCTAGTAAAATTCGTGTTGTGAGAAAGTGATTGGAGAAGGAACTCAGTGTACACTTAGTTAAGTATGGATCCGACATTAAGTGCTTACAGGTTGATGTACATGACACAATTCCACTGTTAATCGATAATTTGATGAAACTTCTTGATTGAAAACCTGTAGGATTAATTTGAGAAAGATGAAGAACACTCTAGATCCGCTGTAAAAATATTCCAATCCTTAGAATTGTTGGGGATATGAAAAGAATTGTGTTCGAATTTCCACAACAAATCAGTCCTGATAAGCGGGAAATTAGTTGCCTATTTACGATACTAACATAAAATCTTCGTTCCCTTAAGCTCTGCAATAAGAATCCTTGCTCTGCCCATATCGTTATCCTCAAATGTGAAAGTTGAAACAGACTTCAGAGAAGAGTTAATTGAATCCTCTTTCACTATATTTTTGAAACAAAGATACGTCAGAAGCCAGTATTCAGGTGCATGCTTGATAAATCCAATGCTCTGCCATGCATTCGAAACTCGACTCCCCTTCCTTGCAAGATTTGTGAGTTCTGCATCTCGGCTAGAGGAGGGCCATAATTCTTTCCACTGTCTTAGTGCGATAGCTATACGATTCGACTCTATTGTGTTAAGTGATTGAATTCTTGAAGTCTGGATAGAATGAACCTGACGATAGAGTGCATGAATGATAGTGAACATATTGAGCACACTGAGTTGTGAGAATACTAGTCGAGTGGTGGCTAATGCCATAATCGTGGGATTGGATAAGGCTTCGACTGCTGTAATTATGGTAAAATTATTAATCATTACGCCGCTTCTGTCTCGCCAGGTTTTAAGTTCGATGAAACATTCTTCCTTTGATAATGCCAGAAAGCATGACTCTGGCGAAGGGAGTTCCATGATCAATTCGGCGAAGGTCATTCGAGGCGTAGTACTGAAGAATAAGGCGTTGCCTGCATCAATGTTGCAGATGTATGAGCATATGCTTCGAGTCGATGTCAGCGGTGATTGAGAATCGAATTATTGCCCTACAAACCGAATAAATGACTCCCGGAAGATGTATTCTTCCCAATCGAAAGCCCCTAGAGTGGATGTATCGACTGTTTGGAGTGATGCTTCTGCTAACCCAATATCTCTAGCAAGCTAAGATATAGTTAGTAAGTATTGTATAAGAGCAAAGGCTTACTAACGTAAACGAGATCGTTGAATCGTTTCCGCAAGATGCGCTGCTTGCTTTGTTTGCAACCTTCCCATATTTGATAAAGACATACGCAATATGCAGCCTGAAGAACGTCCATATGGAATTTACGAAGATGCGTGCTGTCAGATGTTTTCCATTCGTCAGATACTTCTTGTTCAATGAATTGTACATCTTTGAATACCATCTCTTCAACTAGGTTCAACCAAACCTGAGCTGTGGCATATACTCGGCTATCCGGAGACAAACATGCACCCACAAGAGCCATCGCAGCGACCAGTCCGATAGATCTTTTCGTCGCGTCAAATGTAGGTCGGTGTATTGTAGGCCAATTTGGGTACCAACAAGACCAGAACAGAGCCAGCTGCTTCTGCAATGCATTGGGATGGAAGAATTCATAACAAAGTGCTTCGAGTGAAGTGGACCAGATCATATCTACTGAACTTCCTCGACACTGTATGATTGCTATCTCGCGGATCCGAGAGACTATATTGTGAGTTACAGGTAGTAATGCAAGAACACTGGCATCGTGTGTATCCGAGTCATCGTATAAACTTAACGCCTCTCGAGTCATGTCTACCCAATATGTCGCCGTTTCCTGATCGCGACTATCCACAGACAGAAGATGAATAGGCGGTTCTAATCTGACTGATTCTACGGTCATGGAAAGCCTCTGCTCTTTCGAGCCGCACTCGAAGGATTTAACAAACCCTGTGGCGTTGGCAAAATTCTCCAGAAATGGAAACTGCATGAGTAGAGGAATATCGACTTGTGTAGGACGATAAACAAAAGATGTTGCTAGTAAATGTTCGTCAAGCATTGTCCAAGATGTGTTCCAGTAATCGAGACTCATTACAGGTTCGAAAATATCCGATGAGGTATCAGCGATGATCGATGAGGTACCATCATGAGTAATGCCAGCGAAAATGTTATGTTCAATGTCATCCGCCGTCTCGGAGACTGATCTATAACCAACCAAGTCGAGGGTAGTGTTGATCTCGCATCTCGAGGTAGGGTGCTGTTCCTGCTTGTGGCTCTGTGCTGCACGATTGGGCTGTAGCCGGTTGTATGTGCAATCAATATTTCCGGAAGCGCATGATTTACAAGGGACAGTCGAATTGCAGGCTCGCTTCAACTGACTACACCGGTCACAAGCACGAAGTTTGCGCCCTCTGGACATCATCTTCAGCGTCGGCACTTCTGAAGCACGATCCTTACGGATTTTACAGGTATTCCAGTGGCGTTTTAGGGCATCGCTAAATTTCAAAGTCAATACGAGTATTCGGATGACCTCGGCATACAGTGTGCACAACGAAAAGCGTACCTTCTCGTGAATCCACGGCTACAAAACTTGCAAGTGTAAAGTTCTTCCGCACTCTTCATATCGATGTTGCATGATCTTCAAGGCCTGGGCCGGATAGAATGAGGATGTTGGTGCTACTATGTGCAGAAGTGGTCATTTGGACAATTTTAGAGACCAACGCGTTCATGCGGGGTTTCCACGCGCTAGCGACGGGTATTAACTTCGGAGGCACTTTTGAACATCACACGGACATGAGCGACACTAGAAACTACTAATTCTTACAGTATTTAGAAGCTCGAGTTCATGGAAATGGCTGCAAGAAGTATCTAACCGCAGAAGGAAATAAGACCTGAAGAACATGGTGCAAGTGTGAAACACCAATGTGCCGGCAACTTCTTGCTACTGGTATTTTTTCGCTCTCGAGTGAAACCTTTGCACGATCAATGGATTATAATTATAAAAAGTTAAGATGTGATGTATCCGGAATTTACGTCAGGACGTGCGTAAAATCATAGCCCTAGGATGATCTTGCTCTTATTCTGAGAGGTCGGAATTTGTCCACAGTTCACTCTCGACCGGGAAATGTCCACATCTCTCTAGTAAGAAGGATGTTTAGTAACCCCGCACGCCGAGTCAATGTGATATGCACCCCAGATTATGCGATGTATATAATAGAGAATCCCTGAAGAGATCAATTCCAGCAAAAAGACCTTCTTCAAATTAAGCACAATGGTTACATCAATCGAGCCCCTGGTTCTTCCCCCCAACGTTAGCAGAGATGCTTTTGAAAAGTTTATATCGACCTGCCGCAAAGCTATTGGCGATGATATCAACGTTATATCTTCAGCAACACAGATCGACGATGGAGATTATATGAAGCCAAACTACACTCATGATCCACACCACATACTAAAGCAAGATTTCTTTTTAGCTTCCGCAGTCATCGCGCCACGAAACGTCGCTGGCGTTCAGGCAATTGTCAGAGCAGCAAATTTATACAAGGTACCGCTATGGCCAATCAGCATCGGACGGAACTCAGGATATGGAGGCGCCGCTCCACGTGTTTCTGGTAGTGTCGTCATTAATATGGGCAAGCACATGAACAAGATTTTGGAAGTCAATGTTGAAGGGGCATACTGCTTGGTCGAGCCAGGTGAGCCTTGAATTCTCGAATTCATGCTGAAGAGGAAGAACTTACTAACCGAATGATAGGCGTGACTTACTATCAGCTACATGAGTATCTAATCAAACATAACTTGAGAAACAAACTATGGCTTGATGTACCAGATTTGGGCGGAGGATCTGTGCTAGGAAACGCTCTGGAACGAGGGGTCGGGTACACACCTTATGGAGGTAAGAAACTAGTATTAATATTGAACCACTGCTAATTATATACTTAAGATCATTTCATGATGCATAGCGGCATGGAAATCGTGCTTCCAAGTGGCGAGCTGATGAGGACCGGCATGGGTGCGCTCCCACACCCACAGCAGAAGCATGGCGAACGACCTGAAAATCAACCTTGGAGCGAGACTTCACAACTCTTCAATTACGGATTTGGTCCCTATATCGACGGACTATTTACGCAGTCCAATCTTGGTATTACTACGAAGATGGGGATGTGGTTAATGCCTAACCCTGGCGGCTATCAATCGTATCTGATCACCATTCCTCGAGAAGAGGATCTGAAGCAAGCCGTCGATATCATCCGTCCTCTACGTCTTGGTATGATCCTGCAAAATGTACCAACTCTAAGACACATTTTACTGGATGCGGCAGTGATGGGTCGTAAGTTGGACTACACGACCGACATACATAAGCCACTCAACGACGCCGAACTTGATGTGATAGCAGAGAAGCTCAATCTTGGACGTTGGAACTTCTATGGCGCGTTGTATGGCCCCGAACCGATTCGCAACGCGATGTGGAACGTAGTCAAAGAAGCTTTTTCAGCCATACCAGGCGCGAAGTTCTACTTCCCCGAAGACCGCAAAGAAAAAGACTCTGTGCTGCACATGCGACACAAGACAATGCAAGGAATACCCACCTTTGACGAACTACGCTGGGTGGACTGGCTACCTAACGGATCACATCTTTTTTTCTCACCTATCGCCAAGGTCAATGGTGAGGATGCAACGAAGCAATTCGCGGTCACCAAAGCGCGTTGTAAAGAAGCCGGTTTAGACTTTATCGGCACATTTACAGTTGGCATGCGCGAAATGCACCATATCGTTTGCATTGTATTCGACCGCAAGAACGAACAGCAGAAAAAGAAGGCGCACTGGCTAATAAAAACGCTGATTGATGATTGCGCAAAGCAAGGGTGGGGCGAATATCGCACGCATCTTGCCGCTATGGACCAAATTATGAATACGTACTCGTTTAACAACAACATCTTCCGGAAATTCAACGAACAGATTAAGAATGCCATTGATCCGAATGGGATTAGGGCACCTGGAAAGTCAGGTGTATGGCCAAAGCAATATAATAGAGAAGCATGGAAATTATAGGGCAATATAATCGATGTAGAGTATGTCTTAATTTATTGTAAATCTCAGCCTAGCCTTTGGGGCGCTGTGGCTCCAACTCGCCAACTGGGTCTCTGATCCCATAAGGGTTCAAACTAATTTCCATTTTCATGTAGTACATGAACATGCCAAATTTAACTGTCTAACTACAATCGAAAATGAAGCTGCGCTTTGAAACCTTTTGACAGGTGTTGCTTTAAGCCTACAAGCAAGTTATTATTCACGTTTAAAAGGATTCATTTATCTCATGTGGCGATTTCTCTACTTTTGCACAAGAATTCAATTGCATTTTAATATTACGAATATGAAGCGCATTATGTGGCCTTTATAGAAATTAAATAAAAACAATTGCTGCTCTCACCGATTGTGATTCAGCAAAGTTGCTAAACTCCTTTTGGCAACAGTATTCGCCAAGAAACGCGATGAACCTAGTGTAACGCAATCTGTCGCGTATAGTATGACAATCTACTAGCCTCACAGCTAGAGATCAATTAAATTTTGACTGTGACACAATCTAAAGCACGAACAGGGCTGAAACTGAAATGACTTCTCAATGTGTTCTGAGCTATTACAAAAACGACACGAAGTCAATACTCTCACCGCCTCAACGAGTGATTAATGGAATTTTCATTCAGAGGAGTCTTGGAGAGAAAGGTGTTTAAGTCCTATTCCATCCAGACCTAGTTTCATCTGTATCAATTTTTCAACTCACGTTTTTATTTTTCACGTTACTATAGGCAATTCTCGATTACGGAAAGCAAATATAACCAAAAGATTATCAGTTGAGTCGACATTCGTATGGAGTAAAATCAAAGTAAATGAAATCCTTCAATTAAGTCCGAGTGTTTTCAACTCATATTAGTCCAAGAAACTGTGAGGGAAGCTTCTGACAATCTTTGTAAAAAGATTTATCTCGAGTGATCAGCCTTAACCATGTTTATTGTAAAAAATGGCAATTTATTTTCTCTAATCGCCGCCATTATACATATTTTAGGTCGCATAAATTCCATTAGATTGTTTTTAACAGACCAGCTAAGATGCAGATTAAAATCGGCAGATTCTTGGTGCCTGGATGTGGATGCTCTGTCAGATAGGCTATTGCAACGTGCACAATGAGGCCAGAATGAATTGGTCGATCGGTTCAATCTTGACTAGCTTAGCCATCATGCATAATTAATTTCTCGCTCTGTCCTTTATCTCGAATTTGTATTTCAAAGCAGATCCACTTGATTTCAGCTTTTTCCCCACTGTTAAAGGTGCGCAGCATCTGAATATTCTCTCAAGAATATATAAGAATGAAGAGATTCTCGTCCCTATGCTTAATTCTTCATCAAAAGCTGACAGCTACTTGTACGATTTAAAATTGGATTTTATCTACGTTCCCGATTAAAAAGACAATAAAAATAATTTGAGATGTCTCCGACCATAATGAAGCAATGGACTGTTGAGGGAAAGACTGGGTTCGATTCCTTGATTCTGAATAAGAACGCCCCTGTGCCCCGCCTTGGAGACAAAGACGTCCTCGTCAAATGTAAAGAAACACTACCACACCTCCCCAAATACTTTGCAACTAGCCTTTGCTAACTAAAAATAGTTCATGGCGTGTCTTTGAATTATCGCGACATCATCATACCGAAGGTGGGTTGACTTATTCCTTCAGAGATACTACTAGCTGATCATGCTCATGCAATTTAGGGTTTGTATCCTTTTGAATTTCAAAATGGTGTCATTCCCGGCTCTGATGGCGCTGGAATTGTTGAGGCTGTTGGAAATCGAGTGACTAGATTCAAGCCTGGAGACAAGGTGGCTACAATCTTCAATCAGGGACATCAGTCAGGCCCACTAAAGCCTCAGTATCTGGCTACAGGTCTTGGAGGTACTCTTGATGGTACTCTTCGTGAGTATGGTTCATTTGATGAGACAGGTCTTGTTTCTATTCCCTCCAACCTCAATCTCCTGGAAGCTAGCACACTCTCTTGCGCTGCAGTCACAGCCTGGAATGGTCTCTACGGTCTCGAAAGCCACTCGCTAAAGCCTGGAGACTATGTTCTTACTCAAGGGACTGGAGGCGTTAGTATTTTTGCTATCCAGTTCGCAAAAGCTGCAGGCGCGAAAGTTATCGCAACTACATCTTCTGAAAAAAAGGGGGAATTCTTAAAAAAGCTTGGTGCAGATTTTGTTATCAACTACGTTCAAACTCCAGAATGGGGTGAGAAGGCAAAGAGTTTGACTCCTGGTGGACAAGGAGTACAGCATGTGATTGAAGTTGGTGGTTCAGCCACTTTGGCACAATCATTGAAAGCAATCGCGTTTGACGGGCTGTTATCCGGAATCGGTTTTTTGGGTGGATTTGGGAATAACGAGCCTTCTGTGTCGCAAAGCTTGGTAAGTTTTCCTCCAGCAAAACAGCATGACCCAATTGCAAAAAGAAAATTTGGAGCAGGCGCCATGGAGCGCAATATTTCTGCTTCAAAAAAGAATCACAACCAGTTCGAAAATGCTTAGGAAGTTAAAATACTGGAGTGAAGCAGATTAACTCATATGGGTTTCCGACCATTTAACCCATTTTTCAAATCAAGTTTGGATACAAGCTTGTCTGATCTCAAGCTTTTTGCGAAGGCGTCACTAACAATTATATAGTCCAATATGTGCATTGTTCGCGGTACAGTCGTTGGTTCAAGGTCACAATTCGAGGATATGAACCGCGCCATTGAAGCAAACAATATTCATCCAGTTCTCGATGAAAAGGTTTTTGGTTTCGACGAGCTTAAAGAGGCTTACGAGTATCTGTGGAACCAAAAGCATTTCGGAAAGCTTGTCGTCAAAATTCATTAACTGAGACGTAAGAGAACAACGAATGAGAGTGCTTGTAGCAGCTCAAGTAGATAGATCAGGGTGTGAGATGGAGTGAACTGTCATAACGAAATAAGTTGGGTGTGCTCTATTGAATGGAACCTGCGGTAGATGAATGCAATCAAAGTAAATGAACACAAAATAAAAAGATTTAAATTAAGACTAATCGCCTACTTACGAGCATTTCTTTTTAGATTTTTAGTAATTGTTAAATCATCTTATGTAGATTTCGTCCACTCTATAAACCATACGATCTCTCAGATAGCAAACTAAGCGTCAGTTTCAATATTTTAAAAATTAACCTTATAACTTTCACTTTTAACTTTAAATCCTCAACTTTAGCGGTTCATAAAAAAAAAGCGTAGCATGATGTTTGACTGACTCCAGTCAAATACCTAAAACCAATTCATATCTTGCCCACGAGCTATGATGGGCTCAATATCAAGTTACTGTGGCTAGAGGGTAGTACAAGCGAACTAAAAGGGAAGTTTTCATGCTTTTATCGTTAGAAATTTTTTAGTAGACAGGTTTCATTAAATAGATACCTCTCTAATTTTCTTTTGAAAACGAGTTGGACAAGATGTGGAATAGATTCAGTAGGTGGTTTAATGTGAAGACATGTTCGGTTCTATCAAAAGATTTATTAGATCATAGATGATCATACCTCTCAAGCTTGCATAGCACAGTGGGACAGAGCTTTGTCGTAACAAATAGAGGTCATTGATTGAATCTGAAATTAAAATTTAAGAACTTCAGGTTTTAGGGGTTGTTATAGCTAAGATTCTTTCTTTTTTGTAATTAACTAGAATGGCAATCAAATAGTTTTAAACTTGAATTTAAAATTAATACAAATGTAGTGAAATTTTCTTGAACAATTCGTTAGATAATTCAAAGTTGGAGGAAATTCCTGGTGAATTTCAGTTATAAATACACTATAATTAGGCCTGACAGAGATAACTCCTAAGTATCAGCACCACTATAGGCTATACAAGAGCACTATAAGAACCTTATACCCCACTATTAGTATCTGCTACTATCTAGATAAATTTAAGACTGCAATATAGACTACTAAAGAATTGCTACAAATAAAGTAGCATTTTGTCTTCTAAATATTACAACTCTACCTGTGTAATGTACAGAGACTAAAGTTGCTAATTAACGTAAAGTGAAGAGGTTTCTCACAGCTATGTAAGCACTGCTGGGTTTCATTGAATTTGTGTGATTTCGTAGACGTTCTTTAAAGCCAAAAAAGATTAGATATTTTTAACTATTCTTAAACATAGGTCTCAGTAGATTATGTTGTTTTTGTACAGAATCTGTCCTAGAGCGAACATTAATCATAGTTTTATATATTGTTTTGTATTAATTAATTTTATGTTGACTAATATGTGAATTGCATGAGTTGAGAATTAAAGGTTATATCGTATTGAAAAATATGGTTGTCAGGCGCTAGTTAGTGAACCTACCCGAAGGAAATACATCTGTTGATCTCCGAACATAAAGCGAACTGCTAACTATATTAGGCACAATGTCCGCACCCTACAGCTATCTGATAATTTCCAGGGTTCCCTTGCAGGCTCTACATTTAGTTATATATACAAGTAATTCTCGATTTATATTTTTTTCACATTCAGTTCCCTAGCCATGTCCACGAAACCACAGATCGTCCTTATTCCTGGCGCTTGGCATGGCCCTTCTAGTTTCTCTCTGATAACTTCAAAGCTCGAATCCGCAGGCTACACTGTGCACTCAGGCCAGCTTCCATCCGTTGATAATCTCAATCCACCTGAGGATCTCTCTGAAGATATCGCTGCAGTACAACGTATTGTTACGAAAGCTATAGGCAACGGTAATGACGTCGTTGTTGTGCCTCACAGTTGGGCTGGCATCGTGGCAGGTAGTGGTCTATCAGGATATGGTAAAAAGCAGCGCGAAGAGTTAGGAAAGAAGGGCGGGGTTATTAAATCGGCTTATATGTGTGCATTTATTGTGCCTGAGGGCGTAAGTCTAATGGATGCTGTTCAAAACCAAGTACCAGCTTGGTGGGACGTTGATGTATGCCAAATTTCTTCTTCTTATGATTTTCAAATCGCACTTTGATGTTGTAGAATTTAATGCAGCATGACTAATTCTCTTAAACAGGAAATATATTGCATCCCCAACGACGCCAATAGCCTTTACAATGATCTCTCCGCCAAAGATCAACAAAAGTGGTTTAAGGAGCTCAAAAAGCACGCTGTCGCAACAACGAAGGCCAAGTCAACAGCCGCCTCTTGGAAGGAGATCCCTACGTCTTATCTTCTCTGTGAAGATGACAATGCGATTCCCCCTTTTGCACAAGTACTCATGACGAATGGAGTGAAATCTATGGGTGGTGAGATTGAGGTGGAGAAGTTGAAAAGTGGCCACTGTCCATTCTTGAGCCAACCAGATGCTGTTGTGAGCTGGGTTCGAAGAGTGGCTGGAGAGATCTTGTGAACTGAAAATTGTGTGCCGATTTAGAGGCCAAAACAGCCCATGGATCTGTCAGTAGAAGTACTCACAAGTGAATGTGATGGGTTTGCGGAATAGTGTGAAATTTCCAAGTTCACAACGCATGACCTGCAAGTTCAAGTCGGCATACAATCAATCATTTTTTAATTTTAATCTAGCTTCAATTGTTTGTTTAGATGAATTAAAATCAAACTTCTTTATTTTATACTGAGCCTCTCGATCTAAACATTTTGTATAGTACACTTAAAATGAGTTTGAACGATTAGACTACTTTCAGTTGACGGATCAAGCAATACGCTTTCGGGTGTTTGGACTTTCTTCTTTCCGTGAGAGCCGTGCTACGATGGAGTGCTCGAATCGTATTGGGCGTAATCCAAGCGAAGTCCCATGAAAAAGGACCGACTTCTGGCAAATAAAATATGAAAATTCTGTGTTACTTCACTATTTAGGTTTAAAAAGAAGAAGATTTATTGAAAACAAGTTGCGTAGAAATGCTGAGCTGCATGTGTACTTGCCGGCAGTTGCCGACGGCATGACGATGTGTCAGGTGAGCAGTACCTTTTCGGTGCCGAAAACATGATTGAACGGCAATCTTTGCGCTAAGATTCGGCAAGTATCACGTAATTCCCACTATCTTTCCTCGTTCACGCGATTGATAAAATATTCAATATCCGTAGCAGCCCTGCCGGGAACTTTTTTGCCACAAAATTGTGAATAACGTATCAGGAAAGTTTGTCTGTATTCAAACCCATTCGGCGGTTTCTCGGTTACTGCATTGTCTGACTGATCCGGAGATCTCTTTCTAGAGAATCAATGTGGCTCATAGCATAACCCTGTAAGCTTTAGCACAGTTTGCAGGCATAGTTATCCCTATATTTGTTCTTTTAAACGGCACCAAATTCTTGTTCCTGTGTGCTATGAGTCATTTTTGATTTGATAGAACCTTTAGGAGTGAAATCTTAGAAACGAAGCATGACCATCCATCAATCATTGCCAATTTGAAGATCTATCTACTCGAAAATTCCCCTTAGACGAAATGATCAATGGGACGATCGGCTATTGGGACCCTTTAGAAAGTGGTAGATTGCAAGTCTGTGGTAGCTCTGCAGTAGCCCTCGGGCAAGGGAAATGCCGCTTTTTCGGATGAGAACGACAAGAAAGAATTTCTTTAATTGACTTACAAGTGGAAAATGGTAAATAATACTTTTGTCGTCAATGACGGGCTGTAAGGTCGCTTCTCCAACACAATTGAGGGATCTTAGGATTGCGATTGTTTCTCGGAGTATCATCAGAGTTAATCAAGTCTTGTAGTTAGTTGTGAAAAGCAACTTTTCAGACACATGATCTAACTATGTAGGCGAAAGTATGACGGCCAAATTTCATGAAATTAATTTGCAAGATTATATTTGCTTTCGTTCATAAGGCCTGGATTGCTTATTTCACATCTTTCAAAACGAAGTATACAAATATTGGAATGTTTATTCTAATTCAACTGCGTGAATCATGTCAATAAACTCTACTGCTTCTTCCCGATCCACAAGCTTTGGGCCATGTAACGAGCATGAGCTAATAACGGGCTAGATGCATACTTTTATGAGACTTCGTTGAGAAGAATAGTATGCTACTAGTGCATATAAATCGCGAGCTCTTGCTCGCATCCTAAGTGTTACTGCATATTCCTTGTTATGATCTATATTGCTGAAGATTAGGCTATAATTTTTTTTTGCATGGATAGATAATTATATTATAAAGGAAAACTCTGTTAAGACTGAATTTGTTATCAAGTCTATTCCTTTACCACAGCTCTTCACAATATTATATTTTGTATTCTCTGCCATTTTGAAAATTTAAAGATTAAATCTGTAATCAAAAATAATTAGATCTTGTTGTCAGGCAAATTTTTTTTACACTAATTTCATTAGCTCTATCAAAAAAAAAAATCTATAAAGCTAGGGAAAGCTCGTTTAAGAAAGACAAAAAGATAATGCATAATTTGTATAATTGATAGCTTAGACTTTTTGTAACAAATCTGCAGTATAAGTAACCAGGAAGAGCTCTCTTCCGCTGTGTTATGCAAGCTAAAAGGGTACTACAATCTCTCATCTGATAAAAACTGGAATAGAATATTACATATGTTCTTAGGTGAAACTACTTCCTGACAACAATCAACACACAGCGAAGAAAATCGTTTACTGTTCCTGCAAATTTTGAAGAAGACAATCCTCAAGGTTTAAATTCAGGCGGTATAGAAGACATGGCTTTCTTTATTGCTATCAATCTGGTTAAATCTGTACCGTAGCAGACAGCTGCCGTAAAATTTGGTAAAAGTGGCTTTGTTAAGCACCAAGTAGCATATGTTGCATCCGTAGTAAGCTCTGTAAAGAGTCTCGACGTTTAAAATTGTCTACCTATGTTGTTCCCTTTTCATGTTTCCAACTTGTAGCCTAAACCTAGCTCTGATAGCGAACCATATAGACTGTTTAAGGGTGAAGGGCCTAAAGAAGCTCTTCTCGAAACTTAAAGCGAAGAGTCACTGCAAGCACTAGAGCCAACTGAGGAATATCTCAGTAATCCTGGCTCTGATAGAGAGCAGATGGTGCAAATGAGGCATATCAGAGAGATAATACCTATGCATCTCGCCAACTTCTATGTTATATTGTTAACATGTGTTAATTCGCTTGCGTAAAGCACAGTAGTTGTGTTTTTCAAGGCATTTCGATAATTTCAACAATTCACCACTTAATATCCTCAATCTACAGTCCAATTCGTTTTTTTTACAGTTCCAACTTTGCCACCTACAAACTGTGCCTGATTATAGGTTGCACTTTGTTGGGGTAGTGATCAAATTGTCACTGAAGTTGTCAGGAGTACACCCCAATGAGACCTGACAGAGGTAACTCCTAAATAGTAGTACCACTGTAGGCCACACAAAAGCACTATAAGAACCTTATACTCCTCTCTAGATATCTATTACTATCTAGATAACTAAAAGACTGCTGTCTAGACTACTAAAAAATTGTAACAAGTAAGGTGGCAACTTTTCTATTAAATACTACTCTCTATATGTTCAACATACAAAGACTAAACTTACTTAGTAACGTAAAGTTAGGAGGTTTCTAACAGTTGTGTTGTGCTACTTTCTATTCCTGCCTAGAAGATATCTGTTAACAGAGTTGAACGGGCAAAACTGCTATTCGATAAAGCTAAAGTTCTTTGCTGAATGATTCACAATTTTGTCGATTGTCGATTACTGGATAAAAGTTTTGCTTGATGAATTTCTACGAGTTTCAGTGACTAGAAATGATCCTGTAAATAATAAACGGAAGCAGCCGATCTGGCCTCTTTTGTTTCCGAATCATGTTTTGTGAGGGAACAATCAGGAGGAACTGTTTGTATTATTAGGAGTATAGGACTCGGAGACTAAATAGGAGCTGAGTGCTCACGTGCAGGCTGACATATTTCGTCTACCTCTGAGGTTATTAAAAGCGAATTGGCTCTCTCATTACTATTTTCATCTCATCTAAATTCAAATTCTATTCAATATAATGAAAATCGCTACATTTTTGCAGGCTTCGTTTGCAATTGCTGTTTTAGCAGCAAGCGACATAACGTTTCAACGAAGGACTCGAAAATCCTATACATTTTTTCCGTTAATGGAACGAATTTACAATTTGATTCTGCCGCAGACATTGTTACTGCCCTCACAGCGGGCTCTATTGCTACAAGTAAACTCTTTAACGCTTAGATAGCCCAACTCGAAGCAACCTACCCCCATGGTACGACTATTTGGACTATTGTGATTTTTAACCATCCAGGGTTAAACTTTCTTTCGGTCATCGAGATTACTCCCACTGCAAAAGAAGTTGCACATCATCTAGACACTGATTTATTTGTCAAAGTTATTCAACGACCTAAAAAGAGACTACTGAATTGTAAGAGGACAGACTAAGCAATGGAATTACATGAAATACATTTACTGTGGCAGTGGTCTATTCTGGTTGTGTTAGGGTAGAGCCTTTGTGCCCTACTCCACTCGCGCGCTCTATCCCTCGCCGTTTAGGAATGTCCCGTCTGTGTCTGTCTGAGTCTCGTAGGTCGTGTGCCGCCTATGTATTTTTAAGGTACTAGTTGCAGCTAGAGCCTGATTCACATGTAGTGGCGTTGGGGGAAAGAGATTAGGTTGAATTTAAGGAAAAAATAGAAGAAAATACAAGAGAAAATCATCTGGACGCTAAGCGCGTGCAAGGCGTTATAAGAAGCCTCTGTAAAGAGTTTCAATCGTAGTCAAAGTTAATTCTACTCCTGATGTCGCGCTCGATATAAAAATGACTGCAAGCTTGTACGTCTTACTGAGATCCAAATCCAGAAAAGATGCTTTCGTAATTAGCAAACTCCAAGACGCTGATATGCCAGTTCAGGAGAAGGCTATTTCACAAGAGGTATGTAACAGTCTTGGTCCTGATTGAATTGTGCTGAAAAAGTAGTGGGCGAGCGGGAAGGGTCATGGAAACTCTTTTGCGTGGAGTGCACATAGTGGTCAATGCCAGGCTGCTTATGTTGCGGGCGCCTTTGACTCAGGTAGAGATTTTAGTGGAAGTTCGTCAGGGTCGGTAGTTGCCGTGTCTGCAGGTTTCGCTACTGCTGCTCCTGGCATCGATACTGAAGTAAGTGTCGTCAGTCCATCGAATCGAGCGGCTCTTCATGGCCTTCGGCCATACACTAGAATCACAAGTGGGACTAGAGTTATTCCAATTCCATCATTATAGGATAACACTAGGCCAATGGCGAAGTTAGTATAGGACTTTAGCAGCTTTAAAAGATATCATGACTGTACACGATGAAGACGATGCATAATCTGAAGCTGCAAACCCTTTTCGCCATGATAACTATACACAATTCTCATACACAAGCAAATTTCGCGGAATTTACATTGGTACACTAGAATATCCTTTTTCGACTCAAACAAATTGGGATAAAGGTCCATCATTAATTAATTTCGGGCACTGGATCTTACAATTATAGACCGAGTTGTTTCTCCAAATTCACAGAATTGAAAGTTAAATATTGTAAGTTAATCATCAAGGACCAATACTTGAATCAGCATAATTCGTAAGTTTTAACCCAATATGCCACGGTTTTGTCACTTACGATTACGAGCTACACAAAGCATGACATCAAGTGGGACATGGAGTACTATTTGTTTACTAAGCTTGACATTTCCTTCAGGATAAAAAGTTTGCACGACATCATTAGTGTCAACAAATGACACGCAGACCTTCAATATCCTGCTAGGAAGTACCGTCAAGAAATATATCTTGCAGCTTATGAAATAGGTCCACGTGAAACGTCGGGAGATTAACAGACGCGAAATGGTCTCAACAGCAGCTTAATGGAGAGTAAATCGAGTTTACCTTCAGAGAGTCCGTCCTCAATCTATTACTCGTTCCTATGAAAGGTGGAGCGGTTAGATTAAGCGCTATTAGTCGATATCCTATTAATAACTTACTAGTCAAGTAGTACAAGATCGATCTGCCGTCCGGAAAATCATTTCCTGGCAGACGACACGATGAATTGACTGTTATCAGGGCGATTTCAGCATACAAAGCCATTTTTGCAGTACGAAAACAACTACCATCGCCCGAATTGATTTTCATCAACACAACTACAAGTAGGCCTAATCTCTTGCAGTAATAATTAAGATAACTTGCCTACGTAATCAATTTACTCGCTAATGAAGACGATGTTATCATTGATGTTTTTTTACTCCCTATGAAATGCACTGTTCTAACTCATGACGCATTAAATGATGTATTATACTACTTTATTATTAGCTCGCATGACATAGTAGGAAAGAACTTGTCCTGATAACTACTTTATAAATGAAGATTAAGAGAATCACAAACTGCCTTTTTTCATCGTTGTTAAGTTTTTAAAATACCCATCATTGTATTTAAACTAAAATCTCTACAATTTGGCATACTTATCCCAGTGCGCAAAAGGGTTTGGAATCTTTAATCTCTTCGTAGTAAATCTATGTGAATCTGTCAGCCAACACTGAAGTGCAAGAAACTTCATCAGCACGTAATTACGAAGCCCGCAGATTTCGTATCTCACAGGTTCATTTCGAAGATATTAATCAAGTTCCTCTTCTAGTAGATATCTCACATATAGTCAACTGATCACACAATTCAAGCAAGGAAAAACAGAGAGCAAATACTTATTTTGTAAATCCATAGCCATGTGTACATAGAGAATTTTGTTTCAATCAAATCTTTAATTCAACAATATCTTCTACTTAAAGTTATCCCTTCTTCTGTGCACATTTGTTCAATGTGATTGATCGATCAATTCACATACTAGTTAATATTGTTAGAGCTAATAATTAGTTGAACTTTGTTAAAGCAGAAGATATTCTTCTTGAGGATATAATAAGGACGCTCCTAGACTTGAGGACCAGAAGATTACTGAAAAGAAAGTTCAATGCTATTTGAGTCGCAGCATTTGCAGTGAGACTGGACATGGCGCGAGTACCTCAAAGATGGTGAATGAGGATATGCGTTAATTCAATAGATTTGAGGAACAATTTTGAAGTGCAACAAAACTTGCAGTTTCACATGTCAAGTTTTAAAACTTCGGTATAATCAAAGACGTTAATACAATAATTTAAGATTTTCAAAGAAGCAAATTAATTTCTCTCTCTTCAAGTTTTTTTCCGATGCATCCATCCATCGCGTATTAAAATTCAGTCAAAAAGCCAAACTTGGTATTTCGGTGCTAAAGAGTCTACTTGTTATATGCTATAGTATTGATAGTAAATAAATAGCAGTAGAGATAAGGGTTGAAGAGGAATATGTGGAGAAAAAGCTTCATTAATCTTAAGATAATTATGTAGAGTACGTCATGTAGTCACTAGATGCTTGTGTGGTTGAACTTGTAGTAGATTGATAGTATTGGCTGATAAGAACTCAAGTAAATCAATTTTGTAGTTGTGAACCTAGGTTGCTCTAAAATAAAGTGCATCTTAAAAGCTTTAACCTAGTCCTTCAAGTCGATCTAACTCTGTTACACAATCTTTCGAGGCGTTGGTATAAAGTCGGTAATTGGCTGTCCTTCGATCAAATCACCATTGTTTTTCTTGTAGAAAGCCTTAATTCCGTCTTTATCCGACTGCTGGATATTAGGTGGAAAGACGTAGCTCATAACTGAGATGGGGTTTTTTAGACCAAAGATTACTGCTCCCTGGCCTTCCTTCTCAATAGCAAACTCATGCCTAAGACCCAACACATGCCCCAACTCATGCAACAAGACATTCTTCAAGATTTCCTTATTTTGGCGGTTGAGGCCAAACTCAAACACAATAACATCTTGTTCCAACTCATTTGGAAAGAAGGCCTGTGCAAGAGTTCCTTCATCATCCGGTCCATTAGTTTGATATACCAAGTCGAAGTGAGCACTCTTCTTGTCGGAAGCCTGAGAAATGGTTATGCCGAGGCTAAGGCTATTCCATTCATTAGCAGCCTCTTGTAGCTTTTCTCCAGCGAGCTTAGCGAGTGTCGCTGTCGGGAAAGTCTCAGTCTTCACATAGTATTGAAGTTTTGTATCTCCACCTGCGACACTCCAGCGTGGAACAATACGACCAATTCCTAAGACGAGCTGATCTGGCCGACCCTTCCCTTCTGGAAGGTGGGCAGCTATTGCAGGTCCAATGGTTGGCTTGAAGCCTTCCTGAGTATGGCAAGGGTATTTGCTGATGGTTTGATTCTCGTTGCTCATCTTGTCGACTATCTGATTGGTTCTGCCTTCAGATAACGCCTTTGCTGCTCGCTGTACGCTAGTACCACACCAGTCTTTAGATAAGTGCTGATCCAGTTTGTAGGTGGTTGATACAACGATAATAAAATTGATTGTGGTTATCGAAATTGCGGAGGCATGACACCCTTTTATCTCTCTCTGACTTATTGGAGATCTCACAATAACTCTAAGCCCAGTTCCGCCTTGAGGAACTGCATAGCTGAATGGTCCGCACGGGCCACCATGCATATCGGCTTCGAAACTTACCCTGAGACTGGCTAACATCCTCTTCCTTGTCGACCTCAGCTAGACTAGGTCTTATTTGCATGAGCCAATCTATTATCTAACAAGAATGTGAAGTGAGAATGTTGTGTCTGCGTTCGTGTGTGTCAAACTCTATTCATGCACAACTTCATCATAGGCTGCAATGAATAACGCTCGTGATCAAATTCGTGATCAGACTAACTTGATGTGTTCTTTCTCATATGCTTCGGACCAATTGATTGAAGTGGTTTAC
Organism: Mycocentrospora acerina; assembly: GCA_022701365.1. Classification (NCBI taxonomy): domain Eukaryota; kingdom Fungi; phylum Ascomycota; class Dothideomycetes; order Pleosporales; genus Mycocentrospora; species Mycocentrospora acerina. The sequence continues at coordinate 756,218 of JAKUHH010000068.1, forward strand.
CATCCTTGAGAGAGCTACTTCGGGCCAAGAGTAGCTGAATAGTAGTAACCCTTCGTGCCAAGGCTGTTAGTGTGGAGACTTGTCTAAAAACCTGATTCTAAGCTAAGTCGTAGACCAATCAGTCAATGGGTAAAATTCGTTCAGAAAATTAATCAACGTTTTCTCTTTTGTTCACCAGTTATCCGAGAACACATGTTATATTAAGTAATCTCTACACAACCCTATCCTACTATCTTTCTCAGTCTGACGAGAAGTTGTGTGGTGTGAAATGTGAAGAAACGTGATGCCAGCGTTTCCCCTACGCACATTCCTTTTAAAAAAGCAATATAACTTGCTGATTATCGAAATAGAATGCTAGTAAAGGTCTCAGTATCTGCAGTTATGCTGCATGATATATTGATCTACTATGCACATCGTCGATCGTTCGGCTGAATGGTCAGGCATGTCTCTCACAACCTTTCAGCTCGTAGGAGCTGAACAAAAGCAAGAATTGATGGGTAGCAAACGTTCAAGTTGGCTCATGCAATAAATTGTGCATTCTATGTCATATTTTAAAGAGAGTGACGTGAGCACTACTTCAAGCGTTGAAGTGCAATTGCTGACTACAATCTCCTCTTGTGCTTCATGGCGTAATGAGCAAACTGAAATTGGTTTCATTGGTAAGTTTCTGACCTAGCATTATAGTAGGTTTGAAGAGCTGGTGAATGCGCGCATTTGATGAATGTGTACATTTGGCACACAGAAACAGTAATCTTCTAGCAAGTATGGAGTGGAAACTAAGTTTGTAAGCGAAAGCATTTCAAAATAAAGACAGCTATTGAACGGAGCTCTAGAGAAATTGGCTCCTGCAATGTGCAGCCACCTGAATTCAGGTAAATGATATCCTCAGCAACCGTACGAAAGGGTAGTATCAAGATACAGTTGCACGTTAAAAGTCTTGTAGCGGCTCTGCTTAGACTAACCTACTAACATTAGCTTAGGAAATTTAAACTGCTATAACATAACTACTTCTAAATAGTATTTACTAATAAGCATATTAAATTACTTATAATATACTTCATAATTAATCCAGTAACTTTTATTATACATTACCAACTTTAATTACTTCAGTATAAAATAATTTTGCTTTATAATTATTCTGTTTACTGTAGCTATCTACACTTCTTTTAAGTCTTTTAAAACTAAATCTACTCTTCTTAAGTGGTACTTAAGTAATTAATTTTTACATAGTTTTTTTGATTTTTTTAAAAGCATACTAAATAAACTTTGTATAGTTAGATTTAAAAGTGTTTAAAAGGTCTTGAAAAGTTAAAAATAAAAAAACAATTAAATTTATTTTTTTATTACATTTACTATTTAAAACTTAATAATATCTTATATAATTCTTGTTCTTAGCTTGTATTTAAAGATAAGCCTCTCTTTAATATCTTAATAGTAGCTATTTACTGTATAACTATAACTTATTAGAGTGCTATTATACGTTAATAATTCTTAAAATCTCTTACAAATATATTTCTATAAAGTTAATTAAACTACACTTTATAATATCTAGGATTACCTTTTTAAAGAATTTTTTTTCTTAACTATCTTAAACAATAAATTCAAATTAAAGTAGTAAAAACTTATGTAGTATTATAATTTAAATAGAAATAATACAATGTTTTTTTAAAAATAATATTCCCTATTATAAAGTTCAAACACTATAAATAAAGATGGTATTTATTATAAAGTTACTATATATTTTACTTGCTTTTTAACTACATTTTTACCTTACTGTTTTATAATCTTTCTACTTTAAGTGCTTAGTATATAGTAATTTTAAAAATATATATACTAGTCTAAATAAATATATAAACTAGGCTTTTTTAAGAGCTCTCTATATTAATTTATAATTTAACTTCTAGCTTTCTTGAATAATATTAATATCTTATTATAGTATACTTTAGCTACTTAGATAAAATAATTTTTAGTAGTTGAAAATCTCTAATTTTTCTATATCTAGAGCAAATGCAGCACAGTGTTTAATATTGTATTAAACTAATCTACAACCTTACATATCTTACCTATAGCCTTAATAACTAATACTATCATATTAAACAATAGATGTAAAATCTTGAATTTTATTTTCTTTATTTATATTACATTAATCTATCTAACTAGCTAGACTAAATATGATAATGCTTATGTAGATATTAGTCTATAGGACGCAGTTTTCCTTCTTAAGCTAAGCTCTCTTTTCTAGAGCCCTAGAAGCCTAGTAAAACAGTAATAGTGCTCTTACTACGTAGCTTGCTAATAATAGGTTATTCTAAAGCAGGTCTATTTTGTTGTAGTAGGCCTTTAGGTTAAGGCTCCTGCAGCAGGCAGCTATCTAGGCTGTTGGTATTTCTTGTATTTATGCGTTGGAGAGGCCTGTTGCTAGGCCCCTGTTGCACGTTGTTTGCAGGCTATTGCTAGCCCCCTGTTGCGCGTTACAGAGGCCTATTGCTAGGCCCCTGTTGCATGTTATAGTATCTTTTAATCTAGAGCTCCTGCAGCTAGCAGCTACTAAGCTGTTGCTATTTCTGTTTTTTGTAAAAACTTAAGTAGAGCTAATTACCTTGCTTTAGTATTAAAGATAGCAGCTAATATTAGCTAACTTATCTCTTTCTATATTTATTTTTTCTCTAGATTATAGTGTTTATAGCATAGGAGCAGGTACTTAGGTGTTTATAATATATTGCAGCTACTAAAGTATACTACTTTTTTATCTTTATTTATATCTCTAGAAAATAATTTAAAAAAGCCTTTTCTTAGATTAAGCTAATAATAACCTACTATAATTTACTTAAAAAAAAAGAAAAGCTTAGCTTTAAGATTAAAATTAAGGCACACTTTAGTATTACTATTATACCTTTTACCTCTTTCTTTTTCTTTAGCTTATTACTAGCTTATTTACTATTTAAAGATTATTTCTTCTTTTAACTATTAATTTATATAGCTTAAAGTAGTAGCATTGTCTTCTATTTTTATATACTTTAGACATGCCTTAGTAAGCCTATTAGTATAGTTATTTCCTTTAATTTTTTAGTAGCTTAGAATCTACTTAAAATCTACTTTATTTCTTTATTATTCTAGTGTCTAATATAGCCTAGTAATTAGATAGCTAATTTTTTATTCTTTTTTAAATGTATTGTTTTATAGTTTTTTTAGAGCTGTTTAGCTGTCTATAAAAATATAGATAGTTTCTGTAAAAAGCTCTTAAATTGCTTAATTACTTAATACTCTTAAAATAGAATATAGCTTAGCATCTTTTATTTCTAGACCTTGTCTTAAGTTATAGCTTTTTGCCTGCAAGTAATTAAGACTTAGCAGGTTAATTTAATAATAACCTGCTACAGTCTCCTCTCCCTGCTTTAACCTGTCTGTGTATAGCAAGATAGGTTAAGCTAGCCTAGTAGTAGTAGTAGTAGAAGTAGTAGTAGTAGTAGTAGTAGTAGTACTATTGCTATTGCTATTTCTAGCATTAGTAGCAGTAGCTAAGGTTATCTAATTTTTTTATTATTATTTCTTATATTTTTATAGTAACTAGTTTTAGTAAGATTTTACAGTTTCCTCTTTATTTTCTCTAAAAACATAGATAGTAGCATAAAAGTCTACAGGTTTACTCTATAGCTTTGCTAGTAGAATTAATATTTCCTCTATATTAGAGTGTTTCTCTATTTGTCTAGCTAGCTTGCTAAGTTAAGTTTATTTTTTATATTTTATTAATCTTTTTTATTTTTTTAGCAATTTTTTTCTGTAGTAATAGCTTTCTTAATAAGGTAGTTACTACTAAAAGCTAGTAGCCTTAAAGCATATTACTAGTACAGCTTTTCTGCTTTAATCTCTAAAAGTTAGATTACTACTTTTATATATAAGGCCTTTATAAGAGACTCTTTAAAAGCACCTAGTATTTATCTTAATATAGTATTTTATTTTATTTATTTGTAGTATAAGAGTTTTTTGTTTCCTTTTTTTACTATAATTATGTGCTATTATCTATAATAAACTAAATATAAGAAATATATAGTAGTCTAGTTACTTATATACTAAAGCTTTGTTATATTTTACTTAGTCTTTACAGACTATAAAGTCTTATTATACTATTATAACTTTATTTTATATATATTATTTATAAAAACACTTTCTGTCTAGAAAGAAGCCTAACTGTCTATCTAAAGAGCTAAAATAGACAGTCTTATTTCTTATTAGTAGAGTCTTCTTTTCTTTTTCTGCTAATTTTTTTACTAGCAAATAAAAGCTCTGTTTTAAAAACTTTAAATTTAATAGTACTCTCTTTTACTTCCTAAAGTATAGCCTTAGCAGTTTTTTCTAGTATTACTACTACCTTTTTTGCTGTTACTACTGTTACTCTTATTATAATATTATCTAAATAATAGAAATTTAAGGTAGTAGGTTTAGGTTTATAAATGTCTCTAATATAAATTAGAAATAAGATAAGTAATATAAGAAATCCTTAAAGTATGCTTATCTTAATTCTCTTTAGTACTTATATATTATTATTTATTTTTAGTTATAAAATTCTATTACTTAGAAAATACTTAACATGTCTAATAAATACTAAAGTTAGCTTTAATTTCTTATATATTACCAGCAGTTAATTTATAGTAATACAGTTAAAGGCTCTTTTAATATCTAAAACTAGTAAGCCTGTAATTTTCTTACTAGTCTAGACTACTTCTACTTTTAACTATAGTAATAAGCAAGTGTCTAGTGCTAATTTCTGCCTTCTACTGCCTATTTAAGTAAGCTAAAAGAGATCTCTTATTCTTACTAAGTAGCTAAGCTTTATAGCTAGCATTTTTTAAAATACTTTATATGAGTAATTTTACAGTAATATAACTCTATAAGACTTTGGTTATAAGTAGTAATTTTTATTTACTTTAGTTAATATAACCTTTATTACTTATTACTACTATAAAGAGTAATAGCTTACAGTAAATAGAATTTAGTATAGTAAGATAAATTCTAGAGTTTATTATTAATATGCTTTTTAAATAATTATAAAAGATAGTTTATTTATACTAAAAGCTTTTTTTTTAGAGCTAGAAAATATAGTATTATATACCTCTGTTTTATCTAGTTTTTTAGGCTAGGCCTAGGCTTTATTTTGCTTATAGTTAGTCTAATCTAGAAAGACTGTAGAGCTAAGTAGACTAGAAAATAGTGTAGTACTAAAAGCAGTATACTGCTTACTAAACTCCTTTACAACTAAAGTCTCTTCTCTTATAGAAGTATATTGCAGAAAAGAGACTTTTTTAACTATTCTCTTTTTTATATAATTAAAAGCGTTAAAAATATCTCTTCTTTATTTTTTTTATAAAAATAGATTCTAGTGTTTTTTTTTTCTATTTTTACATTTTTTAAATATCTATTATATAGCCTATTTACTTTTATTTTATTTTTTAAGCTAAAGTATAAATAGTTATATTGCAAAGCCCTACTATAGAATTTCTTCTAATTTACTAGCTTTTTAATCTACTAAGGCTTTAACCTTACACTTAGCTTTAGCTTAGATATTGATTTATTAGCTACTGCTTAAATAGTTAAAGTAAATAGCTCTGTTATACTGTTAAATTTTCTAGTTAGGCTAGCTAGTATTTCTAGATCTTCTAGCTCTTATTATTCTATTAAAGCCTCTATTTCTAGAAGATTTTGTTATATTTTATTTTTAGTAAACTTTACAGTAAGCTCTATATTAAAGATTTTCTAGTCTGCTTTTTATAAAGCATAAGGTAAGTCTAAAATAAAACTTAGATTTATTTATTATATATGTAAAGAAATAGCAGAGTAGCTAATTAGTATATAGTTATATCTAGTGTCTTTACTCTTCTGCAAATTTTCCTAAAAGCTATTTCTAAAGCCTGCACTAAAAGCTAGGTTAATTACTAATTTTACTCTAAAGTTAAACTTATAGAATATTTACTCCTAGTTAGTATTTAGTAGCTAATAATTATGCTTTTCTAACTATTCTACTAGCTGCTTAGCTTTTAGGTTAGAGTTTTATATAGCAGTGTTCTACTATATGTGTAACGACTAAGCACGTGCACAGTCAACGTGGCTTACCTCGCTTATAGCATCTAGTCGGCAAAGTCTAGATCTAGCACTATATATATTATACTACACATAGAATACTTGCTTAAGTATTCTTGTGCTTACCTTTTGGTATAAGTAGGGTTATTGCGTAGTATCAATAGCAAGGGCAGGGCGCCTGACTATTACAATATGTAGTAGCTATTAAAGTTACCTGCTAGTAAAAAAAGGTATTATCTTAAATCTAAGCTTAAGAGCAGTCTTTACACAGTCTTTTAACTATTAGACTATATTTTAGAGTCTGCTGCTAATTCTTTCTTATTATAAAGGTTTAGTAAAAGAAAATCTTCTATAAAGCCTATTATTTATAAAACTATTAAATCTGTGTCTTTTCTTATATCTAACTTTAAGCTATACTTTAGGCAAGTTTTAGTGTAGATATAGATAGCAGTTCTAAGCCTTCTAGCAGATTTTTAGTAAAACTAGAGTATAAGCAGAGTATTATAGTAAGAACTATTTATCTTGCCTATCTAGCTATATGCTAGGTTCTTGCACTAGAATTAGGTCTGCTTTTCTAGCAAATACTATTTCTAAGAGATTTTATTAAGTTTCTTGTCTTTTTCCTACATTATATTATAGAATTTTAATTTCTCCTTTTCTTTTAAATAGAAGAGCATTTAAAATATCTGTGCTAGAATAAGCATTTTTTTGTATACTTATAGTGTGTTAACTAGAAGAGTAGTAGTAGTATTATTGCTATTACTATTACTGTTGCTATTTCTAGTGTTAGCATTAGCATTAGCTACAGTGTTAATACTAGGGCTAGTAGTACTAGTATTAGTGTATATCTCTGTTATTTCTGTATTTTATGTATTTTTTAATACCCTATAGCTACACCTATAGCTTGTTGCTATATACTCTTCTTTGCAATTTCTGCAAATAGGAGATTAGTGCTAGCATAGACTACATGTTATGCTGCAATCTTTGCAGCTTATATAATCTTTTATATAGTACTCTAAGTTATAGAATTTACAGCTTATTTCTTTGCAGCTATCTTTTATATGCTATTACTTATAATAGCTTAAGTAGAGCTTTGCTATGCTAGGAATTTTATAAGCTACTATTTTAGCTTTCTCTCTTATAATAGCAAGTAATTTTTTAGCAAGTAGTATGTTATACTCTTATTAGTTTTTAACTGTAAAAATTATAAAGCTAAATCTTTTATTAGAAGTAACACTACTTAGTTTTTTTAGTTTTACTATAGGTATTAGCTACTTAGAGTTACCTTCTATAGTAATATTATTAAATATTTCTATTTCTATTTTTAGAAGAGCTAAGTTTAGTAAAAACTTTTATGTGCATAGACGTAGTAAGCTACTACTTAAATCTAGCTTTCTAATTTCTAAATCTTTTAACATTAAAATAAGAGGCTAGAAATCTAGCTATCCTAATTTTAAAGTAATAAATTAGTATTATAAGTGTCTGTTGTTATAATAATAATATTATTATTATTAGTAGTATAGCTAATTCTAGCTACTATAGGAGCTTTGTTTATTATAGCAGCTAAAGCAGAATTTAAAGCATCTCTCTACTGTAGTATATTTAAGTTATATTAAAAATCTTAATTTATAAGTAAGATTAGCTCTTTTTACTTTTGTTACTTTAGAGCAGCTTATAAAAGTTTTTTTTAGTTTTTAAAGTTTTTTAAGTATTATTACTAGTATTATTAGTAGCAAAAACAGAGTCTGCTTGGCCTGCTACTTAAGCCTTTAATCTTGTGTTGTTTTTATTATTATTTACTATATTTTCTGGAATTTTTTAGGAACAGTTTATAGTATTTTTAGGTTTTTTATTATAATTAAATTTAAATAGCTTTAATATCTCTTACTAGCTTCTAAGTAGCAGTGTAGTTGCAGATAAGCCTACCTTCTACTACTACTTCTGCTTAAGCTAGCAGCTCTTTAGTAGCTACTTTAGTATTGTTGTCTGCACTAAGAAGCAGTGCATCTTAAAAAGCTTTAATACCTTATTTAATTAGGTATTCTTACCTTTCTTTCTGCTTAGCAGTGCTTATCTAGATTAAAAGCCTATTCTAAGCTATCTTTTTTAGTAAGTGTTACTCTATTATTTATTTCTTTAAAGTTCTAAGTTCCTGATTTATATTAATATTAGAAGCTAGCTTATGTTCTTAATCTTTTATCTTATCTTTATCTAAGTAGAGTGTAGAATAAGGGTTAACTGTTCTAGTACTAGGCCTAAGGCTAGGGCTAGGGCTAGGACTAAGACTAGCCTTAGCAATAGTTCTAAGAAATTAAAAATTAGGTAGTTAGGGTCTATTTCTAGTGTTAGCAGGAGGGCTATTTCTAGCCTCTTAACGTTCTGGTGTAGGAAAAACACCAACTTTGCCTTTTTCAGCGCGTCTGTTCTGACGCCTGCGGCATCAATATTCTATCAGATATCATCTTAATACACATCGGACAGTCTCTCCTCTAATTTCTAGAGCCCTAGGGCCTAGGGTGGTGGTTTGCAGCTAGGTTGCAATCCTGCAATNACTAAGACTAGCCTTAGCAATAGTTCTAAGAAATTAAAAATTAGGTAGTTAGGGTCTATTTCTAGTGTTAGCAGGAGGGCTATT
>JAKUHH010000380.1:0-88554 GCA_022701365.1 Mycocentrospora acerina
TTCTGATGGGTGCGCATTGAGTGAATCCGCGCATTGAGTGCACGGACACGGTACGAAGGAGCACATTCTCGTTTCATCATGAGCGTTGATGAGAAACCGAAGCTAAGCCCGACTCTATTTAATCAAGTCTACATGCTCTCTGCGAGAACGAAGTGGAAAAAAAACTTCTCGTAGCAGATTACTATTTGAAGTCGTTGGTCTGATTGCGCTCTTTTCTAACATCTTGATCAAACCCGCCAACAGCGCTGCAAATTGGGATTGCTTGTGTACGGACTGCATTATAACGTACAACGGGCTGAAGGAACGTAAGTCAAAGGATTAAACTACATATCTTCATAGAGTTGCTGGAAAAAATCTTAATTTTTTGTGCATACAGAGGTTCTTCACTATTGTGGTAGCAACCAGCACCCTCGACACTACAGTGAAAGGTAACAACAACTCTGCTGCCTCACGGCAAGATCAGGCTTATCTATACCATATGTCTTCAAAATATGGGAGACAAAAGGCACACAGAGGAAGAAAGCTGGCCGTACCCTCACACAATTATCAGAATAGGCAACTAGGGTAGTGCTTAGAAGTGAAAAACTCCATAGCTTAGCCAGTCCTCATGCCCCAAGGGAGGCACTTTACGGACGTTAAACCACTTCAATCAATCAATCAATCAATCAATCAATCAATCAATATATATAGTGGGTTTTTCGTAAGGTGCCCTGAGAGCTTTTCGATTCACTAAGTCCCTGCGGTACAATTTTCTGGAGCTTATTGTCATCACCAAGAATATTGAATAGCCACACAGTACTATATGTATCATAAAATAACAGTGAAAAAAACAATTTGCACGCGTTTGAGGTAAGAATAGTCTTGTTAACGCACTCCTCGAGAACATGTTAGCAGCTTGTTACTGTGTGGGCCACCGTCTAGGTTACTGCTTGGTTAAAGATTAGCTTCGGATCGAAGAGATCTGAATGCCGCTTTTGAGGAGACTGAGCGGGCGTCGTGAAGGGCTGTCAGACTCAATTGGGTAGTTTTCGCATTCGTACTCGATATATCCGTACTGATAATAGGTCTCGGTTACCCTCAACATCCCAATCGTCGAGAAACATCTACCTGGGTAAGATAATTTGTCACTGAAACCAAGATCCATCATGAAGAACGCTACGGGTTTCTATTGCGCGGTCTACAAACTCCATTCTGATCTTTTAATAATTCTTTCAACGCTGCCCGTTCTTAATAAAACTTGATCCGCGCGTTCGCATAGTCTAGGAAATGCTTTCCAGTATTTATCCAAGTCCATTGGCTCAGTCATGTCCCAATCTTCATAGTCGGGGCCCATACAGTCTATGATAGCGTATTTGACATTCTCGAACACCAATTTTTCGAAACAACCTTCACCAGGTAGGCGGTCCAATCTACTGATGCTTCCAAGTTCAGTAGCAGTGACATCCTTGATTACAAGTAAAGGTAGGTACTCAATACAATTGGTCACTTGACCGATGCAACTTAGCAAGGAGTCTGTCCTGATGTCTGTACTACTCATTCTGACTGAGAATGAGCGTAGTCGGGGGGATAAGCCTGATAAACTAACCCATGTCGTCGCTTGGCCAGTTGGGTATTGATGCGAGTCCAGAATGACTTGTAGCGAAGTGATGTTTTGAGAGGAGAGTCGAACTCCAAAACCTGACATCAGTCGATAGCTCAGAGCAAAGGTCACATGAGTCAGCTTTGGGAACAGTGTAGTCTCATATTCTCCATGCAGTCCTGCTTGTCGTGACATTTCCTGGTGAGAGGGTACTAATAGAGTCAAACTTTTGAGTGTTTCATTGAGTTTTGTGACTTCCAGGGCCTTCACCAAGTACTTCAAATTCTCTCAGTATGCGTGGTAATCTGTAGGTGATATGAACTTAAGGATCGGGAACAAAAGACTTACGTGCATGGGATCCGCGAGCTCTTGCATCACTGCTTTCCAAGCTTTCTCTTTTAGCACCCAAATCATGCCATCCCGAATTTCTTCAAGGTTGTGGTATGTTATGTGTCGAAAGACACCAACGGCCACAAAAACGCATCTCACATGACGAAGACTCTGCGTTCTACATAGGACTAACACCAGTGCTTGCTCAAGATGCGTTGTGATCCATTTATTCCTCATCAGTTTGAGTTCTTGAAATTCTCTCTCGTTTGTGCTTTTCTTCAAGAAAAGCTTGCAGATACTGAATGTCAGATAAGTGACGCGTTTGCCTATGTATGGCAGCGTGACGAGTTCCGCCAACCTGTGTAGACTTTGCCCCCGACACTCCGTTGGAACGTCTTCGATAATCTTCACAAAAGCTGTAGAGGCTCCAAATTTGAGAGAACGACATGTTAAGCGGAGGTGATAGATATCAGTACGCTCTGCCTTGGTGGAAACTGGACCCTGAGCAATTGCATTCTGATCGATGCATGGAAGCAGCCAAGAAACGATGTTTTCTCGTAGTTCGAGCGACAGACTTTCCATCATAAGCGGAGAAAGCGTCCTAGAGCCAACAGCTAGTGTGTGTTGAGCTTCGCATACTGTCCCTCTATCCTACGTTTGAAGCGACGAGTCGATTCGACTGAACAGCCAATCATAGGCGCAGTAGTAAGACATGTGCCGAACTTAGCCCGGAATATGGTCAGAACGTGATCCCTGCACCTATCGCGACAGCAACGCGTACTCCAGTACTGTGAGCTTCTCTAGAACCCACGGTGTTGTCTTGTCACCACCGCGCCCATGGTCCAGGCGCGCGCACCCGCATCACCACCTTCGGCCCCTCCTTATCGACAGCTGCAGATTCTATTCCGCCATCCCGGCTACGACGATGGCAACAACGTCCTTTTCAGACTGCATGCTTCCGACATCGACGACATTGGGCAGCCTGGCCTCTATGCCCAGCTTGCACTTGATGCTTGTACCTTGATTGCTGGCAACTGTGCTAATGAGGGCTGGTTGTCACTACGGCGAGACGGCAGCGCGCCTATCGATACGGCCAGCACGTTGCGCGAACGAAGCTACTACTTCCATCTCGACGCCGTCAATGGCGAACCCTATGCTATCGTTCCAAACTTCCGCCAGTGGAGTTATCCGAACGACCGACTTCCCTCACACTGGCAGGTAATGGTGCCAAATGCAAACACACCTTTGCCCGATATCATTTTCGCGCCTTCCAACCTCACAACCGCCCTGCTATGCGCGATGGGTCGTGTCGCCTAAGCGGCTGCCGCGAGCAGCTGCAAGTCGCACACACAGTGCCTCAGGCGGAGTTAGATTGGTGGAGGGCCAACGACATGTCACGGTATAACACGGGCTTGGCTGCTACACTCGACGACACGGCCAACGCGCTGCTGCTGCGCGCTGACTTGCACATTGCCTTTGACAAACCCCGCATCGCCTTCGTTCCTAGGGGATGGTGGTGGCATGCGGCTTGTCGCTCACCTGCTTGGGCGTTCGCCTGAGCTCGAGTATCTCTATCATAATCGCGAGTTGCATCCTACGGCCGTGGGCATTGATATGTTGTATGCGCGTTTTGCATGATCTATCTTTACGCTACTTGACGCGTTTCTCGAGTGCAAAACCGATCGACGCCTCACTTTGCGCACTTCTGACGCCTATCTGGCCGATGTTCGAGGCTTCGTCACCGCCGCTAACCGTGAACTCTTCTCCGCTGCCGCGACAAGGAAGCGCTCGCAGAGCCCGAAGAAGCGCAAACCAGACCGTGATATTGTGGTTGAGCATGAAAAGCCTAATGATCCAACCGCCCCCAGCCGTCGGAAACGCGGGTTCGATGCTCGAGTTGGGACTGCCTCGCCTGATGTCATTTCGACCAAACGCGCCTGCCGCAATCCACCTGCTTCCGCTCCGTTATCCATGGACTTCCCAATCAAGTCCGGGCCAACCTGTCCACTACACTGCCCCCGACGCCAAATCCAACTGTCTGCTTTGCCTTCAACATCTACCCATTCACCCGTCGGCTCGCCCCTTTCACCGCTCGATTCTTGGTCGTCTCCCTCAACACCGGCTCCGCTACTTGCACGTGCTTGGCTCGATGCCAAACGCCAGCGCTCAGATCATCACCATACGTGGGAAAAAGAGTGCAACTGGTTGCGGCATGTTTGGGATGGCAAGACATTATCAAGTGACGAAGTGAGGCGGTGGTTTGAGGCTTGCGGACTCGAGACCAGGGACTGGTAATCTCAAATTTGTGGCTACTGAAGGCGTCAAATAGTTGAGCTCGGAGTCAGAAATGAGTTCGTTGTGACATCCCTAATTCGGCTGAGCTACGAGTGCAACATTTTCCCGGTTCAGCCTCCTAAAAGTCCTGGTTGTTGAACGGCGCTGACTAAGATATTCCGACGGAGCGTTTGACAAGATGTCAATGTTCATACTTTCTTTATTGGCAGGCTAGCGTGTAAGGCTGACACTCTAATGCATGTGCGAGACCAGGCTATTGTCTCTTGTGAGGAAATCTGGAAAGTGATATTGGACCTGCGAGTCATGGCGAAGCTACAGTCGTTGCTGTATTTGAAAGGAAGAGGCTACTTAAAGCAAGCCTGACATTATCGCAGATTTTTTGGCGACGATCCGATACAGGTCTGTGCAGAGAGCTAAAAGGGTGTTACTTATTCATACACCAAGTTACGGACGATATACAAATTGTCCACAGCTATCGATTGTGTGAATTGACGTTCAAGACTATAGAGACTGTTATCAACTGGCCGAATTTTAATAGCCACTCCGTTGAGTGCATATTGTAATATATTTAGATTGTAAACTGTTTTGATCCTGCCTTTTTTGGTGCATAGATATTTCGCACTGAACGTCTAATTAGAAGACAATTCGAAGGAAACTAAGAATCAAATCAACCCTCGAAATATACTAGCAGATGGAGCTAGTCTCATCGCGCGGGTGTCAACTTTATAGAGGAGCGCCCCTCTTACAAGCCACGCCATCCGTTGAAAGAGCGTTTGCTCTTACAATTACGATTTCCCTTTCCCGCAACAACTTGTGCCGACACAATGCACTCGCTCTTACCATTCGACCTCACAAGTCTCACACTTTCCTCTAGTACATGAGGATATGGCAAAGAACTTCTTTGGTCACTCCAATACGCTATGGAAGACAAATAGAGATAAATTGCTCAATCGTATATCTAAATAAAAGTGTCGTAATTCTTTGTTTTACATCGCCATCTGTTGATATCGATTCAGAACAGACAAATCAAAGGCAATGTCAAGTCTTTAAACTGTGACACAGTATAAGACATATGAACTTTTCTCTTCATTGAAGTCGATCCTGCATTCAGCCACCTTAAACTTTCGAGATCTTTTGTTTCTTACTTGGCGTTAGTATTTTAGGTCTCGACAATGACTTGGTTTTCGATGCAGCCTGTAGCTTTACTTTCTTCTTCCGCCGCACTTTTTTCATCTTCGTTTTTTTCGACTTGATTGATGATTTTGCAATCTTTGCCTTCTTAACTGCTTTTGCCTCTACTACTCTTGATACCTTTGTTACCTCCTTTACCTTTGGTACCTTTTTCGTCTTTGTTACCTTCAATGCTTTATTTGACGTCGTACCCGATTCTAATTTTTTCGTTTCTCTAGCAATTTCGATCTCTGAGGCTTTGGAAAGTACGATCCCCACTGTCGCATGATCTTTCGCTAAAGTTTCCTTTGCCTCCAAATCACTAGCGAGCAGTGCTTCTTGAATACCTTTTCTTAATTCCAACTTGCTAGTTGTCAGTAGTAACCCTTACAGTGATGCCTCCAACTCAAATCTAGATGTAGTCTTGCTTACATCGATTTCTTTTGCCTCCGTCAAGGTTGTACCAGGATGAGTCGTCCAATATGGAAAATTGATTTCATTTAGAATAGTAAGACTTTTACTCTCCTGTATATCTGTTTTTATTGCTGACTGTTGAACATTTTTGTTCACCATCCTCCACCGATACCTATAACCTTCTGCTTTTCCGAAAGCTGAGATCCACGTGGCGGTTAGGTCAGAGGGCCATATCTGGTAGACAAAGTTCTCTGCCCCTTTCACAGTAGGATGTACCATATCAATACGCAAGGTGGCGCCATGGATTATTGCCCGTTTGAGAATAGGTTCTTCGATGACTTGATACGTTGTCAGGCCCGAAGGATGGAATTTCTGGGGAGGAGGTGGTGACAACACAGTGACCTTTTTACTCTTCGTGATATACCACGCAAATAATGCGGAAGCGCCTTTGATGTACCTACTCCAACTCAAAGCGGATTTGTTTCTCTTTAAACAAAAAGGATTATCTGGATCCATCAAAGGCCCCATGGCGGTTGTCAGCGTCTGCATGCCATGTTGATCTGTCCATTTCTGGGCTTCTCCACGACTCATACCACTCCATAGCACCTGACAATTTGGTTTCCATTGATCTCCAAGAAATTGTCGATGAATCTGCAATTCTTCTTCAGTTGTCATGTACTCGTGACGAGCCGGGATCAGCGACGTCAAAGAGCTTTGCGCACCCTCAGAAGGGCTCGACTGGAGTCTATCTAAACATGCCGCATTCATTATTTCATGTTTGAATTTGTAACATTTAGACTGAGGATAAGATGCCAACTTTGTAGCTTTCAGTGAAAATTGGATCTCTTTTCAAAAAAGACTTTTTTAATTGACGCGCGGGATTTCCTGTAGGCGCGGGGTACATCAGGAACCAATGCTCTTGCACAAGAGTTCATTGAGTTCCCAACCTTGAGTTAGTTTTTCTCTTTTAGTCAATCTTGCTGACGTGTATCTCTCTCCACCTATTGTAATATTTGACGTCATCGAAAATGGTGGACTTCGTCTGTAGGGTCAGCCGGAGTTCGCTAACGTCATAAGTGATGGAATCCTAAGGTTGGCGGCGACTGTCGATCATCATTGGTAGATGCATTTCATCATAGTTTTAGCTAATAGAATGCTGGCCTATTGTTGTTGGAGTATTATGTTGATGATGTTTTCGGATTTGCGAAACCTCCAGCAAGTGGTGATAAAGCCTTACCCTTCATTGAGACACAAAACTACCAAGGGGCGTAACCACGACTATTTGCACATTTTCCAAATATTGAAGCACCTCCTCTACGGATCTCATGGCTTCACTCGATTCGCGCTCGCCTGAACTCAGTTCTCTATACTGCATGGCAGGTTGGAGCTCGTTCATAGATCCTTCAATGTTTAATGCGGTAAAAGTATAACCCGCCAAGTCACAAGTTCGGATATGCATGTGATAGTACGTTGCTCGGCCCCGCATCAGTTGCGCTACCTTAGGTGACGGTGGAAGCTTGAGCTCAGATTTGTTCACTTTCTTCATCGGCGAGGAAAGGAAGCAATTTTCAGTGCACTCCGGGGCTGTTGCTGTAGTGTCTGATTACTTTAACACGCTTGTCAATGGAGATATGGTTGAAGCGCAGATACGGTCTGTCGAGTATCCACAAATGAAACCAGAGGATTTCGTGCGATTCTTGGAGTATGTTTACCGTCACGACTATACTACTCCTCGCTACACAATGGATAAAGACAAACCTCTAAATAAAGTAAAGCCACTGTCCGTAGGCATATCTCCAGTCGTCAGGAGAACTGTAGTGCGAAAGACGACGCTCATACCAGCGTCACGACCACAATTCGACAACCACAAATGGATGTTTGTGGAGGATTCTACAGCGAATATGCTCAAAAGTTTCGAGCCTCAGTTCAACTCTTCCGCTGACCAAGACTTTACTCCCGTTTTCTTGGCTCACGCACGATTGTACACTTTTGCAGATATGCGTCTGGTGCATCCACTCAAGGCTCTGGTTTTGCATAAACTTCACCGAACATTACTTAACTTCGAACTACATGATCGCCGGGTAAACGATGTGCTCAAACTTGTAAGGTACGCGTATGAACAAGGCTCAGGCCGGTCATCCGAAGGAACCGTGGATGACCTTAGGATGTTAGTTGTAGAGTATGTCGCCTATAAATTGAGTAAAATCGCGAAACAAAAAGCTTTCATGCTTCTAATGGAAGAAGGTGGGGAACTAGTCAGTGACCTGTTTGGAGTAGTCCAGGATTACCTATCTTGATGGTACACACCAGAACGCAGTCACATGTAGCAATATCAATCAGAGGTTCAACTCTAGGAGAGACTTGACTTGCGTCTCAAGTCGCTAATATCTTGCCTATTTTTATCGTGTTAACATAGCTTGGATTTGTATCAGGTTGGAAAGCTTAAACTATGAATCATTGTAACAAAGAAGCCTATTCTTGACACGAGACTTTAGTAGATTTTGCGCGCAAAGCTAACGCTAAGCATTTCATTCTGTACGGTCATCAAAATTCGAGGTCTATTTGAATACCAGGTTCGGTTGCATCCGGACTGAAACCAGATGACCAAGGTAGAATGACAAGGAGTAAGTGTTATGAACGGCTACGTCCTTCCATCTGCGTCAGAAGCAGACTCACTTCACTGCCTGGCTGGGTCGATTAGACACATGCGAGTAAATATAAGAAGTTGAAGTCATAAATAGGGAGCAATGTAATCACGAAGAACGATCCAGACAGCAGATACGACGATGGTGTAATTTGTTTAGATACGCGCCCCGAGGTTTAACCGGATTGTTGGCACAGATGACCGTTACGTGAGTCATCTACGTGAAGGCGATATATTGGTTGGAACGACATTGTTCCTGCATACGCAAATCAGGGATTGTCGTACTTATCAACGAGTGAAATGTCAGGAAGACGCTCGCCAGCCGCCTGCCAATCCTCTTGGGAGTCGACAATAGAAGTGGCGCAGCATGCACTCATGCAAAGGTAGAAGCGGGACATTGTGTTAAGCGCCCAAGGGTTTCAACTCTGGCCATATCTAAAATAGTTCCGCGCGAAAGACGACATTGTCTGCAGTCACTAATTCAACTATTTTGTAGATCACACACTCTTACGACGCGATCATCCCCTCAAAATCCGGAACCATGGAAACCACGATGCAAGGTAATGAAGGTTTGTTCATTGGAATAATATAGCGTCGCTCTTCGAAACTGAGCGGTCAGCAGAGCAGCTTCCAACTCCGACGCAGTGTATTGCACAAATCTTAGCTTCGGACGAAGACATGCGTGTAAGGAATGAGTTTCTAGAGCAACAGAAACAACAAGAACAACAAATGATGGTAATCTTGGCGAAGCTCCGCGAAGAGCCAACTCCAGTTAATCTCCAAGCCTATGTGCAACGACTGAAGAAGGGATCTGAAAACTTAGATAGCAACGGCATCCCAATCTGGGATGAAGATATCTTCATCGAAGGTATAAGGCGATTTGCTGAACTTTGTGGATCCCGAAGGTCCAATTATTATGACAATTCTCTGAAGGGTTTGCATTATCCGCACACCTTTATGGAACAATGGAAGCGGTCATATTCCCAACTACCCAGTCCACTATGGGTAGGTACGTTCAAGCTACAATGTCCCCCTGGGTGGATCAGCGAAATTATAGGGGATCTTCGTTCCTGGACATTGACCTACGACGGAAATGAGCCATTGAGTCAAGCTCTCAACAAATTGATTCTTGAACCAACTACTGTGGATTGTGGCATGTGGAACGCTCTTGCAATATGGTTTGGAATGCGCTACGTCACCGGGGACGAGTGGTTCGACAGATTGTTCCGATTCGAAAAAGCAGCCTTCACCCTCACACAGGCCTGGCATCTACGGATCAACGAGGAGCGCACCCGCGGAAACCTGCTATACTATTTCTACGATAGAATTTCAGACGAGAGCTCCAATACGGTGTCGAGATTGCAGACAGGCCTCCAAGCAAGAACAGTTTACAATCACTCATTGTACCAGGCCAAACACCCAGGCGGCGCAGCTCGTTTGCACAACGTTATCCAAATTGGTTCTGAATGCATCCTTTTTGATCCGCTAGGACCTAACATTTTGTCTCTAGAAGAGCTTGACCTCGGGTTCCTAAAAGCTTTCAACGATCCCCAGACTCCTACAGACTTTGAAGAATTAGCAATCTACAAAGCCCATCCAAATTACGTCCATCCTCGCCACAAACCGAAGACCTGGGGAGATTTGGCCAGCGAAGCATATGTACTTGCGGACTATACGTTGACCCAAACTGAATGGGACGCGAGTCGGATGAAACGCACCGAAAAATCCCGAGGTCTATGTCGCAGATTCAATGTCGAAAGACTAATCTCTAGTCTTGCGAAAGCTAGAGCAGTGGGCTTTGACGAAGTATCTGATGGAGAAGTTTTTCGCATAGCAAAGAGGATGAAGGAAAGTCAGTTTATGCAAACATTGTTAAGCTTCAAGAGAGATGGAACAAAATGATAAGGATTAGAGCGTGGTACTAGATTAGATGCCATGTTTCTTCTCTTTTGCTTGTGCGGTGCGGGTGTTGTCCTTGAGCTTAGCTGCCCTGCCTTTGCTAATGCCATTTTGCTACTATTGGATCTAATGGCACGAGATTCTAGTAACAAGCATTGATCACCGATAATCACTGCAGGCCATGCCGTATTGAACGTAAGTCATCAGGGCGATTCGTTGTTTTGGACGAATAATGATAAGACGAGCGATGATCGATCAAACTACAGTGTGATCATAAGTTTCACTGCCTGCTGGAGCGAAAAACTAAATATCTATGATTTGTTGTTGACCGTACTGGCACTGACTACGAACGTTACGATTAGTAAGCTCATGTTAGAAGCCGTTTTCGCTTCAGCTGCGACCAGATCTAGTGGCGTGAATTGCAGCGGCTTCGACGGCGCAATTTGATACCACGTCGCTGGCGAGTGCGGGTTTGATTAAAAATAATAATAACACACCATTTTTAGGCGCTGAGATGTGATGCCATCAGGAGAATAGTTTGGGAACTCTACACATACATTGACCAATCAAGGGCAAATGCCCAGATCAATCCCTGAACCAAAGAAGGCCTAAAATAGCGCCTCGACATATCACAGTGATTTCTCGCGACGATATACTCAGTGCTTAGGAAGAAGCTCGTTCTTTTGTGTTGTACCGTCTTGGCACTGTCAATGCCTGGACCCAGTCAATGCACACGGAACACCAATTACCACGCACTTCAACACCACACAGCTCCACCGCTATGAACCCAATTGGGACCGCACTTGCAGAAATAGAATTGCAGAAATCCGACAGGCATCCTCGTTACATTATTGTAGCTAACTAGTACAGTGTTAATCGTTCTACGCAATCGCGAAGGCACCAAGCTATTACAGCCTCGCGTGCAACTGTGGGGATCAACCGACAGAAGCTCAACCCCCATCAAGAGCGGGAGCTAATACGGTATATCGAAGGGCTTAACAAGCGAGGTCTACCTCCTACAAGGCGTCTGATACAGAACCTCGCGTCGAACGTGGCCAAGAGCCCTGTTACCAAGACCTGGGTTACCCGCTTCATCAATCGACACCGCATTCATCTCATCTCTAAGTGGACAGTGGGTATGGACCGCAATCGTCACCAAGCTGACTCAGGGGATAAGTATAGTCTATACTTCGATCTTCTGTGTGATAAGATTAGTCAATACAATATCGAGCCGCGTCACACATACAATATGGACGAGAAGGGCTTCTTGATTGGTATCACTAGCCGATCAAAACAAGTGTTCATCAGGCGAATGTGGAAGAAGAAGGAGATTATAGCATCTAATCAAGATGGCTCTCGCGAGTAGATCACGCTCTTGGCGTGTGTGTGCGCTGACGGATCAGTCCTGCCGCCAGGCCTCATATTTGAGGCTGTCAACGAGGGCATCCAATCGAGCTGGGTTGAGGGGATTGACGCAAGGAAAACATACGGTATACGTCACCTCATCATCCTCAGGCTGGACCAACAACGATATAGGCCTTGCCTGGCTTGAACGGGTGTTTGATCGCTACACCAAGGAGAAAGCTCGACGATCTTATCGGTTGCTCATCCTTGATGGCCATGGATCTCACCTGGCAATGAATTTTATAGAATACTGTGATCAGTATAGGATTCTCCTTGCTGTATTTCACCCTCATTCAACCCACACGCTTCAGCCACTTGATGTAGTCCTATTCAAGCCTCTCTCACAAGTCTACTCAACAGAGCTATCCAACCAGCACTTGAAATACCCGTCATAAAAGGTGCTTCAACTTCTCCCTCAATTGTTGCTTAGGGGTTAGATGCTCCCATAGCTCCCGAAGCAGGCAGAATCCTGCATGGTTCATAAGGCAGCATTGCCTGAGCTGTTACATTGAGAATATCGCTTATTTCTTCCACAAGCTGGCTGAGTTGCTTGTTCTGAACAGATTGCGTGATGCCCGTGACTGGTTTAAGCGCAGTTCTTTGAGGATTTGGTATAAGGCTTCCTTTCGAAGCACTTGTCTGAAAAGTACTTAAATATAAATGAGCAACACGAGAAGCAGTAACATACAGAACCGAATATTTAACTAGGCTTTATGAACTGAAAAAGAGATAGCTAGTATATTGACGATGCATTGCTGAAAAAGTCGCATTGACATATCAGTGATGCGATTTAATCCATACAACGACTCTATCCATTAGATCTTATCTAAGTTCTTTCTTGGCTTAACATCTCGCTTCTCCTCGTGATTAGGATTCTTTCAAGTTAGTCGAAACATGTCTGCATCCCACCCATACGCTCTCCCTAGCCGCCTTCCGTACCTTCTAGCCCACAAGAACGGGATCTTATTACTAGGGTGAGGCTCATGAAATTGTATACTTCTTTCCAGACCGACACTCAGCCTCTGCGGAGTAAAATTCCATGCTGACCCATGTAACTTCTCGGCTGAGAAGCCTACAGACACCATTGAGTGGAGGAAGTCGACCCAAGGGATTTCTCCAGGTGTGTCTGGGTTGTTGGGCGAGTGAAACAATGTTTGAAAAACTCTTTGAGCGCGCTTGTCGACGCTGAAAAAAACAGCGACATCGTTGAATTCATGAGCGATACCAGGTTGCGTTCCATTGTCCAGAACCGTGCTGCCACGGGTCTTTGCCTTAGGCGTCTTATTGAGGAGGGACGCGCGGTCAAATGTTCCAGTGACTTGTTTTGTCTGGTCGTGAAATATTGTCGAAAAGGGCTGATACACATACTGAGCTTTTTCAAGAGGCGGATTGGCCTCAGGCTCAATCCATTCGGGAGTCCTCTGAATTGCTCGATCACTACGAAGCAAATGAGCTACCAGGTCGTGTTGTGAGTTTTTGATAGCCTTCGACTTGTAGTGTTGATCGACCACTTTCCAGAATGTATCAAGATTTGCTTCAGCCTTACGTAAGATTCCGATGTTCTGCTTGTTGCGTCGCCGCTGAACTGGGTAGTCAAACTTTCCGTCAGTCGGGTCAGCAAATTGGCAAATCTGGGATCCTTCAAATTTGACACTCAAGACTGGAACCCAGTCCCTGAAAGAAACTTTGTAGATACTTCGCAGTGTGCTGTCATTGATTTCCATGTCATCTTCAATCTTTCTTGACCAAGGCTTAAAAAGATGCAACTGATGCAAGCATTCGGAGACTACAGTCAGAGATGAAAGTCGGCTAGCGATCCAAGGCGAAATGAGAGCATTGACACCGCTATCGCTTTGTATCAGACGTCCTATCTCATCTGTCACTGTGTGCAAGCCATAAAGACGAAGCTGTTCGTCTTTAAATAAAATGTCGAAGAAGGGCATAACGCGCTTGACAGCGTGATTTTGGCGCGGCGGCTGATATACTGCTCGGATTATGGATGTTTGTGGATCCTGAGGCTCGCGAAAACAGAACTCTCGGAAAGGAGGTGACGAAAACAGGCCAATTCGCAAAGTTTGAATAAGATCGGCCTTCGTAGCGTCTAAAAGGAAACGGAGGTTCTGGAAGGCCATGAACAAATCTGAGGGTAGGCTGGCTTCAGGTTTGATTTTATCATGGTGCCTCGCGTGCTGGGATGCCAAGTAACTGATTTGTCGAACGATCTCGTCAAATGTAGCGAACCCAAAGTACGACTCAACGAGCACGTTGCCGAGAACGCGATTCCAGAATAAAGGACGCCCAGGCTCTTTCAGAGTTGGATGCTCATGACTTCTAGTATCGAGGAGCATTTCTTGGCGATGCTCCGATGCCTCCTGCATAGCATCACCAAAGTAGCCGGGGTCCTCGCGAAGAGCCCACAGATGATCTTCTCGGGCGTTACGCTCAGCAGATGCTATAGCCTCTAAGCGAGCGAAATCAAGATAGACAGGTATACGGTACGGAGCTTCGAGGGAAATGATCTGTAGCGACGTGATGTTTGCTATAGCTGGCGGCGGTCCAGGGTTGGGCAGAACATCGCTCTCAGTTAGGGAAGATATGTCCTGCAGTAGACTTATAGACCATGTGACGAGGAATGCCCATATACGCTGCTGAATTTCTAAAGCCTGTAAGCCATGCCCAGGGTGCATGCCGACTTCGTTGCTCATATTTTCGAAAGCATCTTCGTCATCGTCCCAGGAGATCAATTCGCCATATTCAATAGCGGTCTCGCCCCTGTGAAAGTACATGGTGTACTCGTTCAGAAAGGCCGGCATAGTCATGCCACTAGCCTTACCAAGTGCTGCCTGTTCAAGATCCGAGTGGATAAACTCTCTAGGATGATATCTACCACGGAAATGAAGCAGAAGCAGCATAGTCTTAGGCTTAACAAGGTCTTCGAGGTTGATATACGGCCACAGATAGGCTTCCTTCGTTTTCGCTCGTTGACGCCATGCCTCGACATCTGGTCGGTGGTGGGCTGACATATTCGGCCACGCCTCTAACAGCAGCTTCTTCTTCTGCGAGTTGGACTTTTTGCTCCATCTCGTGCGTATTATTTCTTCGTATCGTTCAACAATCTTCTGCAAGGTTGCATAGTCCTCAAAAAGCTTGGTCGCAAATTGACGTGCGTCTCGGCGTACTTTCTTAGGGGATGGAAATGAGCCTGGCAAAGGTATGCCTGGAGGCAGACTCTGGAAGAAACTAGATACATCCATGATATGAATCTACTGCGGGCACACAAGCCCCAAATAATGTCACAAAGACCTCAGTCTGGCAAAAATAAAGCAGATGATTTTGTGTTGATCTGTCGTTGGTGTCTGAGCAAATGATCGCTGGTTGAGTGAAGAGGGAGGGCGCCGTCGGCGAAAAGTGGGCTCTGAATTAGACTGCCCTACGAAGTACACGTGTTGCGCAACATCGACTGAATGATGCAGAGGCACGTCATGCACTTTTTGGAAAGTCGCAACCATGATTCAGAAAGGACTGTATCGCCTTTTGCATCACTGCGCGCAAGGAGGCACAGTTATTGCTCATCATGGATGGTTTGCAAGATTCCGGCCGCATTGGGCAGCGGGCTTTCTTCACACCTGCATAAGCAACTTTCCAGCTACGCTATCATATTTCTCCAATTATACTAGAAAGTAGCATTCTTTCACATACGATCTGATTATAGAGGCAGACTTTGTGTATCACTGTTGTGTGGAGCTGAAGAGAGGAGATATTACTGAGGGCGCTAAAAAGCGGGGAAGCTGCAGCTTCAAGAGCGATGTAAATACCAACTGCAACGTAAATGAACAACGAACACGACAAACTACCAAGTCCAACAAGAGTTACTATAAGTAGTGCCACCCCCCATCATTCTATCATACCTCAGCGAAACAATGCATTGAAGGTGCAAACCGAAACCAGACTTCTTGAAACTTGTGTTTCAAATTGGTGACTTTGAGCCTCTGACAAGATTATTATGGTAAACAGATAATAGGCCTTGGTAATAAAATCTTGCTCCTACAATGACCATGACGTGCATGACATTATGACTAAGATCTGGTAGAAGTTTCCCTCCTATCGTATTGTCGAGAATCTTAGTTGAGTAGATTGCTCCTCCAATAGAGTTGGTGATTATAGAAACCCAAAATGCTCGCAGGATATCAGATTGACCGCCCAGCACGTACCACTGATATAGATATTGAAGCGCCGGTAAAGCTGCAAATGCTCCGAATGTAACATGTGTGACAACGCGGCCCTGTCTACCTCTGGTGTGGTAGAACTCCAGGCTTGAAAGGCGGAAAATGCAAAAGATCGCTGCTGTGGTAACGAGAATACTGTACGTCCGTTGTGCAATTTTTTGGGAATCAAGGGAGAAAACTACAAATGATACTGAGGTGGCCCAGATGAGGGCAATGATTCCGAAATGATCGATGCGGCACCACGCGTCTGCTTGAACGTGATCTGCAAAGAGATGGTATAATGTAGAGCATGAAAAGCAGAAAACGACAACTATGAGATACATAAGAACCACACCGGCGTTGCATGTGGGAAGATTGGTACAAGCGCTTATGAAATATACGATACTGAAAAAAAACCAGACAGCTCCAAGCAGATGAGACCATATATTGACTGTCTCAGTATGGATGCCTACTATCGTTCTTATAGACTGCATGTAAGTGCTTGATCTGGGCCGCTGCTGGATTGGCCAACGGAAGTTTTCTTCACGCATGGTAGGGGCGGATATCGGGTTGGTCAAGTGTGAAATCAGGATGAGATAGCTAAACACGAATTTTTTGCTTCCAAGGAAAACTCTGATGGGTTCGTACTATCTATTCCAGTTTGAAATTAGTTATGCACGGATTTTAATTGTAAATAGTGGCGTTTTGATAGTCGTAATTGAGAATATTGCGAAACAATGACAGCAAATTCTTCCATTACTTAAGACGAAGCACATACCAAGCGACTGGATCGTATGAGCTGAATAAGGGAAGAAGAGAGTAGATCGGATTCTTCTTCTGTCATAGTAATCCAAGATTTCCATAGCATTATAAAATCTATCATCATCAAGAAATAAGCAATTGATAGAATACTCTGGCTGTCTTCTTGGCTTGGCCTGTTCGGTTGTACACACGCAATTGTATCATCTACTCGCGACTACCATATCTAACAGTTTCAGTAATTCTATTTCTAACTCTCATTCTCTAATTCATTGCTGATTTTGCGCGGCCGATAATATTAAAAAGAAACACATTTTCATTCACATTGCTTGTACATGTTGTGAGGCTCTAGAATGTGCTAGTTACTTTTCTATCCGGACATTGGAAATCATGGGTAAAACTAGTCCTCGAAATATCCTGATGGCGATTGACGTTTTCATTGAAAGTCCATTATGATGTGAGTTTAGATGAAATTTTGTTAATGACGCACATAACCAAGCTCTCGCTTACAGGCTCCTTAGCTTCAGATGGCGCGAGATTTTAGAACGTTCTCGCTTAGCTAGAAGACAGACCTTGCTCTGTAGGCAGCCTCTTATTGGTCGACAAGCGTCTGTCATTTTATCCATTTGGCCATCATCTCTGAGGCAATGTTGACTGTCCAAAACCAAGGCAGCTAGCTACTCAGATCTATGGAAACTGCTTCATTGAAGTTGTCATCTGAAATTTTAGCTCACATCGGCGGTTTTGCGACGCGTTGAAGTTTGAGGTCGATAGGTGTTGGAGCTTCGTTCCGCGCACGGGCATGATAAATATCGGACCTACCATTATTAGGCTAACGATAACATCATCGAGTAGAAAATCAAACTATAGGCCAAATTGATTGTGCTAATACCTTTAGAGCTGGTAGATCTGATCCCAAGCGAAGACACCGAACCTTTTTTATTACAAAAATAAGCTAACGTATATCCCTCCGACGCGGGACACCCCCTGTGGCGGGACAACATCATGCAGGCTGCTGTCGACTTCGTCTACTCAGTCTAGAATAAAGAAACGAGATAAGTGGCCTTAAAGACTAATTTTCGAAGTTGGGAAAGTTTCAATCACCCTTGAGCTTTGAGGTAGGAGTGCATTGTCCCGCGTCAAAGGGATAGACGTTATCGAGCTTATACAAATGTCAACCCACTCTATTGACAGGTCCTCGTGCGTCAATCACTTCAGGTTCATACAACTACTCATGATCATCGCTGTGAGCGTTATCAAAGCAACTTAAAAAGAGCCTCGTTGTCATTGTGAACAACGACATACGAGCCATGTTCCTAGTAATTTAACACAATTGCCAATTATCAGTATTCGAAATATGATCATGTCCGTGCGGGTGTCACAGCGGCACTTGTTATTGATGGTGGCTGACATGCTAGGGGTAGCAACCTTCCAGGTGGAGGTTAACGCTTGCCTGCATGTAATCCGTGCAAGGGATCATTGTGCGCCAAGTCTCCAACTTTGCGCTCACCCGCACCTAAACCGGAATGAGCGTCCTGGCTTAGCACAGTGCCACGGGGATTTGCCGCTCGGGTCAGATATTCGCGCTGCTCTTCCGCTGTCATTAGTGGCCCTAATGGCTGGACCGTTCCGCTGGCTCGAAAATTACTCCATCATATACAATCATAACGCGCTGATGGCGTGATTATCAGAGTGGGCAACAAGCAAGTCAATCTGAGGTCGTTAGCCCCACTTGATTGATGACAACTCTGGTGATTATCCAAACTTAACCTCATCTAATTACCATCATCGATGGTGATAAGGCTTTGACCCTCTTAGACATCGCGCTGCGATACTATCGTACATAATTACCACCAATGTTGGCGACTTCTATCTCGGGCTACGCCTAATTGCATCGAAATCAGTGTCATGAGTGAGACCTCGACTCAACTTTGAACAACGCGTAAATCTATTGCAAATGCCTTCATTGTAGAGAGCTTAGCCTTTATTCCACACAGAGATAGAATTTGGAGACAGTCTAGCATAATGTAAGCGATTGATCAAATCAGACGTTCGAGATGTCATTCTGTGACCCTCTGCAAACGCACGTAGAGGACCATTCCATTACACAAGATAAGGCTGGAATACTAGCTTCGAAACAGGCTGTTGAATTCGAAGTGATTTAGGATGATAACTAGAGATGTCACACTCTCTTCCACAGTCGGCTTCCCATCCTTGCATGCTGCACAACACTCAACTCAAAGGGCCCTTGTCTTACTCAACGTACACCTTTCCTGAAGAGGCTCTGTTTCTTGTTGGCCTCAAGACATGGCAGCCAAGAAAAAAAGCGCCAATTTTGTGAAAGTAAGGGCTAGAAGCCTAGTCCATGCAAGTTGTGCTAAGCGATATACCTTGCAGCATGCAAAGACCGGAAGCCCATTGTGCAAGTGAGTGTAAACGCCCTAATTTCTGCTACTACTATGGTAACATCCGCAAACGAGATTTGAATATCTACACCATGCTTCAACGAAGCAAAAGCATATTGGGATCAATTCCCGATATGAGCAAGATCTTTCCGTCAATCTTTGCGTCTTGTTGAATCTAGAATAAGAACGTCTTATTGACTTGCCTCTCGCTTGCGTACTTTGTGATGTGGGGCTATCGATACTGTGGTACCAGGCAAAAACAGAGCACTTTGGCTAGAAATCGGACAAGTGCTCAACAAGGCTACCGTCTGAGACTGCGAGGAGAGGGAGTTGTTGCTGCATTACATATGGTCGGCGTTGCCATTCCAGCAACGGTTGAAGCGATGGCATAGGAAAAGGAGGTGATGTCGTCGCATATATGGCCGGCAGACCTAAGCGGAGACAAGTGGACGAGGGACATGCTCAGGGAGGCATTATATCGCGAGAACAGAACAGGACTAGGATTATATTTTATGATCTCAGTAGATTGTGAGGTCGCTATTGGCATCAGCCGGCGGTTTTTGCGAGCGTCCACCACGCTCCTAGTCGAGGAGACGAGAACGAGGAGTAGAACGAGGAGAACGTGTAGTCCGCAATCGTCGACCAGCAAGCAGGGCACACAGTGCACATTGCGGGCATGATATACGCGTGAAGAATTATAGAGCAGACAGGCGCAGCAGTTCTAGACAAGCATTTGGTATTTCTTCCTCATTTCTCTCTTCTATGCACAGCATCCCTCCTTCTTTGCTTCTCTTCCTTTCCTTTGCTCTCCTTCCTTCCCTCTTTTCCTCGTTTGTGACCTAGTTGTAAAACCAATGCGTACTTGCTGTTCTCTCCTTTCTTGACACACTTGTTCCATGCCCGGTGGTGCAATAGACCAGACGGTGGCCTTCTCGTTGAGCAATTTCACTTCCTAAACCCGGCAGTTACTCAGAATAGCTCGCCAGAGATCAAAGGGCTGCCTATGTAGACGTTGTTTTGCGCAGGTAGCAGGTAACACTTGGAGACGTTCTTGGAAGCTCGGCCGACTGAAAACTTGGAGACGAGCTCTAGATCATACTCTCGAGTCTAATGTACATTATAGCCTTCCTCCTGCCTATGGACTGTGCGGAAGGCTGCGGGACGGCGTATCAGCTACGAAAATCGGTGTCCAGTGTAGTACTGCGTGCATTAAGGTTCAGGCAAAGAGTGGGATAGAGAGGAGTGCTTTGGAGGTCTTGTACAAAAAATTGCGCAAAAGTTGTCGAACTGCAATTTTTGGACTAGATGCACTCGCGTAAGAACTCCTCAGCAACCTCAGGACTCTTGATGGCAGAATAGGTAGGGGGTGGTACTTCGTCCGTCTTGTGTGCCATCTTCCTGCTGCTGTCAGCGTCGGTCCAGCGAAGTGCAGGCGAACCTCTCTCCGCTGTTCTGCGTCCCTGGACGTGCATGGAAGAAGCAGCACCGCGACAGATGGTCATGAAGCTGTCGATCTTATTGTTGTTCTTCTGCATTGTTCGTGCTTTTGCACGCTCGCGAAAACTTCTTACACATTGTCGACGCTGTGGTAATGGCCTATCGACGATTACTGGATGCGAAGGCGGTTATACAACTTGCGCGAGGAAGTTGAACGGCCAGGAGCTCGTACGCTCGTCAACTGTCTAGGCTTGGAGCTGGCTGGGATCTCGAAGAAGTCGTTGAACGCATGGGCGGTATTCAGTAGCTAATAGTGGCGAATTCAGGAAACTTATGGGACGAAGGAACATCTGTTTTGTCAATTGCTAGTAATAGAGCTTCATGTCATCTTCCTCGCTTATGCTGGTGGTATCGTGGTCGGCGGCTGTTACTGCACAAAATCCGCCGGTATTTCCACTTTCAAATCCTCCACCGGTCGATTCGCCGCCGTCGTTGCGCTTGCTCTGCGCCATCATTGTGTCCAATGTTAACATGCTGCGACCGTTGTCTCGATACTAAACGTGCTGCGAGTAGCCGTGCACTCGGCGAGCAGTATGCAAGTGCATCGCAGTGAGGGTCGAGCTGGGGTTGCCCACCAACATAGATCCGGACGAAGACAGGTTGCGCTTTGTGCCTGGCACGCTTCCGGCAAGCCGTTCAAGAGCTGCCGTATCCTGCTCGCCGCTGTGCGTCTCGCTAGGAATCATGCGGAAGACCGCAGTGCCATTTCGCTGTCTATCGAATCCTCGATAATCTTGAGAACTTCAACGTGCGCGATGTCGAGCGTCATTGCCTTAAGGGTGATCGTGGTGGCTAGTGGAGCTTGATATGGCATTTATGGCAGTAGTTGAGCGCGAGCTCCTCGTAGAGAGAGTGCTCTCAGCATAGTGCGGGGCTATTCTCAGAGGTACCTGTGATTCAAGCAACACCGAGGCGTCTCATTCAAGATCGAGACTGCGAGGCCGTCAGCTACGAACTCAAGATGAATGTGCTGTATGTACAGTACACACACGTTTCTAATTGTATTCGAGCAGCGGCTACATAGCTTCATAAATAAACGCTATGGAGACATTAGCGTGTTGACAGCTGAAATTTGATGGTAGTCGACATAGGGGCAAGACAGAGGCGCAGCCACCGAAGGCAAAGTAAAGAGTTGATGTGATAGATGTGCAATTGCTGTATCAGGTTTGCTCAGCTCGAAACACGGTGTAGTTCGCGCTACGGAAGGGACAGCCCATGTGGCTTGTGGAAGGTAAAAGACGAATAACATATTGGTATCGAGGAGAAATATGGCGGTATATGCAAATGCAATGCGATGCAACACTCACGATGTCGTGATCCAAGTTCGTGAATGGTTAGCAGTCAACCCACTCCTGTGACTCTGCTTCCCTTTTCCTCCCCAAGAGCTTCTGATCACCTCTGACAAGACTCTTGCTCACGCCTCTCGGTACGCCTTTCCGCCGGCGCTCATGCTTCCTTACCTCAAACGCGACCATCTTCTTCAATCTTGTCCGCTTCAACCTCTCGATCTTGTCACACATCTCCCCAAATACCCTCTCAAACCTCCCTGTCAGTTTGTCACTTAGGTCCCAGCCCTCTTCCCTCCCCTTCGCGAACACAGCATCAATGTCGGCGGACAGCTCCTTGATGGCGTCGTTCTTCAGCAGTGTCATGTCAGTCTTGTGCTCCTCCATGTACTCCTCCATCTCGGCGGTCTCGTGCGCCCGCGTCCCCTCCGCGGAATCCCAGAGGCGGTCGAGCAGTTTCTGAAACCGCTGAAGTTGATAGGTTTGGTATTGCTGGAACTCGTCAGCCAGATGCGTTCTAAGATGGGGAATTAGCAACTGCCCCAAAGGCGTTAGCGGCGGCAGCTTTGACGGTGAGATGCCGGGAGACTCAGGAGAGATGTGAGGCTTGCTGAGGTCGGAGTCAGAGGGACTGACAAAGAGGGTCGGCAGAATGTCTGAAAGGAGGCTCGGCAGGATTTTTTCAAGATGAGCAGGAAGTTGTTTGCCGACGGCTGCGTTGATCGCCTCGACTCTGTCGTCTGACACTGGGGTTTTCAAAAATGCGGCGCTGATGGCCTCAGCAGTCGCTGGACTGTTAGGAACAGTTGTGTCAGATGTGTATGATTCGGTAGGTGATTGAGGGGCTAAGCGCTTCGGGGACTGGCCCAACGAGGTGGAACCTGCTACGCGTGTTGCTTAGTTAAAGCTGTGGATACAAATGGACATTGCACTCACCTTGCCGTAACCGCTTGCGAGAGTTTTCATAAGCAGGCGGTGCCCCGACAGCGTCGACAGGACCGAACACTTCCCAGCTCGCCTTTCTCAACCCTTGTCTCGTAAGAAATCTTCCGACGGGGTAACCAGTCAGGTCCTTTGCCGCCTTGCTGAACGCCTTGAAAGTACTCTGATATTCTTTAGGCAGAAATTTGTAATCGAAGACGATGTGTACTGTTGTTGCTTTAATAAGGTCTACAAATTGCCGGAAAGAAGATTCAAACCCAGGCTTATGCACAAAGGATCGAGAACCTGGACACCAGACAGGACTTGGTTGCTGGAGACTCAGGGCAAGTGTCTTGAATTGAGGGCGCCTGTCATTCTTAATTCGCAAGATTCCGTCCAACTGTGACTGCGGAACATGGCTATTGCCACTAATGAGGTTAACGGTGCCAGACAACAACATGTCAGCATCGTATTGTAGAACAAAGGTTTGTGTGTCATAGGCTGTGGGTATCGTAACTAAGAGCAAAATGGTTGCCTCTCTGGAAGCATCATCACATTTGAAGACTAGCGAGCATTGACATGGCGATACGTAGTCCGAGAGGTTCGACGCAGGATAAGCTAACGCCTTGAAGCCGAGGTCGAAGTTCATGCTATTAGCTATCAAAAAATATGCTATGTACTTACCGAATCCCCCTTGCAGCGATGGCAGCAAAGGAACTCGTCAATGCCGTGATTCACAGCAAGGGGACCCGCCCGCCTAGGCTTTGCGAGCAGCCTTGACTCTGTGTATAGTACGCCGCGTCGACCGCTAACACCGGGTACGTGATCCTAATACAGAACAGAAGCCCACCCCAATGAACGGCAGCTGACAGACGACAGTGCGAAGCAGAGTCGCCTGCCCCTAACCGCCAGAGGCCTTGTGAGGTTCGCAAGGATGGTGGGTATGAGTCAAGTACTCGATACGCGCAATGGGTGGCAGCAGGGACGGAGGTGTATGATCGGTTGGTGTGAAAGAGGTGGTGTAGATGCGTTGCGTGGGTGCGCTGAAAAGTTATCTGCAGTAGGGGGTCGATAGTGGTGAGGTTAAACTCAAGGAAGAGTGGCTGGGGATGCTACGCGGTCACGCGATCTACCCAATCACCAAGTCTTGGCACACTATCCTTTAAAAATTTAGTCTCACCCCGTGACTTTGGCGCAGGGGTCTTCGTGAGTACGGACGTTTCAGTAGAGCTTCCTGCACAGAAGATAGGTGCGCAGCCGCAGATCCTCCCTCAGCTCCGCCACGCGTCACCACTCGCTGTGGCTGCAACGCCATATTTCTAAGTAGATACAAGTAGCACAAGTTGATCACAAGCATTAGTTTGGTTGTCCACTGCAAAGACTCGTATTAATAGCCTTTTTGCGTACTTCCATAGCCTCAATTTTTATGTGAGCGTTGAGGTCGTTGCGCGACTCCGGGCGTAGCACGTCCACGTGCCAACGCGTGATGTCCGTGCGTCCACTCCGCTCCCTTGTTGCATGCTTGACCCCCTCCTGCCTTCACTTCTTCCACACCTCCTCACTGTACCATTGCCCACACCGTCTTCTCCTCAGCAATCGACAGCGAGTCAGATTCTACGTACCGCCGCCAACACTCTTTGCTCTCAGTATCAGGTTCAGCGAACGCGTGAAACACATAATCGAGAGACACCAAGAAAGCATTTACGCGCATACTCTTAGTCATGCAGATGTTTTGCGAAACGCGTCCAATTTGGAGGTTAAGGATGTATAGGAGCAAGGCAGACTACAGCTTGGGATAGAGAAACAGAATGCTATAGATAAGGTAGAAAGGATAATTGATACAGGGCTATAAGCGTTCAGGGATAAATGTGACGATATTGTGGAATATGTAGAGGGCAGGACAGGATAGAAGGCCGATGATGTCATTGATCATACAAGGAAACGTTTGGATGAGCTGAAACATGGGGAGAAGGTAAGTTTAGAGCAGGAGAGGGAGAGGTTGAGGAGAGATAAAGAAGAGTTGAGGAGAGATAAGCAGGGTTTGCGGAGCGAGATCGACGACTTGAGAATGAAGAGGAAAATCTTACAAAGGAATCAAAGGAGGTTTGAGAGTGAGAAGAAGAGAACTGTAGAGAGGAGTAGGTGCGATGCGCGAGGAAGCAGGGCGGGCAGTGCACCAAGGTGAAGAGTGAACCTTGTCTCGCGACGCAGTATATTTTCATCTAGAAACACACCTTGTTCAATGCGCCACCATGATTGTAGAGCAAAGAAAAATGTCCAGGAACAACTTAATTACAAAACAACAAAGTAGCGAGATATCGAATTAACAAAACGACAGAATGTGAGTCGACGACAAAGGAAACTTCGCACTTATATCTGAAGTTTCGTTAAGCTTCTCAATCACGCCTAAAATTTATCAGACCATCCAGATATAAACTTGAGCCTTGACCTTCGATCTTCGACCACGAAGCTGGAAGTGAAATGCGAATCCTATTTGAAAGCATGGAAGGCGACCTAATGTACATCCTACAAGGTCTGCCAGGGAAAGGCAAAGGACTCATTGCAAGCGAAAACATCTCAAAAGGCACACGCATTTTTGAGGAACGACCAATTACCAACATACCAAAGTGCTAAGAGAGCGGTGAATGGTCAAAGTTGCATATATTCCAGCAAGCTGAGTATCTCGGGTAACACTAACGACAAACGATTCTCTCCTTACACATTCCTTATCCACACAAAGATACCGCCGGAAAGTATTTCGGTATCATTCAAATGAACAACCTTCCTATCGAAGCCAACGGGATTGGAGAAAGATTATTGCTCGAAGTCTGTCATATTAATCACGCTTGCGATAACAATGCATATAACTGCTGGAACAATCGCATTTGAACGGCGCATTATCCACATTTTGAGGAACGTTTCCAAGAGCGAAGAGATTACGATATACAACCTAGGTCTCGACAGCAACCGTGACATTCGTCGCCAAAAGCTCCGGGACAAGTTTGATTTTCAAGTTCATACCGTCTTTACTCCTTTGCAACAGCAGAGAGCATAAAGGACTATCAATGCTTAGAAAAATTGATCGCCTGGACGATCTCACGCAAAGCGCTGCGCATTCGCATACGGCAATCCTAGCATCAATCATGTGAGTCATCATATACTCAAGGTACGCAAGCTTTGTTCCCGCGTGCAATCTTCTTCTGGATGCACTGACACATTGGATACTACAAAGATCTCTCTAGTGTCTCTGAATAGGTTTGCTAGAGCTGAGCGACTGAATTTAACAGTTTTTAGTCAATATGAACGGCATCAGAATGGGCCAAGGGAGTAGCAAGAAGGCTGCGTTGTCGCACTGATGTAGGAAATACTCTTTACTCAGTACTGTAACACTGCAAGACCACAAAAGACTTCCCCCCTCTCGAAAAAGAATGATACCTCGTTTCAAGGGCTGTCAGAAGAATGGTTGAACTGGGATGGAACACGACGAAAATTGAAGATTTCTCAAATGCCTTGATGTACGAAGACTGAAGGTTCTAAAGTAAAACAAATTAAACACTCTTATATAGTTTCCGTTCACCATCCCAGGTGGTATCTGTGATCTTTCGCCAATTGTGGAAATTGAACCATTTCCTTAGTCCTCAACATGAAGTCGCTACGTCGATATTGCCTCGCGCATATAGCGATGTGGCGGAAGTCAGATTGACGTGAAATTATTCTATAGGTTATATCTCAACTCACTCTATTGACTGGTCTGTTAATCATACCTGCTTTTTTAAGTCTATATGGGCGAAAAAACGATCTCATAAATGCTTTGGGCTTGATATCTCGTGCTTTATGGTGAAGCTCTTCTAAACTACGAGTGGTACATGGCGGAAGATCTGTAATAGCTCAGGATATTGTACGCCATAACTACGGGCTTTCACTTAAGAATATAGCTGTATTTGTGTCTTCTATTTTTTCGCAGAAACCGAGGAACTGGAAGCCGCTAGCAAGATTAGTTTCTTGCTCCTACCCACGATCGTTCAGCCCTTCTTGTTTGCGATCTTTGCACACGTACTCGAGTACCTCAATCTATTCACAAAGACGGTTCAGGTCAGTCGATATTACTAAACAAATTATCTATTACTTCCATACAGCAAGAGATTCCCCATACCACGCAGAGTTGTGGACGCGCCTTTGTAGATAATACATGGTGGAGTTGCACGCCCAGCAGCGCAGATACTTTGGACGACTGTGACTTATATTGTAGTATTCGCTACCTGACGCTTTGTTCTGTACTGTCGAGAGTGGATTGAACACAGCAGTCAAGGCGTTGAGCTAAAATTTGTAGAAACAGTGCGTTGATTGCGCAGTAAGGCTTCTGAAAACCCTAAGGGTAGCGTTCTCAATCGGTAAGATAATCCTAAAAAAGATCAATATCAAAAACTTAAATACAGAACACAAAACAGGATCAAAGTATAAAATCTAATACTTTGACTGGCACACTACCATTCAATTGTTTAACTTTGAGAGGGACTCTGTTGCAGTCCAATTCGGGGGAAATTGTTGTGTAGAGCTACATTAAGGAAGAGAGGCGTGAGGGAAGATTGAGCACAGGCGTTTTTCACGCCACGAGAAATAATGCAAGAAGGGGTTCATAAGCGCACATGTGAAAAGGATGCAGCAGAAGCATAGGACCAGTTTAGGCTGCTGCACACTACAGTCGCTTGCGAAAACACTTTCACCATTTGCGCATGCAATAATTGTTCTTCATTGTGGTACTAGGGGGCCTTTGCTACTTTTTAGTTAATCCAATTTTCGAAAGACGGTCTTGTGGTGTCCGGACGGGTTCCATTCACGACGAACAAAAGTACGATCGTGTGCAGCAATTATATCTATTGCCGAGAACTTCAGATGCATGATCCGCAAATCGAATATTTGGAGGCCTCGACGCGCTCACATGTAATAAACCTTCTGTGTTTTTCCTGATACGCTTACTACGAATGGAGTGTTCTGCAGAAATAAGCTATGGATTGTGCTGGCTGTTGCTAACAGCTGTATAGATACGAATAAAGTTGCGGCATGACAGGCAGCTTGGACGAAAGGCCCACGACGCTAGGACTGATTGATTAATTACGATATCTCATCAGCGCAACACCCAAAAAGGTGTCGAGCATTATGTAATGATCCAGCCACCTCAGCATTGCTACGGGACACACAGTTTGCCGTACGCTGTTCTATCAACGAACTCTACATACCGCACATGACACTTTCCTCCGCCATTACTGTCCAATGAAAGGTCACAAGGCTGCTTCGACTATGGCGCCGACTGAGATCATTGTTAGAGGTAAATGGACATGAACATAGTGATCGACTTGTCATGTCGAAGCGGGCGCCACAACAGCGCTCATCGATCACGATGGCTGACGCGACGTGGCTTCGCTAGTCGTGTCATTCATGCAGCCCCACTTCCGTGCTTTCCATCGCCATGGCTTGCCGTACTGCAGCTCTGACAAACGGGCGGAGATTGGCTTGTTAGCTGGCCGAGCTCGAATAGCCTTCCACTCTTCCTACTTGGCCAATTCCATATCAAAATTGATCGATCTTGTCATAGAAACGCCAGTGGTGACATCCAACAGATAGAGCGGGTTTACGTAGGAGGGTTCAGCTACTTCAATCACGTTGGCTGTTACTGGTGTAAGGCTGACACCCTTCTATATATGCAAAGCCAGGCTATTGACTCTTGCGAAGGAATGTGCAAAGCGATGTTGTTGCTGCGAGCAAGGGTGAAGACACAATCGCTAACAGCTGCTAGTTTGAGGAGTAATTTGATAAACTCCAATTTACCGTAGTGTACTGCGTTTTTCTTACAATCGTCAGCGAACGCGGTTCCACCTTTGGACAATACGGACTTGGGCCGACCTGCTAGCGAGGGTCAGGCCAATACAAGTATCAATCATTGGCCAGTTATATCATTTAATATGTTTTTGGCTCTTCCGGCGTGATTCAGCACGATATTTTCGGTTGGCGCTTAGTTACGTGCAGAAGACGGGCAAATAAATTTTACTTAGAGATGGACATATACAGTTTTAACCTGTGATAAACCTTGATCATGTTATTTCACTCATTGTCAAGAGAAACACCATAATAATAATTGTTATCTAAATTGACTCTGCCTTACTTTTCAAGCTGCTACAGCCTATGACTGAGCTATGACAATCGGCTGATGAGCTGATGAGTAGCTTGCGAGGAGAAAAAGACTGGGTGTCCCCGCTTTGCAAGGCTCTTAACAACCAACTGCATCTCCTGTAGCTCATTTGATTCCCCACTCTTATCAATTTGGGAGCAAGACAATTCATTTCCAACGAAATGCAACATAAGTGACAATTAGTACTCTTTCAACATTCACGATGGCCGTTGTTTCTCACGCTCAGCTATTAGCCACCCTCAAAAAGTAGGCTGTTATATATGCATCAAAACATACACACTGATCGTACCACAGTCTCCTCGTCTCTGGCGCGTTCTCTGATCTCACCGTCATTTGCGGCTCCGACACTTATAAGGTCCATAAGAACATTGTGTGTTCGGGCGCAGGTTTTTTCGCTCGCGCCATTCGATTCCCTGGTAAAGTGAGTAGCCTTGATCTATTATCTGCTCGCTTTGTAGATTTTGCTGACATCAGTGGAACCGTTAGGAAGGCGAATCGGCTGAGATCAAGCTTCCTGACGATGAACCTGCTGTAATCAAACTCTTGATGCAGTATTTATATGAGGGTAACTACGGCCTGAGTGTTGCTGGTAACGAGGAGAGGACTGAATGATACACGCAACCTCTCCAGGATATTGTTTCTCGAAAAAAACGCGGGAAGACCAAAATGATACCAGCTACCAGTACACCATCGATGTTTCCTCACACTTGCCACCAAATTTATGACGACTACACAGAATCAGACAGCTGTGATATGAAATGTTCACATCATTCTTGTGGGCATGACTGCAGCTTTAATTGCTTGAACTTCGTCTGTCAGGACTGCAATATTACCTGTACAAGTTCTGACAAAGGGCTTGTCATACATGCCAAAATGTACGAAGTTGCTGACAAGTACGACGTTATTGGTCTCAAGGACCTAGTTATTGACAAGTTCAGCAACGGCTGTCAGTCTTTCTGGAATGATCCGGAGTTTGCTCAGGCCGCCCACCACGCATTTTCCACCACTCCCGAACACGACAGAGGGCTTCGAGATATTGTCATTAAGACAATTTCTCGTCACATGAGATATCTAATCGAGCAGCCAGGAATTGAAATTCTGCTCACTGAGTTTAGTGGCTTGGCTTACTCATTATTAAGATCGAACATGGACGCAGAATGGAACTAGGAAGGGGATTCATGTTCCAGAGGAGGTAGATTGTATCTGGGTAGAAGAGTTAGTTGTGAGTAGTGATAAGGCCTATACAAAATTCCAAAGTATCTAAGCTTTACAGAACGAGCCAGCGAATTTTCCTTTTTTATTGTGAAGAAACTTCCTCATAGAAATAGCGAAAGTCCTAGGTGTAGAGCAAGTGAAATTATAGGCTATAGTGCAATCATCACTAAACATAAAGCTCATAACATATAATATGAATGAGAAGGGCTTTCTCCTCGGAGTTGTTACTAGGTCAAAAAGGATATTCAGCAGAGCCTCGTACGAGACTGGCCGGGCAAGGAGCATCATCCTGGGTGGTAATTGAGAGTGGATGAAGCTGCCCTAGAGCCTGCCCTCATCTACCAATCAGCCTCGAACTCGATACAGGACACTTGGCTGCAGACCTTTAATCCTGATAATCACCAAGTATTCTTTGCCTCCCCTAGTACAGGCTGGGCGAATAACGGTACAGGCCTCTCGTGGTTAAACCAAGTGTTTGATCGTAGTACGAAGCAGAAGGCAGGGCACAGCTGGAGACTTCTCATCCTCGATGGCCATGGATCTCATTGAATATTGCAATCAGAAAAGGATTCTCCTTGCTGTATATCCTCCTCATTCAATTTATATGCTACAGCCGCTTGATGTCGTCATGTTCAAGCCTCTTTCTGTCAGGATTACACCACGATAGGGGCTAACGGAGGTCACTCGTAAGTATCAGTACCACCGTGGTCCGTACCGGACCACTATGGGAACCTTATACCCCTCTCTTGGTATCCGTTACCATCCGGATAACCAAGAGACTGCTATATAGGCTACTACAGAATCGTTACGAGTAAGGTAGCGATTCGTCTATCTAATACTACTATTATACGTGTATACTATACAGAGACTCTACTTGCTTTGTGACGTGAAGTAAGAAGGTTTCTAACACTTTCGACGGCCTACTCAAATCAGATCTCAGCTTTCATGGAGAGATGCCAAGGCATCTCTTCAATGACTAGAAAGTTTTCAATCCTCTATTTCAAGCAGCATGGGAGATCTTAGTAAAGGAAGCAAGGATACTAAAGGCCTTGGGTGCTGCATTGGGCCTAACACTAGCTCAGTCCTGACACGGCCGGATAATCAATACTCTATTGAGATTTCGGTAGCTATACATATATCTATTGGCCGCTAGACCTCAAACCCAAGAAATCTCGCGATCATTGCTATTGTACGTGGCTATATAGCCTTAGGTTTGGTGGTGGTGTCGTTGTTCCAGGTGGCTCGATCGATCATCCACCTTGGTATCTCAGCTAGCGTTTCAAAGGGATAGTACCATTATCATAAACGTTGCATATCCACCATTGCTCTGCTTTCGACGACTTAGAAGATCGCAAGTACTTTTTCAGAGCTTTGCTTTTTCTCTGACAACGCTACCCTAGTCTTCGAATGAAGCCTGTTCTGAATCAGCCTCTTGTGCAATCTCACTCGTACCAATAACGCGCTGAGGCTGCTGTCTATCTTGCTCTAGATGATCCAGTATCTGCTGTAAATGCGCTTTGGTGCATGCGACCCGCAGCCCATGGCTTGCGCCTTGTCGAAGGACGCCTACATCTTTGAATATCTGGACGAGACGACGCCTGTGGGCTTCGTCGATGCATCTGTTCTTGCTAATGCTCCACTCCGGGGTAGGCGCATCAATGGGGAATTTCGTGGTAACTAGGCGGTACTGCTTGGCTTGATCATAGATGGAACCTACCTTTTTCAAGTGCATGCGTGGTTTTTCCATTCTTTAGGGAGGTCGTGGGCGTCTTTGCGTCTCATGGTGGTAGCAGTTGACCGAGAGTGTTGGGTATTAGGAACGCAGTAGGAATTTAGGAGAATACTGTGGGAACTGTAGGAGGTCAAGTCTTTTGAGGAGATAGTTGAAGCCACATAGCCAGCACAGGCCTCTTGTCCCTGGGGGCAGCCCTACTCTCGCCCCTGAGGCAACCTAACCCTAGGGCAGTGGTATAGTTTCGTGCTATGGTAAAACTCGTGACCCAGAAATCCATGATACGCAACATTGGCTCGCTGTACGTGAACGATTGAGATACTTCGATCACATTGTAATTGGCGTCCCGACCCTAAACAGGTATAGATGCAAGTCCATTGCTATGGCCAAGGCGTTGAACATTCTGTGCTACTTAATTGGGTATATGGTGGCATTGCCGAATCAGTATTGACTATTGAGTCATTCACAATTACCACGAACGAAGAAGGTGTCCATGAGCTCACTAACAGACTTAGTATGACCACCGTAGGAATGAGAGTGAACGGCTCGTTGACCTATATGGAGACTGTGAACATGAACCAACTGGTGGTATTCACATTGCATCGACCGATGGCGCGGGTATCATCAAGATACTCGAGAACTCCAACGTAGGGGCCGACCTGCTGAGCATCGCCCGCATCTTGGTCGCCACGAGTGAGAAGATGTACACCATATCAAAACACACAGGTCTCTGGAACCAAAAAGTTATTCTCTTTCAGCTAGAGACTACGTTACAGAAACGAGATCGACATTACATCACTCATTGATATTCTGCAGCAAGTGTTGGCCGCACCAACCCCACGAAGCCACCAAGATATTCAGTACGTCAATTCACTCTACTGTCTGAATAACCACTTCTCAAACTGCACAGTACTAAGACCCTTCGGCGCCATTTCCCTTTTCGTTCTCCACTTCATAGAACACAGTCCATAGCTACCGTGTGTTGCTGGCTTCAGCGCAAAGGCTTTCACTCTCTGGGTCTCAGGGCTATCCTCACCCTCACACACAATCCTAGCCTGATACGCTTTGTCTGCAAAAACGCTGGCTCGAGCTTGATCTCCGTGCGCAATGCTAACTTGAAAAGCATCGTAGTAGAGTCTGGCATTGAGTGCTCCAGCGCCGTCGTTGTACTCGGCCTTGAGAGTTTGGAGAAGTGAGAGGCAGTCTCTTAGACTCTCCTTTGGCCTTCCCATCATTTTCATTGGATCACCAATGGAATTGTCAAGGCTTTGAATTAGTTGGCGGCGGGCGTCGCTGTATTGGAGCTCGGATGGAGAACCGGAGCACCTGTAACAGCTGCAGTCGAAACCAAAAGATTCTTTCAGGAAGGTACGGCGTTCAGCGGATGGACCTCCACGATCATACGGGATTGTAATTTCTTCTCCGACTTCGATGGGTCGGATCGCATGAATGGTCTCGTGCTTCTCATTTTCGTTCCAGTTGTTGTGAGAGTTTGGGATGCAGCTGTGATTGATGAGGCAGATTGTAGGGTAAACTCCACCCACTACGCTGTTCGATCCGCACGGCAGAGCGTTCGTCTTGAAGACGGTAGTGAAAGGGTATTTTCCAGGGGACTTATTGTGAAGAGACAGGAACTGACGTTGTGATGCTTTGGGTAGTGCTCTCAGCTTTGTTGCGAGGGTTAACTCCAACTCTCCGAGTGGCATGGACGTAGCTGTAAGAAGTGGTTATTCACAGAGAATTCGAGTGCCTTTGGATATGTTTAAGCGGGCGATAAGACCTCTTCCTTTTTCAGGTATGTCCTTGATATCGAAAAGTGGGATGTCAAGCTTTTTCATGGGATCGATTCCGTTAATGAATGATTCTCTGCCCTTATGAACCTCAGTCTCATCTCTCTGTAAAGAAAAAGTTAAATTCTATCTAGGAATAAGCCTGTGGGGTCATGACGGACCTGTTCATAAGATCGAATTGACTTGTTGACTTCATCCCAGTCGTAGTAACCACATTGATCAAAACCTTCGTTCCAGTCTTGAACGCGGGAGCCGAAGTGAGCTTTTACGATATGTGTAACAGTTTTGATATAGGTTTCTACTCCTGTGGCCGCTGCGATGTTTCCTGAAACCTTTGCGCTGAAACGTAGGAGCTTATGACCCTCAAAGGGAAGACTTGGGTGTTCACCAACTTTGAACAGGATGTAATTTTGTTTTACCTCAACACGCATATCGTCTTTGTAATGACTCTTGATGAATTTAATTACTTGTTCCCAGTCATGTACATCAACAGCTCCTTTGCTGAGGCGAGGGACCATGTCGAAACCAGCGTCGATGCCCATGGCTCCACTTTATCAATTTAATCAAACAAGCAGGATAGTACCAGGCGATAAAGCTCGAGGGTGAAAGATTTTCCAATTAAATATTGAACTTTTGCATATTCCCACTCTGGCGAGTCAATTGATCACTGCAGCTATGTTGTGGAACTACGAGCCGCGACGTGGATCGGTTTTTTGATCTCCAGCAACCTCATAACCTTGGAATCGGGACTCGATGCGTGGGCGTAATGTCAACCAGTGAATAGGATCTTGTCAGTGGTAGGATAAGATTTCTCACCGCCACTGCTGTGGAACGTATACAGCTACTAGCGATTGCGGCTTCACCCTGATCCGCAGTTGCAACGCTGTTCTGCAACGCGGCCGACAAACCAACTGACAGCAGCTTGCGTGCAGCTCAAGCAACGAATCAGAGAAAAGACTGAGTGACGCGTAAGGCTGACGCGCCACTGCATATGCAAGGCCAGGCCGCTGACCCTTACAAGAGTGTGTGCGAAGTGATGTTGCAGTTGCAAGCGAGAATGAAGCCGTAATTGCTAGCAGCTGTACGATGGCGATCATTATTAACCTTGGCTGATGCGACCAAGGTGGTGGCTTCACCCTCGCTCGCAGCCGCAACATCGCTCAGCACTCACGCGTTACTCAGTCTTTTCTCTGATTTGTTCCTCAAACTGCACGCTAGCTGCTGTAAGTTAGTTTGTCGGTCGCCTGTCGCTTCAGGATGGCGGGGCGGCTGACGGTTATCAGTTGAGCGTAGTAGAACAGCGTTGCAACTGCGGATCAGGGTGAAGCTGCAATCGCTAGTAGCTGTACTCCATGAGTGCACGATTTCGATCCGCTTTCACAATAACAACAGCGACCAGGGCTCCACCAACAAATATTTGATCTATATCATAGGACTATTCAAATAAGATTTGAAAGCCGACACTTGGCCCTCTGCTCTTTGGATAACCTTTGCATGCCTGATAATCTGCATATCGCTGTTGCTATCCAGGCCGCTCCTATATCTCCAAATCTAATTGTGCCAGCCTAATGCGCATCACTCAAAGTCAAGTCCTTTATTATTTCTGTTCTTGCTGGGTTCAAGTTTACGAACCTATAAAAATCGATTTAATTCCATTCTATAGCTATCTGCTACCATGTGGGTCCTGAATGAGCCACCAAAACTTACCATCTCAGAGAGGGAATTGCACGTACTGAG
This sequence comes from Mycocentrospora acerina, assembly GCA_022701365.1. Classification (NCBI taxonomy): domain Eukaryota; kingdom Fungi; phylum Ascomycota; class Dothideomycetes; order Pleosporales; genus Mycocentrospora; species Mycocentrospora acerina. The sequence goes on from JAKUHH010000380.1 coordinate 35,470, forward strand.
AGAATTTGCTCCAGTTAAACAAGAACAGTTGTTTCATTTCCTTAGCCTGTCGACAATTTTTCCGATGGCCTCTCTGCTGCCAGCCTTGCTTCTGACATGCCTTATGGGCATCAGCAAGCTTACTCACATCATAGGTATAATGACCGACCTTGTTACAGTACCAGTAACATCCGCATTGTGCGCATTTCAGAAGGAAGTGGCCTTCTAAACCACAAGCATCGCATTGTCTTAATCCAGCATTCGGGCCGTTTCGATCGTTTAATCTGTTGCCCAAAGAGAGAGCATCTTCTAATGGCATATCAAGAACCTAACTAATTAGAATGCGATGATGCAGAAGGTATTTGACATACTTCTATCGTGCTATTTCTCTCTTGCCGAATGCCTACCGTCATGTCCAGGAAACCATGCTGTTCGGCGTACAAGATTGCAACTGTCCGACCTTTCTGAAATCGATTCAGGTCCAAGAAACGCTCGTCTTCTTCAATATAAAATGATATGGGGAACTTCTTTCCCGATCTATCCTTCGCCCATAGTCGTAAGCGAATAAAGTACTCAACCTCTGAGATTTCTGCAAGGAGACACCAATGCTGTGTTGGGAAAAGAACACCTCCAGCCTTGACGGTACAACATTCTAAATCAGGGTAAAGCTCGTGGGGACATTCATCGAAAGTTGGAAAGTAGCGTTCGTCCATTGCGTGAAGAAGAGCCGAATTGGCCTGAGAAGTCAACAAACAGTGGCTGGAGCCAAAATTATCATACGAAAGCAAGAGTGACCACAGTAGATGTCAGGATGATCAGATTGAGGTAGGTCTTTCTTGATTTTGGCAGTAGAAAATCCCTTGTTTCAATCTGGTGAGAAGGGCCTGGAGCTCACTTGCATTCCGTAGGGCCAGCCTATCGTGCTCGTGACACTTAAAAGGCCATAATTGCAGTGCATGTATGACGATCCACAACCAGGACAGACTTTCCTACATGTCCGTACAGGTAAGCAGGGCTAGTGAATGTTCAAGACCAGTCAATTGAACTCGGCTGAAACATTCGTCTGCAGTATCACACTTTACAAACTCATGACTCATATTATTTACATTATTTACTACTCGTGGTATACCCATTGTCATGAGAAACTAGTACCGCACAAATAGATACGGATGTTGAAAAATTGCTGCAACTCGATAGCCCGAAGAATATCAGCAATTTTATTCTCCGAAAAAGTGCGCTTGTGTCGTCGGAACATCGTCTTGCAGCGTTCTTGCATTCCGATCCGTCGCCTGAATTTCAAACTCATCAATTGGCTGTTCTTGATGCAACAGATAGTGCACTTAATTAGCTTCTATGATTGTGCGGTCCCTATTACAGCAAGTCTTATGTATTTGTGGGGAGATTACGTACGGAGTATTCGGTCGCGATCATATCATTTATGCAGTAGCTGAGACCTGATTGCTTTCTGCCTTTACGCTATTCACGAACAATCTGCTGATCAGCCTCTTGTTGAGCAAGTAAATCCTTTCCAGCTCCCTTTATCCAGGCTCCTTGTTTCTGGAGTCGCTATCTCCTGAACTTTATCATTAGATTTCTCTAGACTGGTAATACGATTGCGCATCAGCTCAACTAAAAAATTCACTACTCCAGCCCCCTTCTCCAGCTGGCTGATCGCTTTAATGATTGAGGTTGGTGATGAACTCTTATACTACCAAACCCTAATTTCATATTAATGTTGACTGAGCCTCAAGCTCAAAAATGCTACTCAGTGTCCAGGCCTCCCAGAGAGCCTCTGTCAAGACAGTTAGAGTAGGCGTACGGAGCTGCACGTCCAACTTTGACAGAACAAGGTCTAGCTGGAGAGAAATAAGGTCTGCGCCTCGAAAGGCTGAGCAAATACTAGCTGCTATAAGTGATTGAGTAAAGGCTGCTTTGATAGCTGGCAGGAACTCAAGCTTAGTGATGCAGTTGATATGGTGGCGGATCAGGCTCTTAATTTCAAGGTTGTATGCGCGCTTCAACACCACAAAACAGGCCGCGTCAAGTGGTTACAACAGGCGAGATAATTGAGGCGACATGTAGAGAATTCAGATAATATTCTCCTTGCAGAGCTCTTGAAACTTAAGAGAGTGGCGACTCGCGTGGCCATCAAGGAAAAGCAGCCCTTCAACGCGGGACACCCGTTGTAGCGGGACAACATCATCATGTAGGTTGGAGTAGACTTCACATCCTTAGTCTAGAAAATGGAATTAAATTTAGTTGCTTTTAGAATGAATTCCTTAAGTAAGGGAAATACTCATCACTCTTGAGCGTTGAGGTCGGAGTGCGTTGTCCCGTGGGAGCTGGTGTCCCGTGTCGAAGGGATGGACATTATAGCCTTAATAAATCTTCAGTGTCCTTCCTCCTACACTTGTCACGAGCAAAGTCTTCTGTAGAAAATAGTAATAGATTATATTAGCTGTTGCTGATGACTGTAGACATACGAGCAGGATTGCTGCATGATAGGCAGTCTGGACGAAAAGCTCAGGACACTATGACTAATTGGTCAATTACGCCGTCTCCTCAGCGCAATACCCTAAAAAGTGTCGAGCATTATGTAATGATCTAGCCACCTTAGTATTGCTAGAGGACACACAGTCTGCCGTACGCTGTTCTATCAATGATCTCTACGTACCACACATGACACTCTTCTGTAGCCATGATTCTATCTGGATTGAGCGTTGCATCTCCATCATTTCAGAACGTTAAAATGAACAGACTGTAGATTAGCTGTGGAGAGGAAGGGTCACGGATAGTCTAGGGTGCCTGCCTTGGCAGCGTTCATGTGGCGGGGTAGACTGCGTCCTCAGCCTTGCAACTTGTGCTTGACTTCACATAAAATCCGCTTTGTCCGATCTTGTAGTAGATAGTAATCATACCTAGTCTCGTCGCAATGTCGCTGTCGAACGATGTTGTCCGGCTTGTTCACGATCGCCTCCTTAAAGCGCAATCCTACTCCCAGAGTGCGGTTATCGGCACACTTGACGATCTCGGATCTATGGCGGAAACGCTCTCTACAATCGCAGAGAGATGTCGAACAGTCACAAAGCCGTCAAACCCGAAGAACACAGCGTATGGGAGGACTACGGCGATTAAGCAGCTCAAGCGTCTGCTGGAATGGGACCATTGTATGTTTGTCGACGGCTCAAGATACGAAAGACCAGACTGAAAGCCACCTAGTTTTGAACCATGTCAAAATCAATCCAGTTCCAGTTGAAAACACTCTTCTGTTTCGTGCTCACCAACAACCTCTATCTAATCCGCCCCTAAGTTTCATCCCGCTAGCACGTGAAAGGTTGCTGAGCGAAAAGTACCAGCGTGCTAACTCTGTACATATTTTCCTCCAGACCGTAAACGAGCATTTAGGAAAGACGAGTCTCGAAAAAAAGGGAAAGAAATTGAATCCAAGTAAATTCACCTCAACGAGTCCAGACTTAGACTGGACTTTACACCTTACCGGCCAGAAAGCAAGACAGACGCGAGAGGGGGTAGACTGGGTAGGACTAGTGGTTTTTGATCTTCAGAAACTAAGTGAGGCGCCTGGAGTGACTGCGATCAAATTGTCGGACGCACTTGATTTTGTACGCAACAGTCCATACTCCAACATAATCGATCAACAATACCAAACATGGGCGAGCAACTGCCACGAGTACCTTCTTATGGGGCGAAATATTTCGAGCGGCATAGTGCAGCTGATTCCCTGGACGAGGTTGGAACTGATGCCGATCATTCATCCGAGGTTCACCACATCGTACACGCTTAAGGTGTACTGCAACTATCTTGACGAAAATATGTTTACTCTTCCAATCAGGGAGCATGAGGAGGCTTGCCAGATGGTAGTAGAATCAAGCAAGATTCTCACAGGAGAGAGACTGAGTGACGTGAAGTATGTACGACAGATCGTTCATCTCATCCTCAATCCTATAGTCAGATTCTAAGCAATTCGACTTAAAGATGTAGATGACGACTTGGGCAGTAGGTGCGAGGCAATTTTACAAGACGAGAACGGGCTTGTTGAAAGATTGAGCCAAGTGTCAACTTAAAAAATAAATAACTTTTACACTATTATTGCTAGTCGTGATCAGTAAAGTAAATGATGAATCGACACAAGAGAATCCATGATATATAATAAGAGAGTTTAAGTGACGTGTTTAACAAGCGAGTCGTCCATTTAAGCAAATCGGCCATCCCAAAAGCCACCAAAATCGCAATTTTTAAAACTTCATCAACTTTGCTAAATAAGACAACAGCTGTCTAAAACTTAGAAGTAAGGATTTTAGTACTAGATACAAAACTTTAGCTATTCTGGTATCTACTCTACTTTTAAACCATGGAACCTAAAATTCTTTTGAAAGAGAGAAATATATCTCTGCCTATTTTTTATGATTTAAAAGAGTTCTTTGAGCAGATTAACCAAAAATCGTTCAAAACTAAAAATAAATAAAAGTTAAATCTATTTTAAAACATTTGATAATTATAGTTCTTTTGATCTAGTAAAGTTATCGAAGTTCAGATAAATCACGATTTTGGAGGGTTTTGGGATGGCCGACACGTTTGTAAATGACGTTAGGTATTCTTTGTTAAACTAACATTTTACGATATAGTACTTTTGCAAGATGCATCAAAGAGCATACATAAGTAGCAAAGCTACAATTGACAAGAAAGTGAAGTCGCAAACACTCTCTTAAGCTATTAGGGCTGTAATAATATTTGTAGTTAAGGTTGCTGAAAGTAACAGCGCGCTTTCTGTGCCTGGAAAGGTAGCAGACGTTGTTCAGGAGTAGTTAACAGAGTAGAATCTTATAAAATATGTATATGAAGAGAAGGCACAGGTTATATGCGCGCAGATAGCGAAGAGAAACAGAATGTGTAAATCTGAGCAGGGCAGCTGGCTGGTGTCTATAATAAATTACAATCCGACTTAGTGTTTAAAATATCTCTCACTATAACTATAGCGAGAAGTATCTCATAGCGAGAGAATCACAAGTATCTAGCGTTCAAAGTAGTAGAATCTCATCCACACCTAAACATCTGTGCTATACTGTTTATGAAGTATGCTAGGGGTTATCCTCTACCTCTCTAGCACTACTTCTGGTGAAATTGCCAACCGTGTCGTCGCCTTTGTGCCTTAGGAGTGGATCCCTTTTTTTTAATCACATGGCACAACTCCTCTTCTACAATTCTAATCCTAGTTCCTCAATTCTCTTGAAGTTGTTATAATACACTATCGGTAGCTTTTAGCCAAACTAGCGCGCTGATAGGTCTACATCAGCCTTATGGCGGGTGTTTAGGGATGATTCACTCGACGTCGCTACGCGGATCGGTACTTTCCCATTCTAAGCGAAGTCGCTCTAGTCATCCCTGAAGGTCGATGGAAGTCTCAGATAATATGATGAACTTTCATTCAAGCCATATGATCTTCATGTATTGTCCGTGGCAAGTTATCTCCGTCAGCAGTCTTGAATCAAAGTAAGATACGTGCTCTAATTCATCTAAGATTCTCCTGTGTGGGTCATCAGAACAGGCATGCCATCTCGGTCAGTATCGCCCGTCTTCTTCATTTTCCCTCTGCTGGTCATCTTGCTCTGTAGCTGCTCTAGCGCTTGCTTGAAATGATCAAGCGACCCATTCTCGATTCCAAGGGCCCGGACTGCTGTGTACCACGGCGTACTAGAGATTTCATCTTCAAGACGGAACCTCAAGCTAAAGGAAAGACTGGATATTCGAAGCCTTAACGGTGTACTTTTCGCGGTCCTTCAGAGCATCCTTGGCGTCTTTCAGGTACTCGAATATCTTGCTCGAGAGTTGGAGAAGAGCAATTATGCTGGCTATAATACTAATCAGTTTCATATTCCAGCTTGGCACCGACACTGGATGGGATGTTCATCAGTCCTCCACTTTTTCTTCATCCTCAAAGCTACCTTATTCCACGCTTGAATCTTTTTTAAACTAGGGACTGTTGATAAGCATGATTCATTGCTACTCATTCTATGGCAATCTTTTGCGCCGTTCCTCTTAGCACGCCGTCCGTCGCTCGTTGTCGCTATGATAGATGCACTGCAGCGAGCGACACGCCGATATAATAACAAACAATGGAGTCTTCATTCATAAATTCATTCGCTCTCTACTCTCACCCTACATGTCCAGCACCTCGACTGGCTTTGACTCTAGTAGTATCCTTAGAAGTCAAGCGTTTATGTTCGGATTGCACAAAGGAAGCACTATGAAATAGAACATTGGCTTCGGTAAGATAAGTCGCTGTTTGGATGTGAGAAGGATTTGTTACAGTGAGTTATACAAAGGAAGGACAAGATACCAGCTGACCATGGGAATCGGACAGGCCTTATAACACGAACCTCATTTCCTGTAGCACCGCAGACGCTTCTCGCTGAAAATGGACAGCGCGGATGCTTCGTTTGGGCCTAAGTTTATTAAAGAAGTCTATGAGACTCGACTAGCTATTTTATGGTTTAATAAAGGATTGGGCCATTGTCGTGATGCGTAGTACACAGTGTCGGAAAATTATGATGCGTGGATTCAGTTATCGTCTCGGCAGTGTGTATAACTTCACGTCCACAAAGATATAACGATCGAAATTACAGTCTCGCAGGGCTTTTTGCAGTAAACATCCTCTCTCGGATTCACATGACTCACTACAACTCTACAATGGTGAGTGATAGTAACGCCTGCTCTTCTGCTCTCCAGTACCCACCGAACTCCAGTGCCAGCTGCATGTCTGGCAACATTTTCAATTCACAGTCCTCATCATTATGCGATGACCAAAGATAGGCGGTCTCATACACTCTTCTACAAGCATTCGGAGATCCAGGTACGGCGAAACTAATGCACAAGACGGCGAATTCTTGCAAAGAAAACCAGAAGAGAGACCAAGTGCGCTGGTAGGAATCATATGTCGAAGTCTGACTTGTTTTTATGATTATATTGATGCCTAATGTAGTGATGCTGGTACTGTCACGAGCAGTGGATTCGCTTTCTGCTCAAATAGTCGAGCGATCCTTGCCCCTCTTGCTGACGGCTGTTGATGAAATTGTATAGAACTTAACCTAGCGAACGATCTGGACGGCAGCTCAGTGACGAGTATGCCTGGTAATGGACAGGATGGCGGAAGCGTTTCGTAGATTACTCTCAATTTTGGTGGTGGACATGGTGCCAGAGCTGGCAATGGAGGCTCCGATGACCCCAGGCAAGAAACAGAGAGTGGTGAGGAAAATAATCGAAAGCGGTTTAGGCTGACACACGTGCTGATCGTGTCGTTGCCTGCTTCTGTGGTGTGTGCAATTTTGATGGGAATCAAAGATGGCAACGTCGGTACAGGTTTTACGGTATTTGCCGCCCTTCTTGCCTTGCAAGATCTTCTATTCAAGACATCCAAGGAATAGGGTTGTATTCTTGGCCAGGATGTAAAAGGGATATTGTCAGATTGTATGTACGTCAATGTGCGACGCCCAAAAGTCGTGGATTGAGCATATTTTCTAGAAATGAATGATGAATAATGGGCCAGTGAAAGATTCTACGCAGAACAGCACGCGATTCTTCTCCGTATGGCATAGCGCCACCCTCTAAAACGCATGCTTTTAGTCTAGCGAAAATATTCAAGTCCCAACCAGCCACACAACGTTCTAATGTTCACGTACACAATAAACACATTTAAGCAGCTCTAACTATATGTATTCTATACGCTACCTTGCACGCAATAGGCACCGTCTTAGCTGCGCAGAAGTGGCCGAGCACTGGATAGTATCAACGCCTGAGTCTATAGCTAGTGCATGTGCACGTGTTAACGATCATTGTAGTACGTTTACTCAGATGAGTCTGCTGCAGAATCTTAATCCAGTTGTTTTTAATTTCCTCATATTCGTTCCGAGTGAAAGGGTAATCATCTGGACGCTATATCAGATCGCTATACCTTTTGAGAACCCCATTACTCATCTGCGTACTCATCCCAACGTTTCCCTATTTGCGGCGTACTCTATAGCACAATTTAACGGCTTGCCTACCGCATAAAGTTTCCATGATCTAAAATCCAACAACGATGAATCTACACCGCTCTCTTACATCGCATCGCCCGTTCCAGGATTCTGTTGTCCTTACTGCCTAACGTCTAAGCTAGTAAATTGAATCAATCTGAAAAGGCGTGCAGAGGTGAATTATAATAGCATAGCCCCTCATTACTTGTGGGAGAGTTTTCAATCTGAAGGTCCCCTCCATATTTGGACAAATTGCTCGCCAAAATACTGGATCGTGACTGAACAGAGCTCCCCAGACCAACAAGTGCACCAGCAACATCCGCACACGATGAGCGAAGAGGATGACTTGATGTACGTGGAGGCTGAAGAAGAGCAGCACTTGCTAAAAGAGAAAAGCGACCTGATAGTCTTAGATGAAGAGCTGGAATATGATGAAAATAAAGAGTGGCTTTGAGACTGCGAGTGGTCAATGCGGTTCATTAATAGGCTTATTCATCTTTTTGTCGCAGCTGCCGCACTTACATCTGCGACTACGTTAATAGGTCTCATCCTAGGTCTCCAGAATGGCTTTAAATGTGTGAGCCCAGTAGAGTCTGAACGGGTCATTTGGAAGAATGTATAGGTCAGCAAAATCGTCTTTCAACGATTCGACTGACCCTCATGTAAACCCTACGTGTCCTTCGTTGCTGGCCGCGGAACTAGACACCTTCTTTTTTTGCCTTTCCATTTGAGCTTCCCCAACGTGAACAGACTGAGCGAAGATACTATGCTATCTATGAGCGGTTTCTTTGCTAAATATTTAAAACTTTGGCTTTTTCACGAAATATGAAGGGACCCTGCGCGGCGAAAAATCCGGTAGGCTGAAAATAGCCAATGAGACACTGCGTTAGGTCGTGATATCTGTAATCCTTGCGCTCTCATTGGTTGTTTTCAGCCTACCGGATTTTCGCCGTGTAGGGAGGGATGTTAGTTCTCCAAGTGGTTCCTGTTTTCAAGGTCGTGACAACGGCGGAACGAGCTCAGAGAGGTTTGGCGGCGTCATACATGAGCAAATCGTCGCCTAGTTTCCGCTTGGTGGTCCGGTAGCCCAGAAACCCCATCCTAGTCTTTGAAAGGCTTCATACAACATGCAAACTACGTAAACCATCTACCAATCAAGGTTAATCAGCTGCAAACTGCTATTGCTGCATACTGTCGCGGTTTAGGGGGCAGTATCGGGCAATATCGCCCCACAGCTCCGCACAGGGGAGGACATGGCAACCTCGCTAGGTTACGCTCGGCAACGGTGGCATGTATCACGACTTGTTGACTACAGCAGGATCATCGGGGCAAACATGTTCTCATTGTTTCGGCTACCCTCACCATTTCCACCACTACCACTGCCTCCTCTGCGTTGATAATAGGTCACCTTTTTACGATGAATTTGGGTAATGATCAGCTTGTACCATGCGCCATCCGGCTGCATGGTGCACGCTAATTCAGCGTACGCTTTACGCCCTACTCAGCCCATTCTGGTAAGCGCTAACCTTGACTTCGAATCATGGTGCACTCAACTCACAAGGTATCGCAAGCTACAGTGGTTTTAACATGGTGCGACATCTCATTAGCAATAATGGGGGCTGCATCGAGCGTGATTTCGCGTTTAGTAGTCTCTTTGGCCGGCCAGCTATGCGATGTAGTTGCACATCGCGTGTTCAATCAGGCATCAGAATGGCTCGCCGTTCAACTCGCTCATCAATCCACCTATGTGTGAACATCTTAGCTCTAGCGCACACTACAGACGTCCTCCAATCTTGTTAGTTGCACGTTTATCTCCCTGATTCAGAGAGCTAGCTGGTGGTGTCCAACGTATCGAGTAGACAGTCATGCTAAATGGACAATGCGTTGTCATCTACACGTCGAGCCTGTATGGCGCAAAGCGGGAATATGATAAGATTTTTGTTTGGGGAAGTTCTTTCTCTTTTTAGCTCTCATGAAATGATTGGCTAGTGGTGTCAATGAGATCGAAGAGGTTCTTTCACTCTTCAATACACAACCCCATTGTATAAATATTTAGAAGCAGATTGACTTGTGTCCAGCCTGCTATCAACGAAAGCGAAATCTTATAGCACATTCGTGTTTAGACCGTGGAGCTGAGCTATGTCCCGACAAAAACACACATACGAAGAGAAGGATTGTACACAGACAGAGACAGGACGTGCTCAACTAATTGACTTATCAAAAGCCAGTTTGTCTCCGAAGCTACTGCATAGATTTTATGAACCTCTCGGTCTTCTCTCTGCACTTGGCAAGGCACGTGACAAGCACACACACAAGAGTCTACCTCCGTTTGAGCAAGCAAACTCAATGACAGCCCAACAACTCAGACATCAGTTTCTAGATGAGTTGGCTTTCCTCTGCGATCATAAAAAAGGAGGCGATTCTTGCACAGCGATTGCCTTGGGACAAACATCTCGAGGCTGTGTATTTTGGGTTGCAGCGAACAAATGTCCACAGAGACTGATTGTTCCATTCCTTTCAGAGCTATTAAAGATACTAAAGAAAGACCATGGCGAAGGAGATGGCCAGCTTTTGGTTGGGGAGGTCGTTAGGATATGTGTAACATTCGCACGCGAACGGATAGTGTCTTACGCGAAACATCTCTCAATGGATCTTGAAAGGCTGAAGGGATTTTTGGCTTGCACAGACGAAGCAGCCTGTATGTTACAAATCGTCAAAGAGTTTAGGACTAGGTTACTGACATATGATGTTTAGTTAACTCTATTTCGATTTGGGAAAACATGTTACGTAGTATTGAAAAAGACGACCCATGCTCACTGGTAGAATTCGCCTACACAAACCGACACTCCGAATTCACTCATCAGCTGGCAACTCTTGCATATGAGCAACGCTACAATGTCAGTGGAGATGGTCTGCAGGCAACATGTACGTCAGCTCGCCATCATATTGGACGCTTGGGTCTTCATGCTCGATCTGCAAGAGCTCTTGCTTCATATGCGCCTAGGATGATGGCTTTTCTAGAATCTTACAGTGTACAAGCTGTACCTGTTCCTATCGAAGGTAACGGTCGCCCGCCGCCTCGAAAGTCAACCAATGTGGAGGCAGCATTGACGCGAATGCTGCCCACCGACGCACCTGAGCTTAAATCGTATCGGCAATCTCTAGCGCTGGTGGATAAATCGTTGAAAATCTCTGAGAGATTCTTGAATGACTACAGTGACTCAAAGAACAGAACAAAGGTCCATGCCGAGGTGCAAGTACTTCATCATTTTGACCAAAATGATGAGAAGTTTGTAGGAGATGACAAGTACATCGCGTGTAGCAAGTCTACGTGTTTCTGTTGTCACCTTTATTTTCGCCACCACCCAAAAGGGTTCGTCGTACCCAATCCCAACCATAAGATTTACCTCAACTGGCAGCCACCGGACATGAGAAGTGCCAAGAAAGGAAGGGAAAACCAGTTGAGAGACATCATGAATCTTATGATCAAAGACATCCGTAAAGAGGCACTGAATCAATTAATTCAAAAAGCGGCTCTAACGACCATTAATCCAGATCCCATGACCGGTGTCTCTCTTTCCATCTTAGCTTCGCCACGGCTCGGTGCTATTTCGATTACAGCACATGAAGACCAAAAAAACGATGCACCAACTAATGTTGGTATTGAATGCAGTAGCCTCAAATCAGATAATGCTGCTGCTTCATCCTCTAGTGCAATTCTGCCTGATCTTGACGAGGATACAGATGAAGAAGAAGGAGGAATTTCACTGCTTGGAATAGAGGAAGCATTTTCTGATTAAAAATGCTCAAGTACCAACCACAGAGAGAGTTCTTGTAAAGCTAAGCGTAGCTCTCTGGAATCCTCTAGAAGGCGCAATTTGTAAATTCAAATGGCGGCTAAGATCGTACGAGTTGGAGCATAGCAGATGACTTACCCTGGTCGAGTTGACTGTAGACGTGGATGTCAAGACAAGATATAGCAAACACAAGAACAGCGGAGTACGTGATTTAATAGATACCGCGATACACCGTGTCTATGCATTCTTTGCGCAGATTCACTTAATGCATACCTATCGCCAAAACTATCTTAAGTAGACATAAGATTATTAAACCACACACAATTGTTAGCTCTCTGGGATTTTGTACTTGAGAAAATATTTAATACATGCAAACCTTCTGTTCTACTTAAACTTACTTAGGAGCTTAATAGTGCCGCCCCTTCGTGACTGTACTGGTAGAGGTGCTAGATCAGCATCAGAAAACTTATTACTACGCGAGGCACCTACCACCTTTTTCTGCGTTTAGTTACTCCCTCAGGGGGCTTTAAAGCTTTACCCTTACGCTTTTGGGATAATTAGAAAGCTTTCTTGACATTATTTTCCTATTTCTTGCGGTCCCGTTCAGCTGCCTAATTAGCCTTCTCTTCTTTTCCAACTGCCCTAGCTGCCTCTCTTGCTACACGCTTCTCCTGGGCAGTTTTCTCCTCAAATAGCTTATGAGCCTTCTTTAGCTCCTATGTATTAACCTTTTAGAGTTGTAGCTCTTATTCTTCTAACTCCTTTACCATTTTTCTCTAGTTTCCAAGGTGACCAAAAATAGCACCACCATTGTACCTCTGGCGTTGCTACAGATCTAAAAGTTTGCTACGCTTCTTTTACTTCTTGTTAATAGTAAAATTTTCTTTCAGCCCATTGTTTTCAATAGAGAGTAGCTCATTTCGAACTTAAAGGAAGCGGAATGATTGGCTAAGCTTCTTAGCCTCCTACATGTTTACATCTTATACTGTCTTGCTTACTAATCTTTCTAATCCCTCTTAACTATATAGGCCAAATTTTAAGCTTAAGCTTAAGCTTAAGCTTGAAATTTTTTGCAACTCTTACTTTATTTAACTGAACTTCAAGATCTTATCTGCGTTAAAAAGTAAGACCTGTGTAGCTTTAAAAGATTTCAGTTTTGTCTTTATCTTTAAGGAGTTTTTCCACGCTTTCTAGAAGAGAACTACAAAGATACCTTTTTTTTAAAGGTAGAGGGCCCGAACTTGTGTTAAGGTAATTAGAAACCTTTTGAGTAGGTTTTTGAGTAGGTTTTTGAGAAACCTTAAATATAGTTACATTAATTAGCTTGAGCGTGAAGATTAAATGTGTGGGAAGGATATTAACAAGGATTATGTCCCTATTTTAACAATTCGAGAAAGTCATAGAACTTGTAATATATAGCCATTAACAAGGAGTAAGTAATAATATCTTCGAGGAGAGACATTTTTAAGATTAAATTCATAAACTCAAAGATCAGGCTTGTGACAGAGCTCTGCATTCTCATTTTAATCTTCTAGACATCAACGCTAAGGATTTGCTTAATTCTAGGAGTACATAATATGAATAACAACGAGCGGCAGGGAGTGCGGTTAACATAATAAACCCACACCAGTAGTGCTAGCGCTTAAGCCCACATCTGCTTGAAATTTTCATCAAAGTTCTCCCGCAAACGCTGAAAGGCCTTCAGCACATTTGGTAGACGTAAATCCTCGTCAACATCATCGCTCCGCTCTTCCACATCATCAACTTCATCAGCCCAAACGTTAGACAGGGCCAGGCTATCGCCTCGTTGCCTTGCCGTTTCGCTGCTCTCGACTTGTAGTTTGTCACCCTCCAATTCCTCGTGCGTGTCACCGCTGCCCATCAGGTCAGTCATATCTGCCTCGGGCGCGGAGGAGGATTTCATGTAGTTTGTCAGACTTGTTATGATCGTTGCCAGGACAAGAGAGAAATCTAGTTATCTGTCAGTACTCAGCCATAAAGCGAGAAGACTGACATACCGTTCAGATAGAACCAGACATCAGATTTGCGAATCTTATTTGCTCGTTCTAGTGCATTCAAATCACCATGCTTGTAGAAATCGTACAAGTAGGCGTTGAGTGGAATCGTAGACTCTGGTTGGACAGGCAAGTACGGAACAACAGCTTCTTCCAGAAAGACACCAGAACGTACAGTACCACAGAGATCGGATATGCTATCGAAGTTGTCACCGTGGCCCGAAAGTGCGACGAACGGGGAGCGGATAACTGTGTGCTGATGATCTGCACCCGGTGCAAAGTTAAACTGTTCTCCTGAACCAATCCGCATTCTACTAAGAGGCAACGAATCCTCTGGATCCTTAAGGTGCTGGTCTGCGAAAGTCTTAACGTAAGTGCTAAATATCGCCAAAGTTTCCTTGTTGTGGGCTCGGAGTATCTTTTCCGCTTTCTTCGGCAATGGTGGTAAGAAGACAATCGAAGACGATCGCTTCACAACCTCCTCAATAAACTCCTTGTCGGCGATCTTACATTGTTGCCGACCAAATATGTGTGACAAAACCAGCATGAGCGTCAAGCAAACACGCTGTGGGTTGGTATTGATGTCCTGGCAGAGCTTGTGAAAGTAGCCCGAGCTGAGAAGAACGTGGAAGGCCCAAGCGGAGTTCTCAGTATAGTATAAGTGTGAGACACATCCAGCAAAATTGATCGGAGAACCATTAACATCGAGCAAAGATTGACGTCGGAGATACTCAATCGAGAACCGGAGGTGATGTAGTACAGCCATCTTAGATGTGGGAGAGCCAAGGTAGAGTCGAGGCTGCGAAAAGATAGAATTGATTGTGCGAATCGCGAAGTCCGAATTGTTTGAGCCATGGAGCAAAGTAGCTAATCGCAAGATAAGTGATGTTGTGATAGGGAAATGGCCATTAAGATCCGGAAGTTGCGAACTCAAGAGGCGAAACACTCCTTGGACAGAGAGTCCAAGAAAGACGACGTTTCCAAGGACATCAAACCCTCTTCGACCAGCGCGACCAGCACACTGACGAAAGTTGAGCGCAGTAAGAAATACAGAGTCTCCAGCAAAAACTACGGTTTTACAGGGCATATTGATACCCAGTGCGAGAGTGCCTGTGGCAATCACAACCTGTAGATAGCTTTTGCGGAAAAGTATTTCCACCACCTGACGATATTTTCGGTTCATCCCTGCATGATGGATGCCGATGCCTCGGCCTAGAGCGCTAATAAGCCATTCGGAGATGCCGCGTTCACGGAGTTGCTGCTTGTACTCATCGAGCTCAGACTGAAGGAGTTTCTTCGTATTGGCGAAGTGGAAACCATTGATTGGAGCACAAGGATCAAAAGTATCCCACTTGCTACGCTCTGCAGACCCAGCCTCGCGTTCACGGTCTAGCTTCGACACTTTTTCCTGATCACCCTCATCACGATTGTAATTACCCCCACGCTTGGCCTTGTTCTTGCTGGTACCCTTTCCATTCTTGAATCTGGCCTTTGCTTCGTTTTGCCCTTTTTTGAACTCTTCAAACTCAGCAACTTTCCTTTTCCACGAGACATTAGAATCCTTCCATACTGCCTCGTTCATCTCGAGCTCTTTCACCACATCCCTCATCAATTCCTCACACTGACCACGATCATAGTTGAAAACAATGGCTGGAAGGCCATTCTTGGCATGAATATCGGTAAGTGCTGGAAGGATAATGGAAGAAAGGCTCTGTGCATCAACCTTTCGGGCATTACATTCGTCTCCACAAATGTGGTTGGTTGTGAGAATGTCGCGAACAGTAGGTTCGACAAGTGCTTTGCTGAGATCCTCATGGACCTTTTGGAATGGCGAGTCCTCATTGTTCATCCATCCAAGAAGTTGATCTTTTAGTGCCTTCTCCCATTCAAAGATGTGAATCTTCTTAATTATGTCTGGAAGTGCCTGGTGGGGATTGAGGTTGGGTGGTACAATGTAATGCTCAGTCGCATATTTTTCCATTGTCTGCCAAAGCCGAAGGCAGTCGCGAGCCTCCAAGTGTAAGTCCTTTGGCATTCCCCGAAATTTGTTGCCCAAACTAGCAACGGGATGGACGAACTTAAATGCCTCTGTCCCGTCCAGCCCTGGTGTGTAAATAAGGCTGCTGGTTGGTAGACCTGAAAAGCAGAAGCGCTCTGGTGGAATGTAGATGAATTTCCGCAAGTCCGAATATCGATGGTGGTGCTCAATTGTGATAAGTTTGTTCCCGTTTGCTTCTTGAGTCGATGCAAGCCAGCTACTGAACTCTTTTGGGTTGCCAACAGTTGCAGAGAGGGCAATGATTGGGCAAGGTGACTGCAGCAGCAACTGTTCCCAGACCACACCGTCTTCCGCCTGACCGATACAATGGACTTCGTCAAAAATTATCCGCTTGATCCGGCAACTCCATGAGTTCTTCTTCTCAGCATGGGCTGGAGCTAGCAGCATGATCTGTAGAATATGTGGCACAGTCACTAAGATTTGACAACCAGTAGCATTATTGATCCGATAATCTCGCGTATGGATTGCCCAGACCGATTTTCCTGGGAGCTTGAACGACTTGGAGAAGCGTGCTTGGACTTCAGCCGCGATCTGATTGACTAGCGCTTTGGTTGGCGCGACGTAAACAATAACCCCATCGTCATCATTAGTGAGAACTTGCTTCATCGCATAAAAAGAGATGAATGTTTTTCCAGCACTAGTTGGTGCAACAACAAACAAAGACTGGTTATCGTCAATCGCATCGAGGACTTCACGCTGCCATGCATCCGGGTGGAACGGAACACGGCTGTCTGGAGCCGAGTCAATAGCTCTTTCGAGATAAGGTCCGCAATGCTCCAGCTGGAAGATCTTTGCACCACCTGGGACGTGTAAATGGGTGGAGTCAACGTCGGCAACCGTCGAACCTTTGGAGATTACTGCCTTATTGAATATGCCAGTGAAAGCAAGTGGCCGACTAGCAGCATTCACTTGGTAGTTGAGTGAAGAAATTCCAAGTAGCTTCGATATCATCTCCAAGCAGACCACGATCTCCGGGGTCACTCCGGAATCCATCGTCAGGAATCTTGGAAGAGCATCCCAGATCAAAGCTACCATGCTGACACCAGTATTTATGTCTGTGCTAGTACGATGATTCATCCAGATCCGAAACAGACAGTCGACCATGTAAAGCTCCACCTCTGGCCTAATTTGGCTGGATTGTTGCAGTGTATTAGAGTAGTCCCGCGTTGTGGTGTACCGAAGTTCCAGGTTATGTTGTAACATAAGCTCCTTACATCTTACTTTCCAGGAAGTAGCTTCGACGTCTTCTTTAGATTGAGCTCTTGCTGCTTTGATAGCGGCTGCCGACTCAAGAGCGGCTGCTTTTCCACCCTTTTTCGTTGAATCCCCTATTTTCTTACCACTTTTACAACTCGCTTCGTTTTTGGGCTGTTGTAAATCGTCAAATCTCACCACGATAGAATCCCTTCGCTTTTTGGATGGCTTCACTCTCTGTTTCACGATGATCGTTTCTGGATCCAAGGCCTTCCCAGCTGCATTTGTAAGACTAGCTGCATATGCGTGCATTTCAGCCATAAACCTATCATTTCGACGGCGAGCAAAGAAACCGAGCTTCTGCGTTGGCCCATTTATCACAATGGCGTTTTTATGGTTGTGCCAATGCGATAGTTCTTCAAAAACTTTTACATTGTCTGGGTTAGAACTATTCAAGAGCCCACCGTCTAGTTGCAGATGGACTGGAGCAAGATGCCTATCGAAAATATCGTTCTTGAAGGGGAGAACGGACCGCTCGTTGCTGGGAGTCGAGTCACAACAGCGGGAAAAGCCTTTGGAATCCTGATAGTCAGTCGTATTTTCCATCACGAGTTTCCTCTCAAATCTGCCCCCGGAAGCGTGAACGAGTGCGTCAAGCAAGGTGTCGTATTTCTTTTTGATAGCCGGGTTGGCTAGTAACTTACTACGAAGGCAGGTATCGCGGGTCAAAGAGGCGAGTAAGAACCCGTCAAGCAAATCCGCAAGATTGGTAGGGAGACTCAGGAGGCTGAGCTGCTCTAAAAGTTCGTGGTCACGGAGTAGGTTAGCGGCCGTTTGTGTAAATGCACTAATGAGTTTCACGACAGTGTTTTTTGTTGTAATCGACGGCCTCCGGTTGGCGAGTGAGAGATATTGAAGTGCAGCAGTATGGAGCAGGAAAGTAGAGGCTTCCTCAGCAAGTATCACGCCATCGCGCATCGCTATATGGAGAACGAGAATGGAGATCACGTCTCTCTCAGAAGGTTCAACGATCCCTCTCAAGTCTTGCATGGCAGGCATTTTGGTAGTGGAATCATTAGGAGAAACTGCAGTACCACAGAAAGTACCAAGATCTCTCACAAACTGCTGTCGTGAGGACTCTAGGACCACAGTCATCGCCTATGACGGTATTAGAACAAGAAACACCGTGGCAGTACAATATTATAACATACCTTGCTGTCTGAGCATCGTAACTCATTGATCAAGGCGACATTGAATTGATTACCAATAAACCACGAAATCATCGCTCGGAGGTTGACTTTTCGCTGATGTGTGATACGTGAAGATACGACTGAGTCTTTGGGAATAGCACCATCGTGACACATGACAAATAAAGTGCCACTTTCATTGAGGTATTGCACAAACTCGGCATCCGTATATGAGGAGAATCGCTTGACGATGACTCTGTTAATAAAGTTTACATTGCGCACCAGATGTCTGAAGATGACCGATCGAGCCAGAGCGTACTTAGGATAATCTCTCTGGCCGGAGTTTGTTGGAATACACAGATCTTCATTTTGGTCAAAGCAGACAATCTGAAATCGACATCTTCTTGAGAGTAGTTCTTGGAGCAATTTCTCGACGTTATAGACTGCATGAAGCAATTGAGAGCCAGCTAATTAAATTGTTAATTTTATGACAATCTCTAATTGAATCTACCTATGAGTACTTACTTCTGAAGTTAAGCTTTGGATCAGAGAAGCATCGAAGCAGAAGCGAATCAAACTCAACAAGGAACAGTTCGCTACCAGCGTAGTCACCAATGAGATCTACGTGACGGGAGAAGACAGAATTGTACCAGATCAAAACAGCGTCTCCTTCTGCATTGCGGCCCATGGTTGTGACAACAAGAAAATCTCGTCGAACAGATTAATATCTTCTGTACGTGTAGAAACTATACCCAGTACCTAAGCATAAGCACCGCAAGTGTTGTGTGACCCAAGGTATCAAAGAATAATGCAAGACAAACGTTAGACTATGTACGTGGTAGTGCAATATTGTACCTTCTAAGGGGTCCGTTCCGTTAAATACTCCAGAGGCTGGCTGGTTTGGTAGAAGCCCGAGATAATGCAGCCACGTAGTTTTGGTGTTCCTGAAATCCCTCATATGCTCGCTGTTATGGAAACCCCTGTGCTTCTGCTAACGCCGTCTGCTTGCTTGTTCGACCCGATCTATGTTAAAATAGCATTGAAATCTTCGCGAAACCGCGTTCACATTCTAGGTATTCCAACCATACCATTGATCAACATACCGCTCGTAAGATAATGACACTCCAATATTGCTTCCCAATACTTCAACGATTGCCGGTTACGTCTCGCTTGCTGTCACACGAGAACTGTTGAGCTGTGTTGTGCGGTGTCCGAGGATGCATACCCCGCTCCCAAGCACAGCAACCCTGCCACATCTTGCACATTCGACGAAAACAAGCCCCCAATCCCAGGGCCGTAAATTGACTCTGTCCTGATACCTATCTACACTTGTGAGAGCTAATTTTAAGAGCAACGATTGAATTTTAGTATAATAAAGGGCTTAGAAAGAGTTACTTGCGTAAACTACGTAAAGCTACGTTAAGCTACGTCAATTAAGTCTAATAGTAGGGATTGAACGAAGACAATTTTCTACATTAACGAACGTAATACAAACTCATTGGGCATTTCACGGAGCACACTGTTGGTGGATACAAGCTGCTTATGACTGATGGCCACGAGCGCCACTGATCGCTTGAGTTCCAGGATATCTGCAAGGAGAGCATTATTATCACTCTCTACATGCCTGCTTATCTCCCGCATATTCTGCAGCCACTTGACGTTGGGTGCTTTGCCGCCTTAAATTGTACGTACAATAAGGAGGTGGGAGCCTCGGCAAACAGCTATATCAACCATATTGACAAGGAGGTATTCTTAGCTGCTTTTTTGGCGGCATACAAGGGCGTCATCTCGTCTAGTAGTATCAGATCTAGTTTCAGAGCAACAGTCTTAGTTCTAAATGACTCAGAGGATCTGTTATCAAAGCTTGAAAACAAGCCTCATGGGTCGAGACCACCTCTGCCTATCACCACCCCATTGCAGCTAAAAAGACCGAGTAAATTTCTTGAGATAGCAGCTCAATCAATACTCATCCTTCATCGAATTCGGTCTTATGAAGTTTTATCACCAGTACCCGTTATTGAGATGACGCACGCAGTATCATACTATTAGATTTAGGATCACGATGATAAGTCATCATCAGTCCTGTGGCAGCTGTATGAAGATGATTCATGCAACGCCGCCACATTGATCGGTAGCTCTCAATTTAAGCGAGATAAGCCTGGTCGTTCTGAATTGCCCGCTGCACATCCAGCAAGATCATTGCAGTGTAATTTAAGCCATAGAGATTAGCGAGCTGAGCACATGGCTGGGCGCTTATGGCTGCTGCTAAAAACGCGTGATACTAAGTTTCATGATTCTATTCATCTGAGGTTCACACGGGTGCGGTGTCGTATATCATTAGCCCTGCGCCACGATGTGCAATTGGCTTACTTGACGTTACACAGCAGCGCATTCGAACTTTAAGCAAAAGGAGGCTGGAGCCTGATCTCTAACCCCACCTTACCACCACTTCTCCACGATGGAGAACAAAATATGCCGCTTCTTTGTCGCTGGACGCTGCTTGAACAGGGAGACATGTCGCTTCCAACATCCTGATACGGTCCTCACCCCCCTCTCTCCCGAATGCAAAGCAGAACTTATTAGCCTCTCGCAGTCGGGCGGCTCCGTTCTAAAAGCGAAGATACCTTGCAAATTCTATCTCCAAGGCACATGTACCAGGGGAGACTTCTGTACCTTCGAGCATTCAAACCCGACTACAGCCATAGCTACAGTCTTCCGTCCCGTATCCAGGGACACTAGGTCGAGCATACCGTGCAGATACTTTCAAAGAAATATCTGTAAAATGGAAGAGCTATGCCCCTTCAGTCACGACATTCAAGGTAATCTAGTCATGCCGAAGACGCTGTCGGATCACAAGCCCATCACGGACATTGGCCTCGCTGCATCTACTTGGGCGCGCTCCAATCCTTCCTTCAAAGAGCATGATGAAACCAAACTACCAAGGAACATTGGAGGGGCCACCGTGGATTTTGCTGACGGGGTCTCTGTTTCGACAATCTATTTGATTTCGGACTTCTCCGCCGTGTTCACATCCGACCTACCCCAACATACATCCGTTCAAGATTTAGTGGACCTCTTGAGTAGCAGGGGCTTTCCCCAGGTAACTCCCGATTGTATTCGCTTCAAACACATTCCGGAAAACCTCCATAAGACAGCTGTAATTAAAGTCCGTGATCCAGACTTTGCCAACAAGCTTCTCCAGTGCCTTGGGGATACCCCTGTCCGTCTCAGGGATGTGGAAGTTCACGTGTCGAAAATGCAACTTGGAGGGGAGACAGAATCCGGCATGAATCGGCTCCAGCTCACCGGCGTTACATGTTCATGGTTCAATCCTTCCAAGGTGGCTTATCTCCAATATGAGACGGATTGGAAAGCGAAGTGGGCACTCGAACGAATCAAGGGCCCGGACTCAAACCAGCTCATGGGACGGAAACTCGATGTCACGTATCAACCAGTTCGGTCCTTGCAAGTGGGCAATCTTGACCCAAACACGAACGAAGCCGGACTTCGACGCTTTCTTCCTTCTCCACAGCCCATTAAGGTGACTTGGGGACCTCAATCCCACATGTACACTGCAAAACAGCTAGAAGAAAGAGCTATCACGCAACTTCGATCTCACGGTACTCTCATAGAAGAGTGTACTCCCCGTCCCCAAAAGGGGCGAAGTAGAACGAAAATCATCGCCAAGTTCAGCGAAGCAGAGGCAGCCCGTAATGCGGTCAAGAAGATGCACGAAACCCGTCTCGATCCCGACTCGAATGATAAGATGCAAGTTACTCCTCTCGTGTCCATTAAATTGTCGGTCTCCTCTCGAATCCTAGCAGCCATTCGACCACAACTCGACCCTCTTGTTGACCAAACATGGCGAACGGATTACGTTCAGATCAAAAGCTACGAAGCTCTGGGCAAACAATACGCCCAAGTCCGCATTTTTGGCCAGTCCAGAGAGCCAGTTGCCAAGGCCAAGTCGGCCGTGGAGAAGCTCCTTGCTGGTCAGATCGCCGCCGACGGAAATGGCCCGATCACAGACACGTTCTACTTTAGACCTTCGTCAAAGAGCTTTCTGAACGATCTCGGAGCCGCACATGGTGTTTTCATACACCAGGATCTACATCGATCGGTTCTTCGACTATACGGAGACGACACGGGTATCGAACAAGTCGAACGCGCTCTAGTGGCGAAATGTGCAGAACTAAAGGAACATTCCCACACCGTCATTCTTGATCCCGAGGCTCTGGCTTTTGCCCTCAAAGGAGGATTTCGACAAATTGTCGCCGCTCTTGGAAAGGACAAAGTAAAGCTAGATATCATCAATAACCCGAAGCGAATCATCGTCAAAGGCTCCACGAAGGATGCGGTCCAGATACAAGAAATCCTCACATCGTGTGCATTTCCTTCATCGGAAACACAAATCGCCGGGCTCTCCATCAGCGGGGACGACTCCGAGCTATTCTGTCCGGTCTGCTTCACCCCACCAGAAGCGCCTATCAAGACGTCATGCGGCCACTTCTATTGCAGTTCCTGCCTCGTCTCGCAGTGCACGTCTGCCGATTCTTTCCCGCTCAAATGCCTCGGGGAGGGCGCTGTCTGTGGCTCTCCAATAACTCTTGCCGACGTGAAGAAAGTTCTTTCTAGGACTGAATACGATAATCTTCTCCAGACATCCGTGACCTCATACCTTCGCAGTCGAACAACCGAATTCCAATACTGCTCTACACCAGACTGCGACCGCTTCTATAGAATCTCAAACACTGAAAAGCCTCGAACCTTTGACTGCGACGGCTGCCTTAGCTCCATCTGCACGAGCTGCCACCAAAATCCCCATGATGGGCTCACGTGTGAGGCCAACAAAGCCCTGATCAAAGCTGCTTTGGAGGGAGACGAAGAACTCGCGAAGTGGAAGAAAGACAATGATGTGCGAGACTGCCCCAAGTGCGGGGTGCCGATTGAGAAAGCGTTTGGTTGCAATCACATGGAATGCATCTCGTGCAAGATCCACATCTGCTGGTTCTGTATGAAGACGTTTGGTAGCGGAGGAGAGACCTACAAACACATGGAGCGGACACATGGCAACATGTAGGTGGTGAGTCCAGGGTATAAATTGGGTCTCTTGCTATTCGGAAATTGTAGCTGGTGATGGCTTCTTATTCTTACGACCTAAGACGATGATGGGTAATCTTCTCTTCAAAGGGACAAATTCCGTAAAGTTTTTTTCAGCGTTAAGAGCGAAGTATAAGATGCCGACGAGAATGCTTGTTCCCTCGGGGTGTTCGTGCCCCGCCTTCTGTTAACGTATTACAATGCCTAATACGCTTCAACAATGCTAACTTCTTTATACCCTATATATTGCCATAGTGCACCTCTATAACTCTCTAAATGAATCACCTATGCTATGTGGACTTACCACAGCACTTCTGTCCTGTTTGCGATTCCTTTCAACCGTTATCTCTGTTTCAGACGAATCATGTTGGTGCCCGCCTTGTGGGTATGATGTATTAAGCTATGGCCAAACAGAGAGGCATGGTTGTGAGGACGGTGTTGGAATATGTAGTGATTTTCTAGATCTGGTATCTTAGAGTGTTCCTTGCGGTTTCGAAGCATCGTCTCAGCCTTCACATATAGTCCTGCACTGACATAAGCTTCCGCATATGAAACGCACCAACGTTGAATGAGGTTCCCTAGAATGTAAAACAACTTGTCGTCCGATCGCCTGCCGGGTGTTGTCCTCCTGTTCCAATGGTATTCTCAGCTGCTCTTCTTCTTTTGTGGTGCCATATTCCAGCTTCCAAACATGCATCTCACCGATTGGAACCATGTTGTAGCATGTCTATCGTGCGACCTGTAAATACCACGATAGGGGGGGAAACTGTGGGCGCCTTGTTAACCATTGAAGTCTCAGGATAGAAAGATGACTCTCATGCCCTCTGCGAAGCTTCAAACTCTTCCATATGGGATACATATGGGATACATATGGAAAGTTCCTGTAACAGTCAATACTGGATATTTTTACGACTTGGGGTGCTTAACGTTGTCCAAATTTAATTCCTAAGCGCTTGCATTTCCTTCTCAATCCACCCCTTTCCGTTTTCGCTCAGATGGAACTCTCGTGTTGTACTGTACAAGACTGACTTTATCCATGTTAGCTTATTGCGGTGATAGTAATGAGGATTGTGAGGCAGCTCAGGTAGAGGCCGTGCCAGTGAGGCACTGCTAAGCGCCTAACAATGAGTGCCCATTTTAAGACCAAACGAACAAACAGAGCAAACAGAAACAAACTAAATAAACACTCTCAGCCCTACGTTACAGATGACCTAATAGTGTTTAGTGGTTCGATACAAAGATAGATTAATAAGACTTATACTGATTGAGCGGCGCTAAAACTACCCCACGGCTCGAGGATGCTAAGACCCCTCCATACCTGATCGGCGAAACTCTCGGAATCCACCATTACTCAAATCACTCTAAACCTCAGGATTCTTTAGTTCTTTAGTAACGTCCTCCCTGCGTGACGAGGCACCCCCCGTGGCGAGACACACACCGAGTACCCTGGCTTCGACCGACTCCATCTCTGCGCGCACATATACGTTTGCGATGTTTCTGTTCGAGTCGCATGCCTTCGCTGTTCGCACACACCTGAGACCTTGGTTGTTCACAAGGGAGGGGGATGAGCTGCCCGAATGGCAAAAGTGTCTCGCCACAGGGGGTGTCTCGCCACGCAGGGAGGGACGTTAGATCTATTATACTATAGCTCCGAGAATTGGTAACACCACGAATCAATCTACTGCGACACCAACGCCTCGATAATTCTCTCGCCGTACACCAGTACTAGGTGCGGAAATAGCTGAAGAACATTGGGAAACTCAGTATGGCTTTATATATTCGCGTGGAGGATGCCCTGGGCATCAAATTACTGGATCCATCTCGTTACGTGGTGATTCTCGCTGCGTGGTGAAGGATAGTAATTTACAAAAATAATAATTATCACATACATCAAAGAAGTACTAGGTTCAAATCAGTTGAAAGTATCGTTTGATTCTGCCATAATAACAACTAAACTGACACCAGCTCTCATGTTGAATCAGCACATTATACCTTTGATCTTTACCCAATTCTCTTGGTCAGCAAGCGCTGTAGCTTCCTTCGCCAATCTGTCTGCTGTTGTATTAAGATTTCTCGAAATGAGCCAAAACTGTACTTCTACCCCTGCTTGACTCCATTTCTCGAGTTCTTTTACAAGCTCTTTCCAAAGGTCCTGGTTCTTTACTGGGTTCTTTGTTGATGTCTGCCATCCATTCCGCTGCCATTTCTTTATCCATTCTGTAGATCCGTCAACTACGTAAGACGAGTCTGTTGCGATCACAAGGCGTTGGCATCCCTCATTGTTCCACAGCCGAAATCCGAAAGCAGCGATAACGGCACGGAGCTCGGCACGGTTACTGGTCTGAGATCCGGCTTCTCCAGTAGGGCCGCGAGACTCGAGTCGAAATTTAGAAGCGCCCAGTTCATGAAGGTTCATAGAACGAGTGGAATGCCCAGAAGAAGTTTTTGACGGAATTGTTAAGGGAGATGTTTCGGGACGATAGACAAAGGCACAACCTCCTCTAGCATCTTTGTTTCCGTTTTCACTACAGGCGCCATCTGTGTAGATAAGAAACTCAGATTTATTCGATCGACGAATGAAACGTGGGGCTGGAATCGTGCACTTATTTAAGCTGGGCATGAACAGGGTTTCGGGGGTGTCGGTTGCATTTGGAGGAAGGAACCGTGTAAAATTTGATGCCGGATCAAGAGGTGGAAATTCGGGTTGGTCGTATCGGCCACCAAGAAGGAGCCCAACACCTTCCGGTAATAAACCGTCGGGAGCGACGAGGAACTTACGCTTAAGAAGATCCATGATTTGGGAACAGAGTGAAGAACTGTTGTCTTCACGGTTAATGCTATCTTTAGTGAAATTGTCACCACTACCCCGCAAAATCACGTGACCCCACGACCGTTCAACAACTCAATATGATTGTACAGATTTGATAACGAAACGAATAATGTTAATACATTTTTACAACCGGTGCCAGCCATAGCACTCCTGCGGCTTCTACTGTTTGAATGCCGCTCACTCTTGCGACTTTGCCTTCTCGCACCGATGGACCAGCCTCGACGTTTGGCGAATTTACCTCTACTTCCAACGCAGTACTCTTACACTTCCGACCACGTTTTACCGTACTCGCAGATGTTGTAGCTTCTACTGCCTTCTGCATAGCATTTTGAGACTTTCGATCACGTCTTGCCTTGGCTTTAGCATCCTTGGCTGCGCTCTCTTCCGCACGCTTTGACCGTTTATCTTGGAGATGCTTACAAGTAAACACTTGCCTGGACCCCTTCTCTAGTATATCTGTGCCTTGGTAGCTCGTCGGGGCTTAGCTTCGTTGTTGACCGCCATCAAGAGTTGAATATGGTTCTGCTGAAGAGCACTCTTCGTTAAAGATAATTGGGTAGATTTGGCCAATTTAAGTAAGTGTCTTTGTAAGTTCTGCTTGCTCGTTGCGTCAAGAGCACGAGCATCCCTTTCTAGAATCAAGTTTTGTAGCGATATAAGGCCGGCTGCTGATACCGGTGTTACAGGGGTTTGCGGTTCTGCATCTTCTTGACATGGTGCTTCGTTGGTAACCGCAAGAGTTAGTTCAGCTGGAGGTTTTGGCACAGTCCGGAGTACTCTATCTGGACTTAACGGAAACAGGCCACTGGCGGCCAAACCGCCCCTAATATTCTTGGGCATGAACACCTGCTCCCTCACAGGCTTGTATAGAGAAGTTAAGTGCTCTTTGCCAATAGTAGTAACACCACCTCGCCCTAATCGTTCGACCTGTTCGCGGTAGGCTGTCTTCAGAGGGCCAAATACAGCAACGTCGCGAGGTTGAGTCTTGTGAGAGGTATGCGAGGGAAGATGACATAAGATGATGCTGTTTGCAAAACAATACTCTAGGATCTCAAGGGTCTCTCGTGCGTGCCAAAGCCGTCAAGGATCAGTACACAAGGTCTCCCATTAGCACGTTCCTTCGTCTCAGGGTCAAATACACGCTTGAGCCACTGCAAGCTAATGTTGGAGTAGGTATATCTAGATTCATTGCATGTATAATGCCACCCAGGAGTGGGGAAAGTGGTCCAGTTGCTTCGAGGGGTAGTAGCTGGCCAAATGATCATGGGGTTTGGATACCTACCGTCAGCACCGATGCACTCCACAGCAGTAAATGTCGTTCGCTTCACGCGCGCGCCTCTATGTTTAGGTTTATCATCCTTACCTACGAGAACTTTTACAGAGCCAAGCATGGATAGCATGACCCCAGTCTCGTCCATGTTATACACATTCTCCGCTAGGATAGTTAGGTCGCGCAACACCCGCCCTATCACCTCGAACTAGTGTCATCTTTCCGGCGATATTCGTCTCGTGCCGGTTCCAGTCTAGCGCCGTGACCCGTCTCGCCGCCGTCTCTGGGTGGCGTTTCTCGAAAGCCTTTGGCCAGTTCTTGCCCGGAGGGTTGAGAGGTCAATCTGCCGGAGGTCGCGCGCGAGTGGCTACGAAGGCGAGGGCGAGAATGCACTTGATTCGTATGGGCTGGCCGAGATCTGACATGTATAAGAGATGAACTTTACGAGCGCACTCTCTTCCCATGGTTTCAGGTACAGCTGGCTGTCGGCCTTGTCCTTGTCTGAGGGCCCGCCATGGTCGCGACGATGGAGGGAACTACGAGCGACTCCGCCGTGGTCTGCTAGGGTACAGTACGATCTACGCACACCAGGAAGAACTCCTCGTGCTAATACTTGCCTTGCCTTATCCATGATAGTTGGTTGCGGTCTACAGTGCGGAGGCTGCCTGATCGCCTGACGGCGTCGTGAGGCATCGCGACAACAAAAGGACGCATTCCAGGCCACAGGCTCACAAAGCGCCACATTTATTTTTTGGGCATTGAGTATAGGTATAGCGTGGGAATTTGATACCGAGTTATGTTAGCAGCCAACATGGTTAGAGCCTCTCGTGAAAGCAGGAGGCTTTTCTGCATCGTCTTCTCTGTACGACGGACCTCTCGGCATCCACGATCCCGGTGTCAAAATAACTTCTAACAACAGGAAGTCTATTCTTGCTACTTATACTGCATCTGTAGACCTCTGATTGATTGATAGAGCTGTTCATTCGCGAATAGACAGGGGTGAACTAGTGAGGGATAAACTAATAGTCTTGAGGAAAAGATCGACAACATGAGCAACAACGACGGGATTCTATTCGGAGATTACCCTCCTCAAGCAACAGTAACTAGAGATCTCTGAGTATGAATTACAGCTTTATAGAATCGCGGAAGGGACAATCCGGAGGTCCGAAGTGCAAAACCGTCCCACCTCGGGATTCGTCCCATGACTCAGGGATGGACATTAGCAGAGTCGAATATTAGTATTACAACAAAAATGCTCCTACCTCGCCTTCATGTGACCTTGGATAAACTCCTTTACGAAGAACATTACTATACTAAGAACCGTTGTCCAATATTTTCAATTACTTTCACGTCCAAGCTATAAAACTTCTGCGTAAAGCGTCTACCACCTCATTTTCTGAGTGTGAAATCTACTTGTAAACTTCCTTTACGAACCTTCCAATTTCTACAATAATGCTAGTGCCTCCATTATAAGATTTTTTTTCTTAATCTGAGACACTAAATTGACTAGATTGTTGTTGTTCCGACACGGCGGGACTGTGTCATTAACTTTGTCACATGCTTGTATCAAGAGTGACTCGTAGCCTTCATAAGAGGTTGTATCCTCTCTCCCGACTCTGTTTGTATCATAATGCTCTAGTATCTGAGAGTGAGAGAGGAGTGTGGCTCAGAGATTTATACTGACAGAACGAAGCGTTAATTAGATGTAGTCGAAAATTTATATCTCCCCGAATGAACCTTTATTACTTCGCTGCTCGAAGAACTGTTCAGGAGCTCCTACTTACCTTCCGCGAAGCAAAATGAGATAAGCTAAGATTTTCATTCAGCTTGGCTTCGACCATTGGCCTTCCACGCTAACCAATGTGAATTGCTAAGCGTCAACCCCTTTCCAACGCAAAGATGCTATACTCCATTTGCATAGCATAAAATTGGGAAGATAAGATTTAGTCGATAAAAAGAAATTCTGATGCAATCATTACTTCCATGCCACACCGGCTCACTCGGCTCATAGTGAGCTCAGTATGCTTAGCATCGTGAGTAAACTGCTCATGATCACTCATGATCACTCATAACAAAAAGCTCAGAACACCGGCATAGATAAGTCGAGAATTATATCAGGTCAACGAAATTTTGTTAAAGTTATAGCGCTACTTCAATCGTGAGATCTGTTCAGATTTGCCAATTTCTCAAATCGTAACGTGATGGATGTCAGCGGTGATGTTCGGTCATGACAACAAAGTCTTCCACTTGTTCAATCTGCAGCTTAATCATTAAGCGACAATTGCAGCCACCCGCAGCTAATGTGAGCCTCGAAGCACATTCCCGGCTGACCTCCCACGTCATTCAATTCGTATCTCAATAAAAATACAGGTCCATTGGCCTGCATGCTGTTATGACAGCTTATGGCAGTCTTCGCATCATATTATGAGATAGTGAATGCCTTATGCATTAGCGATTTACAATGGTATTAATTATTGCCTACCTGCCATTCGTCTAAACTGAGGAAGATCTATACGACAATGTCTATCCTGCCCACAGGTAATGCAAATGGTGTCATGAATGACAGGTAAGTAAATTAATCATCCCTGCCTTGTCAATCGTCAGTAGAGAAGACTACTTTGATAATCGTTGCAGCATGGTTATTTGATCATGTTACAAGCGCACCATTAGCACCAGACGTTCTCGGTTGCCGCATCGATTTATAGTTATGCTGAGTTGGATCATTCTACAAGAGCCCTGTAGAATCGTTTAGGTATTCAAAAAAATTGTGCATGGTGGCAGTTATCGCTAACGTGTCTTACAAGCGAGGCGTCAATCCAAGCAAGGCGTCTACACTACCAACGTTGATCACCTTTGAACTTAAATTAACAATGTCTTAAATTTAACAAGCTCTATTTCGCTTATCTAAAGCTATTGTACAGCATACTATTCTATCTTTTAGTAACAATTAGATTTAAAGTGAGAGATCTGATGCTTAGACCTTTAAAGTACCGTTAAAGACATTATAAGACTAATGCGCTAGTAAGCCTGTCTAACATAATTGCTAGCCTAATTTAAAGAATCTTACCTAGCTAAAAAAGGATCTAATTGTTAGCTTTATATTTAAGTCAGATAATCGTAAGCTTGCACCTATTTACGTAGCTGTTTATAATATAGCTAACAAGCGGCTAGCTATATAGCAGATATTATGTTAGCATCAACTAACTGCGCAACTTTGTTAAGCATACATATATTCTTAAAATACTTTTTAATTAAGCATACAACTAGCAGAAAGCTCTGTACAAGGATCTAGTGTTGATTGAGACATAGTCTAAGCTAATAGAACAGACAAAAGCAAAGTTAAGCATTTATAATAAGGACATAAGCAACTTTAATAGGACTAGTTTTATAATAATCAAAATCACAATTTAGCTTGATATTATAAGGTTAGAGAGAAGAGGCAGGCGAAAGGCTATCTAGCCTAGCGACTGTAGGTAGGTAACATTAATATAGACAATTAGCGCTAGTAGCTAGATAGTCCTACTGTTCCTTTTCTTTGCTAGCTAGTATTACCTGTATGCCTAGTATAAAGAGGCGGAGATCTTATGCAACTAGGCAATTGCAGTTAGTAATAACAGCTAGACAAATAGTAAGCTAGGAATCAAGTAGTTAAAGCACCTTAACGCTTTCAAAAAGACTTATATTAGAAGTAAACATTACCTGCTTATCCTTAACAGCTACAAGAGCTACTACTTACTTAGGTTTTAATAGCTTTGCAAGGAGAACAATATGTATACGCTCTGTATATTACTTTACGTATCTCACCTGCTGCAGCTACTTAACTTTATCTGCTGCTTGCTGTTAAAGAATTTGTATAGCTTTTAAGTTAAGAGCCTAATCTGCTACTACATTAACTATATTACTAAGCTTAAGTTTTTGCTATCGTTTAAAGCAGCCTTTACAGGATTGTTTATGCTAGCTAATACCTGCTTAGCCTTTTAAAGCGCAGGCCTTGTTCCTTACTAGCCAGACGTTGTTTTGTTAAAGCTTAACGTGCAGCTCTGTACGCCTACTTCAGCTGCTCTACTAGAGGCTTGCTAGGAGGCCTGAACACCGAGCAACGTACGTGAGCCTAAGGCTCAATTAGTGTTGATACGTATTCGTGTGCAGCAGCACAAGAGCCCCCCGCCTGCCTCAATTATTGAGGCGATTAACCAGCTTAAGAAGGGAGCTGAGGTGATGATGCTCTCTCCTAAGTTTCCTGCCAAGGCAACCTTTCATCAGCGGCACCGCCAGGGTTGGCGATGTTAAAATTGCTGATGAAGCAACCAGCTGGGCCCAGTTGACCTATTTATGTACCTTTCATCTATCAACGAAAGAGACGGGAAGGATCTATGCTAACATCCCTCCCTACGGGGCGAAAACCCCGGTGAGCAGAAAACAACCAATGAGAGCGCAAGGATAGCAGATATCACGAACTAACGCAGTGTCTCATTGGCTATTTTCGGCCCGCTGGGTTGTTCGCCCCGTAGGGAGGGAGGCTGAGAATATTACTATCCATATGATGCTCGAAGTTCGTCAGAATTCAAATTTCAATTCCAGATAAAAAATGGATTAGCAACATGTAACAACATGTGGACTTAACTGCAAAACGCAAGCTTAACACGAATCCTAGAGCGGATGAATTTCAATCTTTGTTGGAAGAACATTCCGGTCTTTTCAATGGTTTTTCCAGAGAGACTTTTAATTTTCCAAGGTAGCTACGATATTGCGCTAAAAAACTAGAGAGTAGAACATAATAAGATTGCATTTGTTTCTTTAGAATCCGGTGAGATCTACTTTAGTTCAAGCAATGAACGATGAACTAGCACCTGAAGCTTTATTGGAACTGGATCCAGGTGCTCGAGTGTGGTGTCAAGTTAACTTGCTTGATTCTTAAAAGAAGGAAAAAATCTTCGCGAGAATAGACGCCAAAACATTGCAAATTTGGCTTCAGTAAGTAAGAAACTATCAGGAAAGTGTGATACGAAATTCACATTTGACTATGCATTGCCTCACTATGACCGGAGAGCTACCTAGGGCCACGAAAGAATGCGCATTATGTGAGAAAGGGCACGAACCATGGAAGGTAGTGTATTATACTCAGTCTAGAAGGCACAGTTTCAACTATAGATGTTTTCTAGATTTCTAAAAGAATTTTTGCCCTCGATATTCTTCTTGTCAGGAATGAATAAATCCTAATCTAGAGGTCACTTGAACAATTCGAGCTCATGTGTGGGAACGGCTTCTTATCAGTTAAGGGCACAACATTTGTAGACTAGAATGGGAAATGGTTGATTGTGGTCAAACTCTGAGTAACACTTTGTGGCTAACTCCGAACAGGGCAGAGAACTGTGTCGTTTGCTATGTGACTTGAGTATATATATAAGTTGGAGGAACTCCTAAGGTAACGTCCCGTCCCACGTGACGAAAACCTAGTGTACCGAAAAAAATGGACAGCTTTTATGCTATTGGAAAGGCTATAAGTTTCAATAAAGATAGTTTGGTAAACTAATTACCGAATCAAAAAATAGACGATATTATGTTGCGCCCAGGGTAAGGAGGGTATTGGGTAGGGTTACGCGTGATCTTTGCGCTTTCAATATTTGTTTTCGAAGCACCAGATTTTGTGTCACGTAGGGCGGAATGTTACTATTATTTGATAATCAAGAGCGCAAGCTAAATTGAGTCTTCAGTGTAAGCATTTTGCATGTTGCCATTTTGAGGCATCACAATCAAATGTTGACGAATCAAAGATCTCGGTAGGTTAACTCATTTGCTTAATTGTAGAAATGTGTTGTACGAAAATTGGTGATAGCAAGAAGCCGTCATTTTTATAGCCCATAGAAGTTTTTTTTTTATATTATGCACTGGCTTAGGTGTGGTGCATGAGAAAAGTAGTGGAATAGAGATAACGAGGATGGCTGGAACATAGCTCCAAAGCTAACCTGACATAGTTAACTAGCAGACGTACCGCGGTGGTGACCGTCACATAGATAGAAGAGGCTAGTATGAGTAAACAGATTGGACTTGATTTGTCCCGTTCACAGCCATCCACTCAGCTGCTTTTAGATACCCGAGGATGAAATGGCCCTGAGGGCCGAACTCCGTGCTGTACTGCCCAACGATAGCGTCTTGCAGAATGTAGCGATGACCTCTCCAAGATCGAAACGCGAAGAAGTGTGTCTGTACTGTCCAGTCCTTGTGATTTACAAAATCCCAAGCGCGGATCTTATAGCGCTCATACATCTTATTAAGAACCGTGTAGTAGCCTTGATCTGCAGCAGCAACAGCAGCGAACGTAAGGTGCTGAGTAAGGGAGCCGAGGTCCGAATCTACAGCCCAGGATTGCGGCAAAGAAGATGTAGAGCCGTACGTGCTTCGAACGAATTCTAGGAGATCCATAAAAGCCAATCTTTGTGTTCATAAGTGTTCGCTCTTGATAGACAACAAGTACTTGATAGGCAAATCATTCAACTTACATAGAAATACCACCTCCCATAGAAAACCCAGTAACGATTATTTGCTTAGGCGTCTCACCCCTCGCCAAAACGCTTTCTATAGAATGTACGAGTGTAGCGAACGCAGCCTCCCGCATACCATGCCATATGTCGCGGAAGAAGCTATGCACACGATGTCCGTCAATATACACAGGGAACGGCAAGTTCCACCAGTTTGGCCCCGTCCCATTTGCCCACGTGTTTTTCAGTAGTTCGTCTGGGTGCGAGCCTCCAAACGCGATAGTTATTCTCACTCCAGTGCACACGACCACAGCTCTACGTGGGCTATTTATTCCAGCGTTCAGGCCCACTGTTGTCAACGCTGGGTCAGAGAAGTAATCTTGCAATATGTCGCGGAGTGCGTTGATGGACGGGTTAGTAGAGGCTCGCCAAATAACTTGTGCTGCGTCCCTGATGTCACCCCAATCTGATGTCCCTTGTTGAATAGTAACCAAAGCCATCATAAGCAAGCGACAATAAAAAAAAATGGCTGTGTAATTATTAAAGCTCGAGGTTCCAGAGTCTGCGTATTATTAGCTAGAACAAATACAGTATCGTCCTTCCTTATCTGTACACAGCGAAAAACCCGGTAGGCTGAAAACAGCCAATGGGAGCGCAATGATAGCAAATATCACGACTTGACGTAGTGTCTCATTGGCTATTTCGGCCTACCGGGGTTTTCGCCGAGGAGGGAGGGACGATAGGTCATATCTTGCCACCGTCAAGCTGCTGCCACCATCTGTTCTGGACACCACAGTTGTGGAAGTGGAAAAGCTGTAAAAACTCGTAGTGCGCTACCATCGAATTGGAAGAATATTCGGTCTGCAAGACCCAAAAAGGCGCTGGCTAGACGCATTGATACTAGCGGTTCGCCAATAAGTGTTGGCATCAGATAGGCAGAAACTCGAAGCCAAGCCTGCACAAGATGCGATATAATTTGCAACGTGCAGAAACTAGAAGCCTATCCCGCAAACGAGTGTAGACATTGGCTCACAGTGGTCGCATGAATGATAGGTAAATAACGACCTTTACCTTTAGCGAAGCCGTCGCCCCGGCTATATTAGCCAACAGCGCCAAGATCAGTGTGCTAGAATGATTGAAGAAAAACAAGTTGAAGAAGTTATGAAGATCCCTATAGAGAGCGCTACAAGTTGCACATGGTGCTGTTTATCCGTTGATCGTTTAGCTGTACACAGCAACGCTACGATAAGGAGCATACAAAAATGCTCCTCAAAAAGAGAGAGAGCGAGACCAGAGATAAGCCCAGGAGCGAAAGGAGATTAATGCATGCAAAGCTAATCGACAACGCAAAAAGAAGCAGCATGGTCATGCGGCCGCTTGTAGTGATGCTCGTCCGGCAAAGCCACTCCGGGCAGCCCTGACCAGAACCATCCGCCGCGGCCACACCTCCATACCCCCAGAGAGATAAGTCTAAGCAAAGTTAGTCGCACAGGTCCATAGAATATTTCGCTCAGATGTTCCGTGATAATTGCTTTTGTGCGTGGCCCTACAGCTTTATCATTGCACATGCTAGTTGGGTGTCAAGGCGCGTATTGGCTAAACAGGCTGTTACGATCAGGTTCTATGACTCCCGAGCTAGAACTAGAAAGGCACAAATCCCTTGACTAAAAGAACATGCAAGTCAACCCGTTCTGTAAGGA
The DNA here is from genome assembly GCA_022701365.1 of Mycocentrospora acerina. Taxonomy (NCBI): domain Eukaryota; kingdom Fungi; phylum Ascomycota; class Dothideomycetes; order Pleosporales; genus Mycocentrospora; species Mycocentrospora acerina. Next base: position 71,107 of record JAKUHH010000380.1, read on the forward strand.
GCAGTCATATGATTGGCTCGACTCTTGGCATGGTGAGCCAGAGCACATGATGAGTGAGCTCGACCCTTGACGAAGTGAGCCCACAGCTCATGACGAGGCTCGATTTCACGTATCATGAGCCAACTCACCAATGAGCATGATACGAAGAGCACTCATGAAGCTCTTTTATTGTGTACATAAACTGTAGTAACGTCACCCTTATGGTGGTGTGTTCAACTACGTTGATCAATCTATTCATTGCTTCTTACCCTCAATCGTTGTCCATCTTAGACACGTGCATTAAATCCAACTTGTTTTCCTGGACCTACTCTATCCCCAAAAGCCAACTTGAATCCTGCTCTCCTAGTATCAAAAGGCTTCTGACCATCAAGATGAAGTATTAGTACAACCTCTTAGAACAGGCGCGTTGAGTGCACGGACACCCTGTGTTCATCCCTGCATCAGGCTGGGTCCGGCCTAACTCGTTCTCATCTCCTTCATCATTGTCGCCCAACTGGCAACCGCTTCCTAAGGTCACTATGTCGGTTCTGCCTGGATTTCCATTTCTTTCTGATAGCGATGACGACAAAAACTGTATTGAACTATCAAACGGGCAACTCGTTTGCTGCCGACACTGTCTCGTTGTCTGCGCCAAATGCTGTGTTGATTTCAGCTTCACGGTAGAGGATGACGGCTGTGATAATGAATCCAACACTGAACAGGAATCTAAGAGCAAGAATCAGCTCTCACGAATGAACGAAAAAGTGGGCGAACTGATGGGCACTCCAAAGAAGCAGCAAGGAACTCGTCGCATCCTAGCTACCAGATTCAAACCTCCAACACCGACCACAACACCACTCGCCTTGTTCCATGGCATCAACACATATGGCCACTTTGCTCGCTACGTCCACAGACAAGACCGTACCACAGGCCTGATCTTCACCGACGGCGCCTGTCTCAATAATGGAATGCCTAACCCCCGTGCCGGCTGGGGCTTCGTCGCAGGCCCTCCTGAGCTCGCTGGTACCCATTCTTGTGGCAACTGCAAAGGTCGCCTCGAGAGGAAAGGCCCCTTTGGAGACGACGGTGCTCAAACTAGTAATCGAGCGGAGCTCCGCGCGATTTTAGCTGCGCTTGGACTGCGATACTGGCCCGGTGAGGGATTCAAGACGCTGGTGTTTGCTACCGATTCGGAGTATGTAGTGGAGGGTGCTACTAAGTGGGTAAAGGGGTGGTTGAAGAATGGGTGGAAGACGGCGAAGGGGGAGCCGGTGAAGAACAAGGATTTGTGGGAGATGCTGCTTGGTGAGGCGGAGAGGTTTAGGAATCATGGAATGAAAATTGAGTTTTGGAGGATTGGGCGTGAGTTGAATTCCATGGCTGATAAACTGGCGAAAGAAGGTGCTGCAATTTCACATGCGCCGGACGAATACACCATAATCATGGGTGCTTGAGGGACTTTGCACGAAAGTAGTACTTACCTTGAAGACTTCTCGAAAGACTCAGGGACGAATTAGCGAAACAGGAATTCTGTGTGAATCAAGTTATAGATATGAATGGATATTTATATTATCGTCAACTAAACTACGATGCAATCAGTATTAACCGTTTCCTCGTCAACACACTGGATTTCCTATAACTTGCAATCGTTCGGTCTACATGTCTTCATCTCGGAACATATAATTAGTCTAATATATTTAATTGCATGTATTGATCCCTTACCTGATAGATGCCAGAATAGTATAACGTGTTCCACGGGCAAGTAGGCCACCCCACCAACTTCAATCGCCTCTAAAGCTGCGCAACCTAACCACATGAGATGACAGTGGGTGAACAGTATTAAATTAGATTAAATACTAGCAACTTAATTCTTTGTATGTACGTGAGTTGTGCCCTGTCTCTCAGCACCTCTTGCAGCGCGATAGAGCCCGGCGGCTGAGACCTAATCGCTCTCTACTTTGGCGCTGTTCACGAGCAATCTGCTGCTCAGCCTCTTGTTGAGCAAGCATATCCTCTCCAGCTCCCTTTGTTATGACTCCTTGCTTCTGTATCCGCTTCTTTTTGCGCTGCTTCCGCTTTGACGTTGCCTCGTTGGCTCTCTCAAGGCTGGTGATCCGATCACACATTAGCTCAGCTGAGAGCATCATCACCTCTGCCCCCTTATTGATCTGATTATTTGCCTTAATAATTGAGGCAGCTGGTGAAACTTTATGCCGGACTCGAGTACGTATCAGTGCTGATTGGTCTTTAAGCTCACGTACGTTATTCGGCATTCGGGCCTCCCAGAGAGCCTCTGCTAGAGCAGCTGGAGTAGGTGTACGGAGCTGCACGTCCAGCTTCAACAAGACGTCTGGCTGGAGTGGGGCCAGGCCTGCGCCTCGAAAAGCTGAGAAAATGTTGGCTGTAGTAAAAGATTGCGTGAAGGCTGCTTTAAAGGCTGGCAGAAATTCAAGCTTTGTGATATAATTGATATGGTGGCGGATCAGGCTCTCAATCTCACGACTGTGCGCGCGCTTTAACGGCGAGAAGCAGCCAACGTCAAGCGGCTGAAGAGGGTGAGATGAGTGAGGTAGCATGTAGAGTGCGTATATATTGTTCTCCTTGCAAAGCTCTTGAAATTCAAGAGAGCGGTGGCTCTCATGACCATCAAGGATAAGTAGCCGACATGCTCCTACCACCCTAACCCCTGTGTGCCTAATGAAGTGCTTTAGCCACTCTACTGCAGACTTATTAGTAGCCCAGCCGTTATCAGAGACTCTAATAACCCAACCTTGGGGCAGGTCGTCCACCCTTTAGCATTGATGCCCTGGACGACTGTTGTCCACTCCCGGTTGCCTGGCTGGACAGCCTTTGGCCGTCCTCGTCTCTCTGAAGCTGTAACAATTGCTCCAGTGGATATCTGGCCCATCATAAAGCCTGTCTCGTCAAAGTTGTACGTGTCCTCATCCTGGATGCCATACTTGGCTTTGATGTTAGCTACCAGGCTGAACCAGCCCTGTAATACCCTAGAGCCTCACAGAGGGCTCTCTTGTAGTCGTACTTGCGATTAAGCTTCACTTCAAGCTCTGGTTGACGCCTAACAAACGTACTAGGCCAGTTTACGCCAACATGGCCTAGATTGCGCTCAGCGCGCAAGCAATTGGCCATATCATCTAAAGCTGCGAGCCGAGAAGGAAATCCTCGCGCAACCAACTCAAGGAAGTGATAAGTAATCACTCTCTCCTCGTTATTGTCTAGATTCCGTGAGTTGGCCATAGTGTCAGCTCGTGAAGATTGTTTGGCGCGTCGTTTACTTAGTGTAGCTTGAAGAACCCATTAGATAGCTGCAGCGTGTCGCTGGGAGAGTGTTGTATCTTGTTTGAGAGCCTGGAATGCAAGCTATATCTGACATTCTTTTAACGAGTCTAAATGGTGTTGTTGGGGTGGCATTAGTGTAGAAAGGGCACTTTAGTAAGGGCTTGGCAAAAGTGATTCGTTCACCCGTTGATTCTTTCGCCCGTGAGGTACGTTACCATATCTTTCCTAACTCTGGAACCGGACACTAGAGCCTTCGCAGCGGCTGGCTCGGCAAAGGAAGACACTTGATAAAGTCCTTTTTCTAAATGACGTCATGTTTACTGTTCGCCTTGAACTAAGGTCTTGACTGGCAATTCTTGCTGAATTACTGACGGTACTGCAGACAGACGATGTCCTTCGAAGCGGTGGAGACTTTGCAGCGGCTTGCTCACTAGATTTCAGTCGACCTCCGCAGGTTTATGACACATTCGCGCTTAGTGATGCTGGAGGCTATGAAATGCTCATGCATACGTGGCCCTATTTTTTTGGCCAGGAGCTTCTCCACAAGCGATACTAACAGGCAATCCAACACCAGTCACTAGCCGTTCGAATGGCATGGGTAAGTCCCAAGCAACGCCAATGAACTATGCTGTTTGCAGTTCATCTTCAAATCCCATCCGCTCTCGTCAACTAGTCTGACTTGGGCCAATGCAGTGGCGATGCCTGCTAAACCTTATGTTGCGAGTCCTCGACTGCACATCCAGAGCATGCCAGACTCTCTTGCAGCTTCGCATTATGATGGATCAGAATTTTGCCTAACACACATGGACTATCCTCTTCGCGCAGAGAAGCGAACATTCATCGACCCGCAGGTATGTGTAGGCTACGCTAGCGAGGCACACAACGGGAGCCACTTTAGGCACAAGGTCGTCATCTACGCGTTTATGAGATAGAAGAAAGCCATGGAGATCTCTCAAAACTACCCAAAATTACTCTCGCAACTTCTGAACAACTCTCTCCAAACTCTCTACAACCGCGCCTCGGAACTCGCCGACTCCCCATAACAAAATACGCGCAAGAGCGCATACAAACTCTTCGCAATTGCTCTGTAGCGTGACCCGCCATACCCTCAACACCGTCATATGAAACTTGCCATCGATACAGTAGTGAATGAAGAGGCTGTGCATGGGACCTTCTGTCGCAATACTGAAGACAATCCCAAGAGTAGAAGATGCAGCTTCTGGACCAAGACGTTGCAACGCATGCATGATATTGATGGCACACGCCCCACCGACGGCAGCTTGGTTTTCCGCGCCCATCATGTTCCCGCTTGTAGTCAGGCCTTTTGTTTCGACGAGAAGAAATGGAAAGTGAAGACCGGACTGGACAAGATGGGGGTCGCTGAACATGCGACGGGTGTCTTGCCATTCGCCAAGAAGGACTTGGAGAAGCTCGGTAAAAGAGGAGCGGGCTAGGCCGACAGCGATGTCGGGCTTGGGGGTTGTGAGGGGGCTGCTGGGATCAGTGTCAAAGTCCGAGGCGGTTGTTTCGCTGGTCACGGTGGCAGTATCAGTGGGATCGGTGGGTGTAGGCGGATAAGTCATGTTGAAGGCGGCTGGTAGTGGTGACGTTGCTGCTGCTTGGCTCAGGCGCGGCGTGGCAATGGACAACAGATCGCGCAGGGTCGGTGGACGAGGCTTGAGTTCAGACCGCCACAACTTATCAGATGCGCTCGTTGTGAGTGTGCCCTGCCCCAACAGCCGCACGAGACGCTGAAAAGGCCCAGTAAGCAGCTCGCTCCTCCACTCAGCCTCACCCTTTGCGTCGCGTGCCAGCTCGCGACAGCAGCTCATGTAATCGCTGGCAATGGCGCAGATGTCGTCCTTGTGCGTGGAAGAGATGGTGTCAAGCTCAATCGCGCCATCAAATGCATTGCCCAGGACGCTGCGGCGCATCGCATCAACAGTGGCGGGCAGGTCAAAAATGTGATCGACGTAGATGTGGGCGCGAGCCATTGCGTTTTGCCTGTATTCAGGGCTCTTTTTAGTTGGGCTAGCTGAGCGCGAGCGCACGCTAGTCTTGTGAGCGCGTCGCCGGCTTGATTCTGATCTCAAGTCCGACATGTCGCCGCGGCTGCTGCATGCAACGTCGAGTGCCCAGTCGCGGATTGAGCGCGCGCGAGCCGACCTGGTGGAATCTTGATAGTCGTGTTGTGGAGGATGATGGAATATTGTGGGCCGTAGTTGCTGCTGTTCATGTTGTCGAGACTCGGGCGTGCGGGGCTCAGGCTTGGATTCACATCGAGAGATGCGTTGGCGTTTAGATGCAGGCAGAGGTGGGGAAAGAGGCGGAGGGCGAGACTGGTTGTAAGTTTGGCTGAGACTGGCTGTCTCGGGAAGTGACAGTTGGCGCTTCATTGCATAATCGCGGGTGGTCTGGTGTCCAAACGTAGACGGGGAAACTGGAAGTAACGCTGTGTTTGTTTGTCTGGTTTTTTGGTTGCTGGGGTAGTATGACTAGAGATGCCATCGTCGCCAAGCCAATCGGCTCGTCGCTCAACCACCTACCGTATCCGTGCGCGTGATGCGCGGCAACGCCAAAACGCGTCAAATTTCAACATACCACAACTACACCAAAATGAACACAACAAAGGCTGCAATTGAAGCTATTGAAGCGCTAGAACCAGGAGAATATTTTCCATACTCAGATGTAGCAAAAAGATTTAGCGTTGTGCAATCTACTTTAATCCGACAGCAGATAGCCATTGTGTAGCACTACATAACTAAGTCAATTAATCAACAAAAGCTCAGCTCCCAGCAAGAGCAGGAGCTTATAAGATATCTTAAGAAGCTCATAAAGAAAGACTTATTATTTACACCAGAGATAATTAAAAATTTACATCGTGTATAGCAAAAGAGATTGTTAGTAAGAGCAGGGTTATTTGCTTTATTAACTAGAATTTACACTATCTCATATTATGATAGACTATTAGTATAGACGTCAATCGCCACCAGGCTGACTTAGGGTCCAAATGTAAGCTATGTTTCAACCTGCTAGGCGAAAAAATTAACAAGTATAACGTTAAGCCTTGCAACACATATAACATAGATAAGAAAGGCTTTCTTGTTAGTATCACCAGCCGCTCAAAACGAGTGTACAGCAGGAGGATGTAGGAGAAAAAGGAGGTTACAGCAGCTATCCAGGATGGCTCACATGAGTGGATAGCCCTCCTGGCGTGTGTGTGCCGCCAAGCCTCATATTTGAGGCTACTAAAAAGAGCATACAATCAAGCTGGGTTGAGGCAATTAAAGCTGGAAAACAAAAGATTTTTGTCAGCTCATCACTCTCAGGATGGACTAATAATGATGTAGGTCTTGCCTAGCTTGAGCAGGTGTTCAATCGCCACACTAAGGAGAAGGCAGGAAGATCTTGAAGGTTATCCATCCTCGATGGTCGTGAATCTCACGTTTCTATAGATTTCTTGGATTAATGTGATAGGAATAGAATCCTTGTTGCTATCCTTCCTCCTCACTCAACCCACACGCTCCAGCCACTCGATGTGGCTATGTTCAAGTCTCTCTCAACAGCGTATTCAAAGGAACTCTCAACTTACCTTCACAATAGCCATGGACTTCTCCCAGTCAAAAAATGTGACTTCTTGCCTCTGTTCTGGAGAGCCTGGCAACGCTCTGTTTAAAAAAAGACAATATTGAAGTCTTTTAAGGTAACAGGCATCTCACCATTTGAACCAGCTGAGATACTTAAAAGATTTACTCAGGATAAGCAGGAGTCATCAAAAGGCTCACCACCTATTGAATCTAACTGGAGAAGGTCAGAAAGGCTGTTGCATAGAGCAGTAGTTGATAAAAACACAGAAGAAGCTAAAAAGCTCAGTTATACACTACACTCCCTCCAGGTTCAAAACGAGCTGCTTAAGCTTGAAAACTAGGGGCTCCGAAAAGCGCTTATTGTTAAGAAGACGTAGCAGAAGCGTATAAAACCTTTTAATCTGCATTAACGTTAGGGTTACCATAGTGGTGCTGTTTTCTGGTCTATAAGAAAAGTTAGAGAAGCTCGTGTTTGTCAGTCAGTTAAGGAGCAAGAAGAAAGGGAGCTTAAGAAAGCTTATAAGCTCATTTTTGAAAAGATAGATTAAGGGAAGCGTATAGCAAGAGAGGCAGCAAAGGCAGTCAAGGAGATGGAGAAGGCAAATCATGCAGCTGAACAGGAGCGTAAGAAACAGGAAAACAACGCCAGAAAAGCTCTCCAATTATCCTAAAAGGGTAGGAGGAAGGCTTTAAAGCCTCCGCAACAAGTTATAAAGCACAGAAAACAGGTGGTAGATGCGTCAGGTGGTGGTGAGTCTCATTGAGCTGTTCCTGCACCTCCACCACCACAGTGACGAAAAGGCCGTGCGATTAGGCTACCAAGCAAATTCAAGTCGAGCAAAAGTTTCGCATATATTATCTATACTATCCAACACAGAAATATATAATAACAGCAATTGTGCGTGGCTTAATAGCCTCATTTCTAGATGAGATGGTTTTNGCCGTGCGATTAGGCTACCAAGCAAATTCAAGTCGAGCAAAAGTTTCGCATATATTATCTATACTATCCAACACAGAAATATATAATAACAGCAATTGTGCGTGGCTTAATAGCCTCATTTCTAGATGAGATGGTTTTGGTGTTTCGGGGCGTCACACGAATCCGGGCATCACGCGCACGGACACGGTACCTTATCGTTTTCCAGCTGCATCAGCCTCCATTTCTGCTCCCATTCCATCTCTATCCTTCTGATATCGTCCCTTCTTTCTGTATTCAGCCTCTCCTGGTCGTTGGCAACACGGCGCAATTGCTTCTCGATCTTCTCTCTCTCCACTTTCAACATCTTTTGCATTTCTATATCCTTACTCGCGATGGCCTGAGCGTTATCTTGCTGGATCTTGGTAATTTCTGCCGCATATTTGCATGTGAGTTCTGCTAATTCCTCATTTAATGCATGACCAGCTGATGTGGACCCTAGTGGAATCTCTTCATCTACGAGCTCTTGTTGGAGCTTTAGCGCGACTCGAGGCATTTTAGAAAACATGCCCAAGATCTCTAAGCCAGAGTCAACTGTGCCGAGAAACCTGGCGGTCCTTGTGCCGCTGCTGATCATCTCACCCCAGAAATCTGGGTTCGAACTGAGCTCTGTTTCGTGTGCGACGGCGACAGTGTCCGTGATGATGCCCCAGAAAGTGGAGGCCATGACCACGTTCTTCATTGGATCCGTTCCGCACAACTTGCGGAACATCCTGAGGTTTCTCATCGCGCCTCCATCCATGCGGACATCCAAAATGCGGTGGCAGTATATGATGCCAGTCAATTGGACGTGAGCCCTGTACGTGACTTCTAACCATTTCGCCAACTTAAGGAGCACTTCTGTGTCTGTCTTGTATGTGTCGTTGAATCCAGGCGTGTCGACCAAAGTTATGTTCATCCCATATCTGGCAAAAGTGTAGCCAGTTATCTTTTGGGTTTCTGGGAAAGTCAGTTATCTACTTAACAGAACGGCAGAATTAAAGATCTACGGGATTTGAGACCATGTCCTATGCCGGTATCGAGACCGCTAACTTTCTCAATGAACGAACTTTTACCCGAGCCGGTCAAGCCCATCACGGCGATGACAATGCTAGGGTTATTGGGCTGAGCAGTCGAGTTTATGGTTACTATTTTCACCATTTTGGATATTTTGCTTGGCTTGCTAAGAGGAAAAGCAAGCTACTTAAGTCTCAAGAGAATATTCACCTCAGAACTTGCCCCATGTTGTGAACATGAACCGAAGCTATGACAAACTCGATTAACAGGACACATGGGCAGGCATCCTGCAGGTAGGCTGAGTTCAGCCCCAGTAGCTTCGGAAAACATGGCCAACGCAGCCTTCGATACGCATGCACGGGTCGGGCGATCGTCGTACCATTGAGATGCATTAGGCTTATCAGCCACTTCAATAATACCCTGCATGATTTCAATGCACTGTATCCCAATAAGGCTTGCTACAAAGTACCACTTGAGTTCCAACCACTAAATTCAGCAAACTCTGACAACGCCAGACTGGGCGCTCTACATGTGATCAGACGCCAGGCTCTCCACCTGTCCTCACGCCTTTGAGCCAAACGCTAGCTTTGACCCACACCCTATCAGAAGCATAGTTCTCCGCATTCTCATTGCCCCACGCGATAATCGCAGGCTGAACCACCATGCCTACTCGCAGCCCATCCAAGCTTTGCTTTTGCTCAAAACTTCTCTGTGACTCGTGAGATCGCACGTACTTAGAGGTTGTCAGGAAAGGTTCGGTCGACAGTGTCGACAAGGTCAATGTGTTAGGAAAGCTTCGCTGGCTCCACAAGGCTGCCGAAAGATTCCCTGCCTCAGCAATGTGATCCAAAAGATCCTGCTCCTGTTTCTGAGTTGCTTTGCCATCTACCAAGTTTAGTAGCACTCGGGCAGGGCCTCTGAGAAAATTTATGGCTAATCTTTTATACAGAGCTGCTCGGCATTGCTCTACATCTTGAAGTGCCTTCTCTGCTTCATGAGAGACGGCATTGGAGCCTTCAACTCTACTCAGTAGGCGCAACATGTTGGAGCGCCAGAGGTGACCCTCTTTCTCGTTAACTTTGCAAATATTAGCCCAATTGTCTCTCCACGGAGTTGATTATTCTCACTGACCTGCTAGTAACTGTTTGTATGTCCAGGAAAAGGTTTTACTCTCCCCTGGCGATTCAGATGCTCCAGAGTCGCCCAGAGATAGGAACGGTGCTGCCATGAGCTTGGTACAGATCAGGTTGGCAAGCATACCTTGCAATATGATTGCAGGAGTAATAGATCCCTTCCCGGGAGTGATAAACTCATCCGGAATTCCCTTTTCTGTATCTACCTGAATGAATTCCCCGACCGAGGTGAGAAATTCATGCTTCTCTGCGTCTTTGAGCTCCGTTACTCGTTCGATACTTTTATGGGCATTATCTTTGGCCCAAGTTCGCCATCCTCTCGTCATTCCTTCAAGCTTATTACGAATCTGACTATCATCTACAGCCACAGTCTTGTGATCCTTGAGAAATCTCAATGCCGACTCTTGCGCTTCAGACACTATCTTGTTCTGGCTTTCAAGCTTAGCTGTCAGCATTTCTATTTTGTGGTTGTACTCTTCCTCCTTTGTACGTAATCTCTCCTCACTCTTCCCAAGCTCTCGCCAAATTTCGTGTTCGAGTTCTTTGAGGGTATAGAGTTGTCTCCCTTGCGAATCGAAGTAAGTTTTGGATGATCGGTTGACTTGAGATCTCGATTGTCTATCAGACGTTTCATTTCCGCTGCCAACCAGGTTTGGCAAGCGGCCAATTGTGTTGCCGAAAGCTCGTCGGAATTTTCCAAGGCTATTATTTTAAAATTTTTACTCGTCTTGCAAAACAGTACGACTTACTCGTTTGGTTTGTTAGGCGTGACCGGTTCTGGGTCTTCCATTCTATTGTCGTGCTGTCTCTGGCCAGCCAGATTCTGATCTCGATTCTGATCTTGTAAGTGTACATAATTATTATGTAGCTTGACGACTCACCTTCTCAAGGAATTTTTGAAAATATCCATCGCGTGAGAATGATTGTGGCTCGCTTAGAGAAAGGTCACGCTATTGTAGTAAGTCGCGGTCGTGACTTTACATCTTTCCATGGTGAACTATTCAACTGTGACAGAACTTACGCTGGTTGTTTGCGACGTCTCATATGCAGGAGTATGGCCCCTTGAAGCAGGCTGATTTGCAGGATCCACGTCTTCCCAAGTTGCTAGAGGAGCTTGATGACCGTCGCGACTTTGTCTACCCTGGCTTGGATTCTTTTCGTGGCTCATTTTGGACTTGAAATTTTCTGGAAAGACTTGTGCCTTGAGATGCACTCAGCTATTCGAAGCGCCTTGATATCTTGTGAACTCGGGGAAATCCAGCCTGGTCAGCAGGGCGTCACACCTCCAGGATCGGACAATCTGGTAATGCTTGTCCCATACTTCTGCGACCGTCAGTACGTAAATTTCAGAAAAGACGCTTAAAATTTGCCAAGGATCATTCTTTTTTTGGGCTACAATTGAATATTTGGTTATATGGCTTGCACATCCATTGTCTAACGAGGCTAACAGCAACTTGCATACGCCCCCCTATCTGTCAGAGGTGCTTTATTATTGCTTTTCGCTCTTTGTCTTATTCTTAGAGCTAGTCTAAATTTCTTTCAGCCAACTATTAGATATTTGGTTACATAACTTGTATCTGCGTTGCCTAACAAGGCTAGCAGCAACTTGCATTAGCCCCCTTCTGTTAGAGGAGCTTTGTTAATGCTTTTTGCTCTTTGTTTTATCGTTAGCAACTATCCAATCATATGTCTCGTGTTGATAATCGGATTAGAGACGTTCAGCTTCTTAATTTGTGGGGTATTTCTTGGATGGGATGTGCCTCTAGTTTTTGCGGCACCCCGGCGCTCTGCCTCTAGACAAAACGAGGGGGCGGAGTCAGAAAGAAAATTCTTGGACTCTGCCAGGTCAAATCCAGCCTCATACTCGTCGAGATCTTTGGTTCTTTTCCTTTGCCGAAACGACACATTTTCCTACTCCGCATCATTGCTCATAATTGCAAGACGTTACTTTCCCAGGAAGAGACCAAGAATAACAGTACACCTTTTGATTTTCTCCTGTCCTTAACATGAGTAACGAAAAATGCTTGATTGTCGGTGTGGATTACGGAACCACGTACTCTGGTAAGTATAAGTTAATCTTTTTTCATACAAAGGTGATTTTAACGTATTTGACTATAGGAGTTGCCTTTGTTGAGTCTGACGGAGTTGACCTCCAAGACGTCCAAGTCATTGCAGAATGGGACAATATCGGCCAGAAAAATGATTATCTCGTCAAGACTCCGTCAAGAATCTCATATAGACCCGGTTCTTCGATCTCATGGGGTTACAATATCAAACCTGGCGCCGTCGCATACTCATGGACCAAATTATTGCTAGACGATCGCGCTGCAGTGACACAGTTCGACGATCCCCAACTTCGATCCATTCTTGATTCTGGTCTCTTGCGATTGCCTCCGGGCAAGACCGCGCAAGAGGTGGCAACGGATTATCTGCGAGAACTTTACAAGCATACGATGTCCATTCTGGAGCACAAGATCTCTGCCGCCATCCTTCGGACTATGAAAATCAAATTTTGGTTCTCCATACCTGCTATCTGGTCAGATGAAGCTCAATATGCAACAAGAGATGCGGCAAAAGCAGCTGGTTTTGCTTCGAGACCAGAAGATGAGATCTTCATGGTAAAAGAACCTGCCGCTGCTGCTATTGCTAGCTTGAACCAATTCATCTCCAAAGGACCAAGTCCCCTTGTACAGGTAAGTCTATGGAGAAAGTAGGAGTCATCTTTAATTAACATCGTAAAGATCAATAAGGGCATTATGGTGGTTGACTGTGGTGGAGGTACAGTTGTGAGTGAAGGTATCCACTTTTGCGTGCCCTTCTGACCACGGTAGGATCTGACATCGTTCGTGGTCCGAAAAGCCTACCCAAAACTGGAACTTGAGCAAACTTGTATTAGTGCGGGTAAGTCATACGTGCAAATTTGTAGATGATAGGGGTAATTAAAAGTTCGCTTCAGGTGGCAAGTGCGGATCGACCGCTATCGACCGCAACTTCCATCAACTTCTGTCAGACAGGTTTGGTACTCAGTTCAGTAACCTGCCGGCAAAGAAGAGAGGGCTTGGAAGCACGCTGATGAGAGACTGGGAATCTGCCAAACGGAATTTTGGCGTTAGTGACAACGACAGGACGGAGCTGTTTAACCTCCCAGGTCTCAGTTGCACAAATGACGATTATTACGACTGCGATGATGAAGAGATTCGTATTACACGGTTTGTTTCCATATTCTTATATAGTGTTCTGGTTTAGCTCTTCACTCTCTAATATGTGCCAGTGATGACATGAAACATCTATTCGATCCTGTCATAGATCAGATCATCGCTCTTATTGACCAGCAGGTCAAAGCCACAATGAGCGAGAGCTCTATACCTATCAGCGTAAGTCACCATCAGCAATACTACCTATGTCTGGGCTTCCCACACTGACCACGACCATGGTGATAGACTGTTGTACTTGCTGGTGGATTTGGTGAATCGATGTACCTCTACAAAAGACTTAAAGCTTGGTGTCCATCTGAAATCAATCTCGTCTGTCCACCTCAAGCGTACGTACGACGGGAATTGACTGCGTAGGCTAGTCTTCAGAATGAACGCTAACACGGTTTCTGTATAGATGGTCAGCAATTGTTCGAGGCGCTGCACTTAGAGGCCTTGAGGGACCCATATTCATCAAGGAAAAGTGTCCGCTAAACTACGGCATTCAAGTTACTCAACCATTTCGAACCGGAATTGACAAGGAAAGTGATAGTTACGTAGACTCATTTTCCAAACGCAAGATGGCAACTGGATACATGAATTGGATCTACCAGAAAGTGAGAAATCTAGCGCTTCAATTTCGTAGCTCCAAGGTCTAATTTCAAATTACAGGGTGAAGATATAAGACTCAATACTCGCAAGGCAAAATCGTATTGGTTTACCTACACGGAGGGTAGCTCAATGCGCCAGTCCTTCGCCATCTTCACAAGCAAGATGGCGATCGCACCTGATAAAGAGAACCATTTCTGTAAGTGCGCCGCCACCTTGCGAGCTCTCTTGACTAATATCGTGCCTTTAGCCGTGGAAAAATTATGTGATGTAGACTGTGTATGGACTCAAAGCGATTTGAACAACTATACGTCGTTGCTGTCGTTCAATAAGGTCTACAGGTTCACCTTTGATATTGAGGCTCTCACAGGTGATGATTTGGGATTGCTCCATTTTCGATTCACTATGAACGGGAGGGTGTTTGGTAAGGAGGCGGTGCGCTGGAAGAAGTCATAAAGTCAACCTTACCGATGTAATTTCAGAAAGCGGGTTAGAGATGAGATTTTAAAGTACATTCGAATTTTTTTCTTAAGCAATAGAAAGGAAATCGATAAGCATCTCCACGCAGTGGTCGGATGCTTTTGTGATGATTACCAGCGCCAGGTGTGGACACGTCTGCACCATCGAATATCTGATCGCACAAAAAGAAATTGTAGGCTAGTTCTCAAACAAAGTAACACTATGACGGTTTAAGGTATTAAATTGCGAAACGTTTGTAAATGACTAATTCATACTAGCTTCCTAGAGGGTTTGTCGTGGTTTGCACGTGCAACACCGACACATGGCTTGACGAACCGCATAACTGCGCGGCAGCCAATCGGACGCAGAAATTCACAATATACTCATCTGCTTGCTCAGCTAATGATACAAAACTCGCATAATCCTCGCCACAATCCCCTCTTTTGTGAGAACAACGTTTGTCGCCAAAAAAAGTCTTAGGAATGACTCTTTTATTGTGTTCCACAATAGCAATCGCTTGCTTTGCATATTCTCACCCGGCTTCAGCTGGTCTAGTCGCTTTCAGAATTTGTCAGGCAGATTGTTCTGCAGATGGTGGTGTGTCATTTTGCAACCATGTTTACTTGGGGCCACTCTCAGCACTTCTTTTCCTGCGAAAATTCTTGCTTGTAACACTGCTTTCGATACTTGACAGGCCGCATGTGCTGCCATTGCTCTGACTCTGATACTGTAGAGAGTATGTCGGCATCTCCAACTTGTTCTTTGCATATTGACTCACAAAGGTTTGAAAGCGCCGCAAAAAGCTGGCGAGAATTAGCGAAGCCCTATACATCACCTTTCATATATTGAACTAGTATAGTCTTGAAGATGTGATCAGTTGAAGCAATGATAGCAACAACGCCACGAGTGGAGAAAATGCTCAAGCGATGCACTCAGAAAACGTCTCGAACAGCTTATCTTGCCACGACTGCTCATTAAGCCTTAGCAACTCCCTTGCTCTCAATATCAGAGCCAACAGAAATCGAGGTGCATCACTTCTGAGCATAGCACGTAACCTCTCGTTCGTAGTGCAAATATCTGCAGTGTTGTGCCAGGCAGATCAAAGAGATTGTTATATCAGTCATGCAATAAATTGCCAAGATTTATCCTTTTGAAGTGAATTATATGATATTCTAGACCAATTATAATACTCACGTGCACACTGAGAGACACAACAACATGAGTATCAAAAGCCAGGGCGTGCACGGGATGCACACTTCCACTTAGTGCACGATTTCGTCTAATGAAGATACAACTGGCTTAAGACCTTTTCTAAAAGGCAGCCTTTTGATAGTATACTTGACTTCGATGAAATCTGGCAGTGTCAAGCAATCCGAGTTTTCGACCGCAGCTGGAATAGGAAAGGCTAGTTCGCATAAGAGCACCCCTCTCGTCCCAACGGCGAATAAACCACTACATCTCCGCACTTGAAAGTCATAATCAACGCAATCATTGACTCACATCCGTGTTTATTGAAACTTCTAACGAAATTATTTTCAAATCTATCGTGTTCGTCTTCCTCTTGCTGAATGAACATATGACCAAGCAACGACAGAATGCAAAACATACAAAAACACTTTGTTATTGCTCAGAGCGGAGATGTAATCATCACTTTGACACAGCCAGAGACTGCTTTTGCTGTTTGGAACATGGTACCCAAAGACCAAGACTGTCGCAACATGTTGAATACGAATGAAAAACTCGAAGGCAAAGAGAATCAGGCTGATCAAAGTATTGGACCAAACGATATCTATACGGCTTTAACGAAAAAGAAGAAGTCAAAGAGTACAATGGAAGAAGAAAGGCGAGAGACGGGCCAGCTATGATAAATGATCTGACTGCAGAAGGTTCGATTGATGAGACAATAAGTCCCATGAAAACAACTCGTATTGATCTCGGAAATGCACCAGCGAGTCACGAGAGGTCTTCCGAAACAGTAGCGACATATCGAGTCTCGTCAAAACATCTGGAGTTGGCTTCTGGGAAGTTTAGAATCGAGCTTGGAGGGTCTTGGAGTGAGAATACGAAAGATAAGGACGGTCTCTTTCAGCTAATGGCTAAGAGCTGGGATCCAGAAGCGTTCATTATCCTGCTAGACGTTCTTCACCTTCGTAATCGACGGGTACCGTCAACTATTACTCTAAAAATGTTAGCGAAGATGGCTGTGCTTGTAGATTACTACAGATGTTGGGAAGCAGCTGAGATGTGAACAAACTTCTGGATCAAAGATGTGTTGATGAAGGAATCGGTGCCTGTATCGTACTGTTGTGATTTGGTCCTATGGATACTCATCGCCTGGGTTTTTAAGCTTCCCAAGACGTTTGAGACGACTACAGCCATCGCACTACGCCAAAGTCAATCACCGACGATTCAAGACATGTGTCTTCCTATTCCACCACCAGTAATTGGTAAGTATGAATAACCGTAGTAGCACACCGCGTTTCAATAAGAAAACTAAAATTCGACAGCGGCTATGAAATTGAGGTGATATCAATCAATAGACGCTGTCATGTCAAGCTGTCACGGCTGGATGAGAAAGTTTTGCAATTTATACATATGCCCAGAAGGTGCGGAGTGCACATCCTTATGTGGATGTATGCTTCTTGGAGCGCTCACAAAGGGGTTGCACCGCCTTGACTGTCTGTCACCCAAGCCTGAGGTTCCATTTGAAGGATATAGCTTCGAACGAATCTGTAGGAAAGTTAAGGAGTTAAAAACACCGCTATGGTGCCGCAAGGGCTACAATCACTCGCATAAATGTAGTTTGCATCGACGCCATCATGGCAAAGACTAAGGGTCTGCAGCTTCAAGATTTCAGCGACCACGCAGAAGAATTTAAATCGCAGTAGAAGTTGGTTTGTAGGAAATATTGGAGGTCAGGATGGCTTTAGAGCAACGCGAGCTGTTCTCGTCGTAGGCGCAATGTACCCCGTGGGGAGCATCCTTAAAGGGTTCCAAACAATTACTCCGCATAACATGGTCAACTTTTACAACTAACTCATGAGTGAAACTTGTTTACTTGAGCCTTTTTTGTACGCAGTAGTTGTCGTGATGGCTCCACCTGCTGGTCAGTTGCCGTAGCTAGCCGTATAGAAATGTTATATTGTGTTGTATATATCCTTAGCCGGGCCCTACCAATTATTTATCGGATGTTTTTCGATGAAAACCCAGTGGCACGGCTC
>JAKUHH010000384.1:0-10996 GCA_022701365.1 Mycocentrospora acerina
CTCTAGTTAGGTTATTGTAAGTTTAAGACTGTAGATCTTGTATGTGTCTTAGCTTTGTTCTAAACACACATGCCTTGACTGGAAGACGTAGCAAAGGAAGCGGTATATATAAGAGCGGTACTTAGTTCATGTAGCCTATCGCTGGGGTAGTTCAAAGGGACAGGCGTAAAAATGCGAACCCTAACTGCGTAGCTAACAACACATGGCCCTTGGTGTTTGCACTAAGGTTTCTTCGCATCTGTTTAACACAAGGCTGGTGAATTCAACTAGCTTCTAGAGCCTTGCCTCTGTAGTAGAGCAACTTATCTACTCAGCACAGTTCTATAACCCTAGATTAAAGCTTTTGTTTCTTAGCAATAGGACTTTTAACGTTGCTACAATAAGATAGAGCGGTTTTTGTGCAAACCAGCGCGACTATCCACTCCTACAAAGCCAGTCTGTGTTTTCATTGTGCTCTAGCTTGTCTGACAGGGACGTAAATCCTTGTAATTCATTAACAAGACATGCCTCCTCCTCAGCCTCCATCTCAAGAATTGCAGCAGTCTAAGGATCAGAAATTCTGACCTCTGGCATTTCTACACCTAATCCTCTATTTACGTCACTTCTAGAGAAAAAGGACGTAGCGTCTACGCGCTAGTATTTTCTAATCTTTCTAAAGGACACCTATTGTTAAAGGAAACATAAAACATCTTGCTGCTAAACTGTACTTTGTCTAAAGTTGTAACTTTGCTAAGACGCTTTAAATAGTTGCCCTAGTTTATTCTAAGATATGTGCAGTGTTGACAATAGTAACCTAACACTAGAGCTGCTAGAAATTATAAAGGTAGGGTACTATTTAGTAGCAGAGTGATATCAGAGTCTGTTTGCGAAACAGGAAGGTTATCATACTTCCTCACAAGAGCTTAACAGAACAATAACCTAATGCAATGGTGGTACTGCAAGTGATAATACAACGTCTTAAAAGGTATAACGCTCTTGCAGGGAGTGCAGAACAGTTAGCCATACCATGATAGGTAGGAAATAATGTCTGGGGCAGAGAAATCTTTAGCCTATAACAACATTGTGCGTTAGCTAGGTGAATTGCATTCTACAGACGCATAATATACTTAAGCCTC
Source organism: Mycocentrospora acerina (assembly GCA_022701365.1). Lineage (NCBI taxonomy): Eukaryota > Fungi > Ascomycota > Dothideomycetes > Pleosporales > Mycocentrospora > Mycocentrospora acerina. The sequence goes on from JAKUHH010000384.1 coordinate 1,116, forward strand.
TGTTAGATTTCTAGTGTAGACTGTCTACAAAGAATCTATCCTAAAAGTATTAAAGCAAAGATGCAAGTAGTTGTAAAACACCTTATTGTTAAAAAAAAATAACATATAATAATAGCAGAACAGGAGGGACATTCGCAAGTTGCGTAAAGTAATATAAGCTAATCTAAAAGAGGCTAGTTTAAGGGCTTCCCCCGGACTAACACTCAGAATAGGAGAAAGAGAGGCTGAACCTGCGCTAAAACACGGATCAGGCCTGAACAGAGGCGTTTGCTGGGAGGTAGGCTAGGGTATACAATACTGTCCTAGGTTATAGCCTATTACTGCAACAATACTTTCTGCTTTACAGCGCTAACAATCTTCCGTTATGTTCTCTGAACAGAATCTTGATGTTTAGTGTCTAAATAAGGCTGCAATTAGGACTTTATAATACCTTGCTATTGTGTTCTACGCACGATAATATAGTGTGCTTGTAAATACACAAAAATGGCGTTGAAATGCTCTACAATGTTAACATATAAATATTTACAAGTTCAAATTAGTACTACAGCTCCCTAATATTATTACTAGTGTCTATTATTGTTGCTACGATAGCTTCTGTAATCCTTTAACTAACTAAATTTTATGCTAGGCTCTCTAGGCTCTCTAGATTAATAGTTTTAAATAAGTCTTTCTTACATTGATCTCTTAATTTATGCGGTTACTGCTGTCATTTTACACGCAGCACTGCTTCTTCTTGTATCTAGTCACTAAGCTCTTTCTTAAGTTCTTCCTGGGTCTGTTTGTGTCTATTGCATTGCTAATGTGTTGCCTCTTGTGCTCTAGATGCAATGACTGGCTTTCTTGTAGGCTCCTCTGACTTATTATGCGGCAGAAGTGGTACACCAAAACCCACGCAGGTGTGCTAGCTTCAGCTGAGCTGTTGATACTCCGCTCAGATTGACGCTACATGCCCATGTGCCTCACGAATATCGCAGGCGTAGCACGATCCTGCTATTTGAGAGGTATGCGCTGCCTGCAGATCCATTACTGCGTTTTTCTCGTCTGAGCCATAGTCACGCTTGAACTAACGCCCTTCTAGTAAATGCCTTCTAGATATAGCAATAGCGGCATGTCGCCAAAGGGACACACTAGCTTTTGTATTTAAGAAACGTCTCAGCTCTTCTGAAATAATCTCGCTAAGCTAAGAGCTATGCCAGGGCTCTTCCTGCTTCTGTGAAGCAGAGGCCTTGCTGCTTCTCTGCTTAAAGTCCTTTAAGTATCTAGCTAGACGCTTTGCCTTTAGGGACCTTTTGCAAGACAGCTTTGCTGTAACAGCAATGCTAGCAGGCTATAGAAATAATCCCCGATCCTTAAGGCTAGATATAGGATTAAGGATGTATAATTGCTTAAGGAACGGGATAACAGGCTAGATGTAGTACACAAGAAGCTCACTGACCTCAGTAGGCAGGTAACAATAGATGATTTTAGTTGAGTTGGTAGTGGAGTAATTCTTGTGGTAGAATGTGGCGAAGTAGACAAGACTGTTCTTAATAGTGATGTTCTGGACATCGCAGGTATCTGAATTACGCTAACGCAGAGTAAGCAGCTTAGTTCCTCGCGCAGGCTGTCCTCCAGTCATGTGGATCAGGAGAAGGAGACGACGTAGGAAGGCATTTGTCTGCTGCATATAATTGAACACTGCCTTTTGATCCCAATTAAGCGTGTCTACACTACTAAAGAAGCGGCGTGCTAAGCGCGGAGTGCTGCAGATCTGATAAAGAAGATAACGTTGCTTGCTGCTAAGGAGCTCGTGGTTTCGCGGATCGCGAAGAAAGCTATAGCCTAACTTGCGGCTTGTAGGATTATTATTTAGTGCTGATAGCTCTAAGGCCAGCACGTACATTTGTCGCATGTCTGCCTCCCTGCTAGGTAGCAAGAGCAAGTCGTGCAATTAGTCCTGGGCGAGCTGAATCTGATCGCGAAGAAACTAGTGCAGTCTGTTTATAGTGAATTCCAGTGTTTAATATAAAAGCTGCTCGCCATCATCTGACTATATAATATTGCCAGCAGTAGTTGTATTGTTACATTCCTTTTTGCCGTACGCCCTAAGGTTAAGTATCTAATTCATTAGCGTATCACTTCTATATACCATAAATCGATCCTAGAGCTCACCATCTAATTCATTTAGGATATTAATACGCCTAAATTAGTGCTCTGCAACAGCATGCTGTACAATAGGAAGCTGAGTAAGCTTAACAAGTCCTAAGAGCTTGGGTGTATATAAGGCTGCATTATCTAGACCGTTTTGTTTTGTATTAATGCCTAGAGCAGCAAGAAATCCAATAACAATACTATTAGTAAGCTTTTAATGTAGTTTATGGTCAAGAAGAGAGATGCACAGCATAAGGCAGACTTCTTGTAGTTCAGTAGGCGCATCGGTACTTAAAGAGTCAGTGACAGAGTTCTTTAAGGAACAGTCTTGGCGATGTGCAACAGATGCGGTGGATAGCTGAGGGAGATTGTGGGTAGAGACCTGGCTGAAGGCCTCAATCTGCGCTGGCGTAAGTTTGTAGTAAAGTCAGGGACCCTGACAAAGGATGACTAGGCAGTAGACAAACGAAAGTAGTTTATGCCAAACAGCCTGGTATTTGCGATACGTTCTGTTGAGCAGCTTAGTGTGAAGAGGTTTAGAGTAAGGCCAGCCACGCAGGAAGCTATTTACGCGGTGGAGCGCAAATACATTTATCTTGTCTAAGAGGATCAACTCGCGCGCACCGATGATCAGGTCATTAAATGCATGAAGTAATGCAGCAAGGCCTGGCTTGCTGTTTGGATTTAGCGACTCTAGCAGCTGCACAACAGCCTCTAGATTGTGCCTAGCAAGATATTCCGCCTAGCCTGTTTTATCAATCCAGGGAGAGAAATGGATAGGATAACAGGAACTGAGAGTAGGAGCAAGATCGCTGTTATTCTGTCCTTGGTTGTGGTCGTCAAGTCTTGCTTCTACCTCATCCTATGTGCTATACAACTCTTTCAATCTACCAGACGGGCGAGGAGTCTGATTCTGATTCAGATCTAGATCGCTATCTAGGATGGCCTGTTTGCTACTGAACCCTTCTCCTAATTCAAGGCAGACGCGCCAGAACAATGAGCCACGTTCTGTCCAGACCAACTGCTGGCAGGGCACGTCTTCCTCCTAAGGCAGTGGGGACTGTTTTGCACGTAGGCGGCCAAGTCAACCTTTACTACATTCGTCCTTCCAGTCGTGCTCGTCAATGCGATGTTTCTTCATTCTCTTAACATTGCGAAAAACTGCTTGACAGCGATAGCAACTTTAAGAGTTGAGGAGAATACAGCAATGCAACCTATACTTAATGCAGATGTGAGGAATTAGTGCTGCAGGCTGTGAAGGGTGACCCTAATCCACTAGGTCTGCTTCAGTGGCGAGTTTAATAGGGTGTGTAGACAGATAGAGCGACTTCTAAGCGTCGAGCAGATCAATACAATCTCTACGCTTGTAGTTATAATTCTTAGAATTGCTATAATGCTAGGAGATGCGGCTAAGTGGAAGCGCTGTGCCACAGGTACGGCATACAAGGAAGTGGTACAGCTTGCCAACGCAGACAGCTAGCTGGCAAAAACGAGCTGCCCGCATCTCCCGTATATCAACAACTCGACTAGCTGACATAACTGATGCGATAGCACGGCGCACGAGGCAGAAGAGTGATTAATAAAGGGTTGATTTGGGGAAGAGTGTGGAGCAGAACGATGCAAGTCTTAACTCTAAAGCGTGTGACATCTAGCATCGTCCATCCTTTGCAAAGAGTACTGTTAACGCAGATAACTAAGGGTTGTAATGTACAGAAAGAGAATATAGTTTGTTTAACTATTCTAATTAGAGATAATCAGGGAGATAAAGGGGCTTCATCCACGGAAGATGCCGAGGCATAGGCTAGTTAAGGGAATTAACCTTAATTCCTCGCGGCATACGACTGCAGAATAATTCATTAATCTAATGGCGGTGGTCTTGTCACTAAGCCGACAGCCATAGCTCGTATCTGCTTGGCGTAGTACATCTGCACACCAGTCAGTCTAATGACATAGTTTACATCACAGAAATATACTCACTGAATTTATCCCTATGCCAACCAACTTAATTGGCAGCATCCTGACGATGAGTGATGGTCGTACAGAGCCTAATTTTCCTGAAGCATCCTCATCACTCACTTGTGGGTTGAGTAGTACTTCTTTAGGAAAATGTGGCCATACCGCTGCGGGTCTCCCGATTCCAATAATATCACATGCACCACTCTCTAGCGCTGCCTCCATGCTCTTTCGAGTTCGAAAGCCACCTGTTACCATAAGAATAACGTCTGGGTAGGCAGCGCGAACCGCTTTTGCATAATCGAGAAAAAACGCTTCTCGTTGAACTGAGCGCTGTACCTTAGGGTCAGAATCAATGGCCAACATAAGGGGATTTTCATAGCTCCCGCCACTGATTTCTAAGAAGTCAATTGATTCTGCAGCAATCAAACCGACCTGTTCAAGACTGTCTTCCAGATTCTCAGCACCATTAACGTCAGCACTGTTCAGCTTTACACCAACAGCGAACGAAGATGGAACGACAGCCCTTATAGCCCTAATAATTTCGATGACAAAGCGAGCGCGCTTTGCAGGTGTACCACCGTATGCATCATTCCGGACATTAGTTTTTGGAGACAAGAATGAACTAATCAAGTATCCATGTGCGCCATGTAACTCAACACCTTGGAATCCAGATTCATAAGATAATTTTGCTGTATTGACAAACTGCTGGATGGCTACCTCAATTTCGTTAATCGTCATTTCTTTTGGAGTCCCGAACAAAACTTTTGCGAGTAAACGTTCAAGAAAACCAGACCCAATGTTAAGCGGAATTGGGGACGGTGCAATAGAAGGAGAGAAAACCCCTCTTTCCCCTGCACCAGCAGGACTTTGGCGACCTGGATGGCTAATCTGAACGAGAGTGGGCACGCCATTGTGTTGGGAGGCAAGAGCCCACCGTTTCCAGGCATCGCGTGTAGCCTGTGATATAGAGGACCTTAGTGCGACTGTTCCAGGAGAAGCTTTGTGCAAAGTTGAAACTTCTACATTGCCTAATTAAACTTAGAGATTAAGTAGTACACCACAAATTTGGAAAATAACTTACCAGTAAGAATACTTCCCCAGCCTCCAGAACCCCATTTTGCGTACAGTGTCACATATTTATCGTCTGGATTGGAGTCTGCAGCCATATCTTCGGCTAATGCCGCCTAATCAGATCAGACGAGACATTAAACTAGCATTAACTATCATGCATACCTTTACAAGTCTGTTTTTGAAGACAAGCCCTGAGGGCATCTTGATTGACGAGCTGAGTTTAGAAGGCATGTTACAAGCAGGACAAAAGTAGCAACAGTCAAGATAGGGAATTGAAAAATTCAGAAGATGCCCAAACTTTAATAGAAACTATTTAAGCACAAATAGAGCAAACAATACATGCTTATTGCAGAGTTAGCGCACTAATCTGAATAGCAAGTCCCGAAATAAGCGCTTGCAGCATAAAGGTAAGCTTAGACAAAAATTAGGACGTTAAATCTATCGGACGAAAAGAAGCTGATAAAATCTATCGGACAAAGAATTACTGACGAAATTTTTCGGACAAATACAGTCGCGCGTCTGCCATTCCTCGTACGTCAATTATATGAGGAGGGAAGCCTCGTCTGTCAAGGTCTAGGATCCACTGAGTAAGAGACTGCCGCTCTAGTAGGTTTAGCTTGTGCTAGGACGCATGAGCGACGCGTTAGGACGTTGCGCCTGCTAGCTGCACTCTGTCACCCTAGGTCCTAGGGCTCTAGAAATTGACGGAGAGACTGTCTGGTGTGTGTGTTGAGACGGTATCTGATGAAACATTGATGCCGCAGGCGTTAGAACAGACGCGCTGAAAAAGGCAAGGTTGGTGTTTTTCCCCTAGAGTTGTCTTGACAGAAGAGCCTACATTTGGTTAGCACACAAGAAATGCCCACTATGGTGATGCATCGTCGTCATAAACCCATAGCTAGGCACGTCCATTCTGTCCTAAGGGAGGCCGGACGAAAGCTTCGCCGTTCGGATGAAAGCTTCGCCGTTCGGATGAAAGCTTCGCCGTTCGGATGAAAGCTTCGCCGTTCGGATGAAAGCTTCGCCGTTCGGATGAAAGCTTCGCCGTTCGGATGAAAGCTTTGCTGTTTAGATGAAAGCTTCGCTGTTTAGATGAAAGCTTCGCTGTTTAGATGAAAGCTTCGCCCTTCAGACTAAAATTAATAAAATTAATCAATTCTAGATGGCGGCTAGTGAGTGAATCTGGACAGGTCACGCCCTAAGCATTGTACGCGCTTAGGTTGGCTGACTGGGGATCATCGTGGTACTTATTCTGCTCCTATTGGTTGCTGTATTTTAAAAGATCACGTGCTAAGCTGTTTTTAATAATTACTTTCTACTAGCACTAGAGTTAGGGACAAACCTTAGCAGCTAAGGAAGATTTACTCCTGAATATAGATTACAATGGACAGTTTCGGTGTAATTTGCATTAGAATTACGCCATAGGTATGTTCAGCGAGTTGAGTAATCTTTTGAATCCACTACGCCGGAAAATGAGCCCTCAGACTGAGCAGGTTACTGGTGAGGAAGTCGAGAAGAGCTGAGAAGACTATGCTGACTAATTTATATGCAAAAGATGAATATGAGTCAAATTGAACAAACGTTTGCTCTTATATTAAGCAAATAACTAAACCTTTAAGTTAGTGGGACTTTAGGGCACGTGCGAGCTTGGTGTGCAAAACTTTTGACAGGTGAATGTAGCTAAGAGAGTAGGTTCTTGAATTAATAATTGACGGACGAAATCCTCATGCACTTGTAATACAATTAGCACTAGGATTTTTTAATTAATTATTAAATTTAATGCAATCTTCTTCTAGTTAATAGGGACTTGTAAATTCTATAAATTCTGAACTGTTCCCCAATAGAGTACTACATTATATGTTGCCTAGCACACCAATCTCAGCATCATGAAGCAAACACCTTTTATCTTTCTTTTGCTTCTTACAGCGGCAGGCGCTCAGTCTTACAATTTCAACTTCCCAACCAATACCTCGCAACCCGTTGCATGGAACATTTCTGTAGATCCTAAGTTTATTAAAGAGACAGTGTTTAAGGCCTCTCTGTACCACCCTTCAACATACTTTGACAATGCAGATGATGAGAACAAGGCTGAAGGTCTTCCTCTTGAAGTAACGCGTAACCTGGCAGACTATTGGGTAGAGAAGTACGATTGGTACAAGCATGAAGACGAGATTAATGCGAACCTCTCGCACTATGCGCTTACTGTTGACGGTGGACACGGATATAATCACTCAGTCCCACTACATTTTGTACATGAACGTTCCAACAGAGAAGACGCTATACCTCTTCTTCTTATCCATGGTTGGCCTTCTTCTCTTATGGAGTGGTCTCATGTAATTAAACCACTTGCATTACCTGAGAACCTGGACGACAAACATTTCCACGTCGTCGCTGTTGATATACCTGGGTTTGGATTTAGTCCAGCACCTGTTCAGCCTGGCATGGGGCCAAAACAACTAGCCATCATCTTCAATAATCTAATGCAAGAGCTTGGGTATTCTAAATACGGCATTGCTACTACCGACCTAGGATGGTGGGTTGGAATGTGGATGGCTAACTTGGTGCCTGACAGCCTGATTGGACACTTAATGGATTCCGCCAACCCGCCGACTCTCAGCACAGATCTTGAACGTTACGCACAGAATGAAACAACTGAGGAAGAGAATTTATATCTACCAGCAAACCAAGCTTTCTTAAACAAACACTCTTCCTATAATCAAATACATGCACAATCGCCGCTCGCGTTTGGCCAGGCTATGGGCGACACCCCTGTTGGCTGGACCTCCTATGTGTTGTACTTGGCGAACAAGGCTAATGGAGGATATCCGTACACGTATGACCAGATAATTACGCGCGCCTTGCTGTTGTTAATACCTGAGCCTTGGGGTAACTTGAGACTATACAAAGAAACCCTTGGAGTAAGTCTTTTAGTTTATTAGCTACTGTAAGAAGGATAGAACTGCCTAGCTAACAATTCTTAATTATTTCTAGGCGGACGTAAATGATTTTCCTAAAACAGATGTCCCGTCAGGCTTCACAAGATGGAGTTGGGCTGGTGGCTCTGCTCAAGAACTTGACAATGTTCATTTAGTTGTAAGTCTGCTATTCAACTGCCTAAGAGCCGCTTACTAATTTCTTATTACAGCCAAGCTCTTACATGAAACGCTATGTCAACCTAGTCTATATGTCTACCTTTGATAAAGGTGGACATTTCCCTGCAGAAACTAGACCGCAAGAATGGGTTAATGAGACCCGAACATTCTACGCTAGCCTAACTAACTACTGATCATTCTTTATATACAAAAGAGCTGTATTTGTCTGTAGGTAATATGCTCTTTTATCACAGAATTAGACTATCACGCAAGACTACGCATAGGACAACATGTTTCTATATATAACTGTACTTTCTACCTTCATTTTATAATCAACTACAGTTTGCATCTTATGTCTATTTGCCTACCTCCTGTTGTAGTTAAAAGCCTAGGTACTGCTTAATTCCTTTAAAAATAGTTACTTAAAATTCAATTACATTACGCAAGCAATTTTGCCACCCTTTGCTTAGGGGTTTTTTCTTCATCTATAATTAATTAACCTATCTAATGTGCTAGATTTAATATAATAACTCCTATGTAGACGTTAATCTATAAGTCGCTGTTTTTCCTCCTAGACTTAGCTCTCTTTGCTAGAGCCTTAGTAACGCCGCGTAGTAAGAGCACTACTACTGTTTTACTAGGCTTCTAAATATAGAGTTTGTGAACAGATGCTTTTCGTTGTGGTAGGCCTTTAGGTCAAGGCTCCTGCAGCAAGCAGCCATTTTGCTGTCGCTAGCTCTGTTTTTTGCAAAAACTTTAGCAGGGCTGTTTGCCCTGCCTTTGTATTAAAATAGCAGCTAGTGTAGGCCTGCCTATCTCTTTTTGCAATTGTCTTCTCTCTTGTTTATAGTGTTTGCAGTGTAAGAACAGGTGCTTTGGTGTTTGCAACGCGTTGCAGCTACCAAAACATGCTTCTTTGTTGTCTTTGCCTATAGTTAGTTCTTTTCTAATAGTGTAGATTAATTAATAATCTATATTTTTGCGTTTTTAAAAAGAAATATTCTTTATTATAAAGAAATCTTACTTCTTTTAATGCTGCCTTAATTAGACTTATAATAGTAGAGTTGTAACGCGTTAAAGTTTAGGGTAGGTTTAGTGTTTTAAGGCGTTAAGTGAATCCAGGCGTTGAGTGCACAGACACGGTAAGATCTCTACGGTGTTGGTCTGTGAGTTGCTAATTAGACTGTGAACTTCATAATTCCGTTGTATGTTCATATTTGCCTACTTCTTGACGACGTAGCTGGTAGGAAGAAGTTAAGTAAAAATTGTAAGAAATTACCATTCCTTACATGTCTAAAACTTAAACTAAACCTACATTGTTAATAGGTGTTGATATTTTCAGTTATTACTGCATTTGCAACACTTAAAAACGATCCATCACTCTCGCCGAACCTCTCTGCAAGACAACGTGATAATGAGATTGTATTATATCTCCTAATACAGATTCATAAATTTAATTCAGAGAGTAATATTTTTAAAAGGCATAATTATTTATTTATTTATAAATGCGACATATAACGTCTGAATGATAGCATTGTGGCTTTTGCAACCAGCCACGTGTAACGACGCAGGTTAGAAGAGAGTGATCCGAATAGGGTCCGAATGTCCACTGCGAGGCATATGGGAGTGCTG
>JAKUHH010000385.1:2310-14487 GCA_022701365.1 Mycocentrospora acerina
CCCGTTGACGTCGAGGACGCAGAGAGTTCTGAAGGGGCCTGTTTGAAGGTTAGAGCGAAGGCTGCCTACCTTTGCCATTGCATCGCATTAATGCAACCCAGGATAGGCCGCCGCAGCATGCTGTCGATGGTTGAGGGCAAATTGAGGCAAGAGGCCGCCTACTGCGTCACCCAAGCAGCCAGGCTTTGTCAAGCCCCGGGCAAGGGGCAACGACGCAGTCTGGGGCGCGCAATCTGCCATAGCAACTGCGTAACCAGCCAAAGGCCTGGTGCATGCGGGCGGCAGGGTGATCGTGAGGGCTGTGAAGGTCGTGAGGATTTCGAGAACGAGGATCGTGGCAGGGACCCAAGGGTGGAGGCTTGGCGACTGTGGCCAATGAGAAACCGAACCTGTTCACTTAATGTGATGCGCTTTACCACAGACAACTTGAAAGCTCTGTCACTACATCCGTGTAGGACTGTATAAAAGCTATAATAATTCCCCGTGGCCTCAGTGCAAGTTGTAAAGACGGTCCTAAATTGGATTAACGCAATGCAATGGCTTTATTCCCTATTGAAGAACCAACTCGACTATCGTCGCTGTGCACGGACTAAACAGACAATGCGAGAATATGTGGACGGTGAGCAATAACTGTAACCAGATGAGCATGAGAAAAGTTCATGTATTGTGTGTTGTGTGTATGTACAAAGTGTTCAGTATATAAAGTGGTGGGCTGATTAGTCAGGGGTGTTTCCACGTGACATTTGTAGTGCCCTGGGCTTACAATAACGTCTACAAGATCTCCCTAATGCGCGCACCCAAATAGCTCGTGGCTGCGCAGCGAGCATAGCCTCATGCCGTGCGCAATATTAGCCAGTTCAAGTATGTTCAGCTGCCTTTGTAGGCGATAGATAGAAGTGAAGGGTAAGTTGTCACTTACCATTTACTACAAAGGAGTTTGCAACAAAGGGAACATCCACCCACTCATCAGATGGGGAGAGTATCTTTGAGAACATTGAGCTTGAGTTGGTAGAATGCGGAAGGTTTTATATCTTGACTGACCTGCAAGCCGGGTGAATCCATCTTGAGGATAGTGAGATAGCCGAAATCTAAAGACAATCATTAACGTTAGCAGACTTCTGAAATATATCTAGGGAGTCTGACCCGTATGTTCGCCAATGCCGAAGCCCTTCTCATCACTTCTCTGCAGCCCATCAAAATCATTGTGTTCGATAGGCGTATACTTGAAGCATCGAAAGAGCACTACTGGCTCCAGCTCCAGCAAACGCTTGTGTAACTCGTCTTTACTTAAGCCTAAGCCTAACGAGAACACGTCCGTAAGTGTCTTTCCTAGCCTCGTCACCTCATTAACGTACTCCAGCACTTCATGCCGCATGTTGGGAAGAACCTGGTCGGGGAACTGGTTCTTGCCGTGTAGTGGCAGACCGATGAGCGGATGGTCATCAGCATGCTCGGGGCCGACGTACAGACCTTCCTTCCAGTCCAGGTGGCCGTGCGTACACTCGCCGCCAAGCGGCATGTAACCGCGCCAGGCTACGCCCCCATTGCGCACGTCGAGGACTGTCTTGACGTCAAAAGGTAGGTCAAAGAAGTCCCTCGAAGTAGAGAGGAGGGATGATTGGATTTGAGAAGAGACCTCGGTGCCTGTGATGATGAAGAAGCCCCAGGTTGAGGCGGCAGTGTGTATAGCTTGAATAGCGTGTTGGGCTTCGGAAGACTGCGGCCCGGCACTGTAGTACACTGCGAGATCAATAATGGGAACTTGCTCGGCCATACTTGGAATGTAATTGTGCAAAAGTACACACTTGAGTTACTTAGATTTCCCTTCCCAGCTCATAATCGAATTAGCCCGCACCGTTGTGTTGGGAAACTGCGCACGATGCGTCTGCAGGCGTCCTGTGGCGTCACAACCCTGACAGTTACCGAAGGAGGCCGGCAAAGCTACACCCATGGCTGCCGAAGCCGAACTTTCTCCATATCGGCTTGACGCGTACAACAAGAACCAATAATAACGATCAGGCGCAACCTCTGGGATCAGAGCGGCCGTCTTTACAGCAAAGGAGTGTTTTTAGTATTAGCAACTTGTCACCCTCTTGAAGTAAGGCTGCAACCAATTCATTCATACCCTGAGTTCCCTTCATAGTAGCTCACAATCGTTTCGTCACCCAAACTTTTATTAAACCCATGGAAGATCTCACTCTCACCGTGTCTCGACTTAAGCTCAGGCAAACCCACCCAAGGCCTCCTTGAAGATCTTGAGTCCCTTCTCCAATACCTGCCTTCTACCCTCCAACCTATTCCTGTTGCGTGAAACCTCCGGTACCTCCGCTGTCAGCATTGCAACCTGCTGATCAGTCAAGCCAGCAATGATACGCGGGCTCAACACATTCCAGCTCAGCGTATCCACAAGGTGGCGCTCAATAACCTGCTTGCACACGCAATTGATGAAGTACTTGAGCTCGTCAGCGTAGTAAGCAATCTGCGTATCTAGTGCATCTTCAGCACTGAACTTGTCCATGTCATGTTCGATACCTTCGTGCATGACCGCATCGAGTTCCTCAGAATCGATGTGCGTCTCAATTTGGCCATCGATGGTTTCATTCATACAACAGATTTGTGCGGCTTCCGCGGCATCAGAGAGAATTTGGGCGAACTTGGACTTGCGCTGGTCTTGGATCTTGGCGATGAAGTAGTGGTTGTAGGTCATGAGGTTGCGTTCCTTGTCAGCAATGATTCTGCTAAGCTCCTCTCCCGCAGCCTTCAGTGCATCCTCGAGGGCTTTCTCCACATGGTCTGCGAGGCGAGTCTTAATATCTTTTGGAGCGATCTCGCTCAAGACGATGCCGACGAAGGTCTTGCACTTGTCAGCGATGCTCTCGATGTGCGCGAGTGCGAGCTCGTTCCATGGCGTAGATTGCTCCCAGAATAGTTGCGAGATGACGAGAGGGTTAAAGTTCCCCGGCAATTCCAAGCCACGAGAGCGCTCAAGTGTACGGTGAACCCACTCTATTGCTTGATCGCGACCTATCTTGTTGAGGCCGACATGACCAGCCTTATCAACCAGAGTGTCCTTCTCTTCCTCTCTAGTATCGCTTTTACCCTTACCAGAGGGAATGAGATATTTGCTGCCAACGCGATGCATCCGATCCGAGAAGTTCAGATTGAGGTGCTGGACAACCGCACGGAAGCGGCGTATATTCTCTAGGGAGTCTACAGCGGCCTTCATGTCAACAACGCCGAAGAAAGGGACATCGTACTGTCCGCGAACACCAGCCTTAAGAACATCGTTGACGCTCGTGCCAATGTCGGTGAGAAACATGCGTTGCTCAGAGGGAGTACTTCTCTTCACGCTAAGCTGGTCTAATTCTTTGCTGGTGTTCGAAAGCTTCTCTATAAGCTTATTCTTTAGATGCGGCAGCTCTGCCTTGAGGTGATTGTGGAGTAGGGCGCTTAAGCGAGATCGGAGGGTCTTGATGCCCTTGCACTCTGAAGGTAAATCCAGGTACGCGCCTTTAGAGAAGAATTGATCCTCAGCCGTGTTACGCTCTAAGAATGACTTGCTGCCTTTGAGATCGCTCCTATTCTTGACCATGTGCCATCCGAGTTCGAAGCAGATATCACGGTTCTGCGCGAGATCGAGCCAGGACCGCTGATTAGCTGAGCCCTCTGTCAGCGTGTCTGGCTTTGTAATGATACCGAGTGTACGGCGGCCAAGTGGGTCGATAATTTGACAGTGCTTGAGCACGATTTGGTTGGCGTAATCATTTTTAGCAGTGATAACAGCGAGAATGATAGTTCTCGGGTTATTCATGTAGTCCAAGATAAGCTCTTGAATTAGCGCGACATCCCCTTCACTCTGCATGCGGTTGGCAGAGTGAATAAGACCAGGCAAGTCGACAAGTGTAAGCTGAGGTCTAGAAGGACCGCTGATCTCGACCGTAAGTACATCTCTTGCAAAAGCCTTGTTTGTCTGGCCTACTTCCTCTAGACCCATAGCTTTTGTAGCCTCTGAGATAATCTCGGGTAGCTGCGTGAAGTCCAAGATAGTCCTAGTAAACTCTCGGAGCTCCTGCTGCTCCGCCTCAGAACGAGACTTGTCTGGAGTAATCCTTGTTGAGATGGTAGATGTAGTATGACGGCGCAGTATGATCTGAAGCGATTTAGTAAGGATTAGGTCGCAGTCACAAAACCGCTTACCTCTGTTGCAAAGCGCGTGCACAGGTTCTCATTCCTTGGGAAGGGGATCTCAGTTATCTAGACAAGCAGGAGTATGATCAGCGTCCGTTCCACGTACATTCTATTCTTAATGTTTCTTACCGCTTCAAGAACAGAGCTCTTGCCAGACGACTGGTCGCCACATACTACTAGCTGAGGTAGTTCAACGATCCCGTTAAGGCCTTGACGGCGGAGGTGATCGACTATGTCAAGGACTTTCCGCTGCTCATCACTTTGCAGTGCCTCTAGGCTATCAGTGGTAACGCTATTCAGATCGATCTGCTTGAACAGCTAGGACGTGATGTCGTCCATTGTTGCTACTGTTGCCTTTATCTCAACGTAGCTTGAGGAGTTAAATAGAGAGAATAGCGGTTTTGATCAGATAGATATACATGTCTCAAACTTTCGAGAAGCGTCTATTGAAGTAGAGGTTTGGGTAGTGAGCAAACATAGCTGTGTGCTCTTTTACAACGAGAACGACCTGGTTGGTGCAGATTCCTAGATCCCAGAATGATTCTGTTTGTTCAAAGCAACGTCTCAAGCCGTATCCGCCTAGGACGTGTAGTAGGAATTTAGTTGGTAAAACTGAAGCCCTTTCAATACATTCCTCTTAAACGTCAAGACCCGCACATCATTACCCGTAGCAAACCTAATAAGTCTAATTACCACCTTATCAAAACAGTGAAGACCAAGCAAGTCAAGCAAGCATTTATGTCCGCTTGTACTAGCTTGACGAATCCGATTAGCGCTTGCGTTTGCTTGACTCGCTACTTGTCAAGCAAGCCAAGCAAACTGACAAGTATACCTGCTTACTGACAGTAGGGTGCAAACCCAGGCAGAGCATACAACGTGGTAGCAAGCAATAGTTAATTTCGCCTTCACCGTTATTTGATCAGGCTATGGCCACTATATGTACCGGAAAGTGATCGGAAACGGGTAGGGCCGAAGTAGGATCGGGTCGACTCGTTAGCAGTATTGTCATCAATCAAGTCAATCAAGCGAACACCTCTAGTTTGGCTTGACTTGGTTAGCGCAGCGTTCTTAGTGAATTGAATTGATTGACTTGCAAATTAGGTAAGATTGAATTGGTTAATTAACTTGATTAAAAGGAGGTAATTAAACAGGAGAAAGTCTCTTTTTAGTAATAAACCACTTAATTTAGCTAGCCTTGTAACATTAGTAAGCAAGAAAATCTTTAGTAAGCAAGAAAATCTTTAGTAAGCAAGAGCTAATTAAGCATGTGCTGCTACAGCGCTAACCAAGTTTCCTATCAATCAAGTTAATTTAACCAATCAATTAGGCACATATTGATTGACTTGCTTGCAAAATTAAACTTCTAAGATTGACTTGATTGACTTGCATTTTATCAATCAAGTCAATCAAGTCATTCAAGCCAGCTTGCTTGTTGACAACTCTGCTCGTTAGTGAGCGGGGTACGTACCTACCGATACTCATGATCCGACAGTTATTTCCTTTTAGCACTTAAGTGCGAAGCCATCCCTACACCTACTTTCATCACTGTTGATCGAACTCTATCCTGATGCTAAAAATAAAGACTAGGGATACAAGGGGGGTGCCTGTGCGGATTGGAAATACGAGGTTGACGCACAGAGCCATTGAAATGCATTGAAATTTCTATCAGCCTATAGTAATCTCTATATATTTCTTATATTAGCAATGTTTCTAAATGCGCAAATTAGTTAGTATAAAAACCCTTTAGCATTAACTTACCTACTCTAAATGTGCTAAAATCTACGCCTTTTGCTACAACACTTAATAGAGCTTTTTAAGGATCTCTTAGGAGGTTAATGTACCTATCTTAACAGTCTACTACTATGTAAACTAGCCTATTACTCCTACTAAGCCTTATAGGCACTGTCTAAATATTAATACTCCTACCTAGAAGCTCTTAGTTAAGCACGCTATGTTATCTTATACTTAACAGCTAAAGCTATTTAGGGAGATAGCTTATAAGCTAGGTATCTAAGCTTTAAATAAGGCTCTCTCTAAGGCTTTTAAAAAGGAGGGATATTATTAAAGGATAGCTACAGAAAAACCTTTCTTTAAACTAAAGCACATTTAGACTTATATATTTTAGGCTTAGCTTTCTCTTAATTAGACTTAGGAGATCTAAAGCTATATTATCTAGAGTAATAAGGCATCTTTTTAAGTTAGAAGAAGCTAGGTATATCTTACTTATTAAGCAGAAGAGAAATACTTAAATAACTGCTATATTCTTAAGTTCTAAAGAAACAGCTATGTTATAGTATAGGCATATATAAGTAGAGATAGTTTAAAAGGCCCTTTTATTATATAAGATAGAAGCGTGTAGAGAAATCTATCTTTAGAAACCTATACTTATAAGATTCTCCTTTATATCTAAAGCTTTAAAATAGAGCACAAGATCTTCTGCGTAGAGATTAGCAACACTGTATTAATGTAAGATAACACCTCTCTTTACGCAGTAAAGAACATAAAAAAGATATTTTATAAGAACACTATTAGACTGCTCTAGTAGCTAGCAAACTTACTAGATCTTAATCTTATTAAGAATATATAGAGACTGCTAAAGTAACGCATTTAGATAAGATTTTGTCACAAAACAGAGCCCTGCTCACGAGTCTCGCTTAGCAGCCTTGCTCACTAGCCACATGAGCAAGCCACACTCACGTGGCCTATTACAAAGAACTTAGCACCAAGCTAGCAGAAGGGTAATTATCACTCAGCTGCTCTACACAACAACGTTTGTACTACACTTGCTTTGTTAAATTAAGTACGCTTAGTAACAACAACTACTAAGCTCCCCTTTGCATTGTATATAATAGAGATAAAATACTTAAATAGACAAGCCAGTGGTCCATACAATAGATCACCTGAATACTATTATTCTAGCTCCTATTTCTACAACAGATTTCTTAAGAAAAAGGAAGAGCTTATCTAAGTAATACAAGAGGAGTAAGCAATAATTACAACACAGGATATACAGAAGTATTGTGTGAATATAAGGGAACGTTGTTAAGCTGTACTTAGAGCAGAAGGTAGCTATACGCTATACTAAAGCATTTATTTTAATACAAAATACTAAGGATTTCTATGCGTTTTGATGATAGGCAGTAGGGCTCCTCGTATTTCTAATCCGCACAGGCACCCCCCTTGTAGCTTGGGTCTTAGTGCTATGGTCTGGAATTGCATGCACTACTATATCATCTACCGAGCTCTCTCAGACACTTGCTCGTGCCTGTCAGTTCCTGTCATCCAAGGCGACCAGAGTTCATCATGTTTGCTACTCTCCGGGCTGAAGATGCTGGAGGAGAAGTTGTTTGCATATCGTCGTCCGCCCTTCCGCCCAAATCGGGCCAGAGTGCGGTACACTTTGCATGCGATGCTTGTCGGTCGAAAAAGGTACAGTAGTACCTACTACCTACGCTAGCGCAAGCCGGCTGCTTGGGATATGGATATTGACAAGTCACAGTTGAGATGTAGCGGTCAACGGTTTGGCTGCCTGCGCTGCCGGGCCCGCAACTTGACTTGCGTCTATTCGAGCACTGCCTACGCAAAACGCCCACGATCGAGGAAGACGTTAATCAGAGCTTCGAAATCTCCAGCCCTTCCCTCTCCATCTTCGACATCGTTCCCTGGTGCCGTCTTACCCAGCATCAAGCAGAATGGCCTGCTCAAACCCTCGATTGCTCGACCAGAAGTATGGCAAGGCTACGACTCTTCCGAAGGTTCGCAGACGTCGTCGATCAGCAGCCTGGGACCCAGCATGGCCGCTGAAGCCTCACCGTTTGGCGACTCGATGTATAGCGACTCGTCACTGTCTGATCTCCTGGAAGTCGACCTCACCTTCCCATTCTTCGATGAGCCCGTCCGTACGGATTTCAACATAGATCCCAACAAACCCTCTTCGATCGAGCATGAATCGCACCGCACCGAGAACTTATTACCAGCGGATGCTGCGCCTTTTGTGCTGGAACGGGCCCTTACACCACACCACATGGAAAGGCAGCATTCCGAGACCTTGAGTTCCGACGGCAACTCAAGCTGCTCCTTTGAACCGCTCATCCAGAAGACCTCGGCAAGTGGGAATGAGCCTCATTGCCATTGTCTATCACAAACGCTCGATCTGCTCGAAGTTTTGGCAGACCACGATAAGCTCTCGGGCGTCTCACTCACGCTGAACTTTCTCAAGCAACTCATCTCGCAAAGCACAGCCCTCGCTGGGTGCTCAAAATGTGTATCCTCGCATCGCTTGGCAACATTTTTGATCTTGTTGGTGGAAAAGATGACTGGTATGCTCGAACACGTCGCATCGGCATGGGAGGATGGCGATGGATCCATTCAGTCTCCATGTTGGAACGGCTTTGCCAATGTCCAGATGCTAGTCAGCGCTCCGGTCCTGGTGGGAGAGTATTCGGTCGATACTCACCAGGAACGATCCGACTTGTTTGGCTTCCTGATCTTCTCTCAAGTCAAGCACATCTACGCCCTGTGCGATACCCTCGTCCTCCGCGCAGATCTGGAGCGCTGGAGGTCTCATTGGGTTGCCCTGCAAGCTTTGTCTCTGAGGATTCGGGACTTGCGAGGCGCTCTCTCAGGGTCCATCGATCTGCAAGCATTATAGTCACGAATTATCACGATTACACACATAGACTTGCATCTTCTTCTCTTCTCATCAATATTCTACACTGTTTTGGAGGCACTGGGACGGGGACGCCGCTTGCCGGGGAAAAAAAGTTCGTTGTTTTATGTATGTAAGTACGTGATATGTAGGTATGTATATACATTTGTTGGGAGGGCTTTGCACTAAGTGCTGAAAGGAAATAACAATAACTAGGAACACATTCTGTTCTATGATGGTTGATTCTTGATTGACGCTAACGAAAGTGCTATCAAGACACAGCTGCCACAAGTTAGGCCGAAGTAGGATCGAGTCGGCGCACCTGACTGCGGCTCACTCGCGAAAATCACCAATGATCCGACAGTATTCTTTATTTACGTATTCCCAACCAAATTAGAATTTACTGAATGCACTGGGACGCTGCTTGCCGCGGGAAAAATGTTCGTTCATTTTCATATATCCATAACACAGCAAGTTTACCGCAAACTCCTGCTCTCAAATCAGGTAATGTGCCATAAGGACAGATGAATATCTGCAAGTTCACTAGAGCCGCCCAAGTATCTTATGTTATCCAGACTGTGCCACCCGTACGCCAATCATCCTTCGCTGTAACGAGACTTGTCCCCACCATGCACTCGACTCGGGTATTCCAGTCGCTCACCAATTACCGGCAGTATCTTGTCTTCCAACAGGAATGCCGGACCGCTCCAGTAGCACGTCATCCGCGTTGTAGTCGCTCTTTTTTGCCGCATCACCGCCGTTCACACTCGGAACAATGGCACCCTTGGCCGCGAGAACCTCTTTCAACTCTAGCCTGTCATTGTACGAATTGACCAGCTCCTCTGGCAGCTTTGCGAGTGCTTGGTTCAGGTCTTCGATGATGTCCTGGACGTCCTCAGTGCCGACCGAGAAGCGGATAAAGGCAGGGGTGATGCCGGCCTCGCGACGGTCCTTCTCCGACATAATGACGTGAGTTGAGTTCCACGGATGTGTGGCCAGCGTCTTGGAGTCGCCGACGTTGGTCTGGTGGGAGATGACGCGGAAATGGTTGAGGAGCGTCTTGCTTGCCACGTCGCCGCCCTTGGGACCGAATGCCAACACACCGCCGAAACCGTTCTTGAGGTATTTCTTTGCGTTGGCGTGGTACTCGTTGGATTCGAGGCCGGGATACTGCACCCAAGCAATCCGAGGGTGGGATTCGAGGAAGCGTGCCACTGCCATGGTGTTCGTGGCGTGCCGCTCGCAGCGCAGGCTCAGTGTCTCCATGCCAATGAGCAATTGCTGGGCCGACGCTGGCGACAGGATGGCTCCGACCTCCATCAGGATATCCAGTCGCAAGGCCATGGCAAAAGCCACGTTTCCAAACGCCTTCCAGTAGGAGAAACTCATCGGGCCGTCCTTGTTCATCAGACGCGGGAATTTCGCACCCGCTTTGCCCCAGTCAAAAGTGCCGCAGTCGATGACCACGCCGCCCATGGTCGTGCCGTGTCCCCCCATCCATTTAGTCGCCGAGTGCAGGATGATATCCGCACCGAAATCCTTGGGTCTGCACCATGTGCCACAAGCACCGAAGGTGTTATCCACCTGCGGGGTGAATTAGCAGTTGCACTCGTTGCGAGCAGGCGTTTTGCTTGGCTTACCACAAACGGAAGCAGATTCTCGTGAGCCAGATCTGCAAGATCTTGCATGTCCGGCACGCTGCATCTCGGATTACCTACGGTCTCAACGAACAGCATCTTGGTGTTTTCGTCGATGAGCTTCTCGTACTCCTCACGAGTTTCCCGCTTCGCCCATTTGACGGAAATACCCAGACGAGGAAGTAGGGTCTTGAACAGGCTGTATGTGCCTCCGTACAAGTTGATCGATGCCACGACATTGTCACCCGCCGAGGCGAGGCAGATGACGGTGTTGAAGATACTGGCCTGGCCGGAGGCGACCGCTACAGCGGCGGTGCCACCTTCGAGGATGGCGGCTCTCTTTTCAAAGACTGCGACCGTGGGCTAGATGGACCAGTCAGTACGTGACGAGACCCCAAGACGTGGGTGCCAACAAACATTCGATATCCTGGTGTAAAAGTAGCCGGCTTCTTGGGTGGCGCACACTCGCTTAGCGTGCTCGCTGTCGGTGAAGATGAAGGACTGGCTTAGTCAGACTCTGGCCACATGCCGATAGATCTGATCTGCAACTCACGACGCTGTTGTAAATGGGCACTGCTCGCGCATGAGTTTCTTTATCGGGCCTGTGTCCAGCATGGACCTGGAGCGTATCGTATCTCAGGCCCTCGTCGAATTGCTCCACCTTGTAAGGTTGAAATGGATCGTGCTTGTTTCCATTAGCATCAATGGTCATGCCCGTGTTGAATGGGCTCCCCTGGCTGGCGGTGAGACCGTCTGTGGAGATGCCAACGTCGGGAGGGACCAATGGCATCCGGTCAAACCTAGTGGGTTCAGTTCCCATGGAATTGGCAACCATGTTGATTGTGCTGAGTGTGATTAGGATTGTTCGAGGATGAGAAATGAGAAGACGTGGCGATCAAGCTCCTATATGTGAATACAAGCTGTTCGATCGATGGATATAGCCCTACCTGAGTCGCAGTCTCTAAAACTCTACCGTTGAGTATTTGTTATTGTTCCATGGCCACACAGCGCTCAACTGCGGAAACTTTCCTCATTGGGAACTTTCCTCATTGGGAACTTTCCTTATTGGGAACTTTCCTCATTGGGAACTGTCCGTGGGTGGAACTGTCCGTGGGTGAACTGTCCGTGGGTGTCACTGTCCGCGATTCCTAAACCTTGGCACAATCCATCGAAATGTTCTTGGACAGAGCCGATGGTCCACTGATATCTCTCACGTGATCGCGCGTAGCAAGTGTCTTGGCAGCGTCTGTGAGCCTCATACAGGCTCCCACACGCCTTCCAATACTACACATCATCATGCCACAATTTGTGCCTTTCATCAAATGTTATGTTCCAGATGAGTGAGACGGGCTTAGGGGTACGTCAGAGTTTATAAATAATGTAACGTGTTTCCCATGCGAGCGGCGCACCCAAGCGAGCGGCGCACGAACACCAGGCAACGCGCCTGCGCAGCGACGCCGCGCGACACCACAATAATATTTAATGCTGCACGCAAAAGTAAATTATACCTTAGATTCTTCGCTATTATCTGTATCCTCTATTTACACCTTGACTGGGCTATTACAAAAGACCATATCCCCATTGAGATTAGAATAGACGTAGAACCCCCAAAACAAGGCCACGACAACGTGCAACAGGGGCCTAACAACAGGCCTTTGCAACGCGCAACAGGGGGCTAGCAATAGCCTACAACAACGAGCAACA
>JAKUHH010000386.1:0-10686 GCA_022701365.1 Mycocentrospora acerina
GCTAGCCTATTAGCTTATGTTTTTCTTTTAGTTTCTATTGTCTTACTATCTACTTAAACTCTGCTCTTTTTCCTCCTTATACTAGTGTTTTGCAGAGGCTAGGAATCTAATAGCTACTTCTTTGTTCGCCTGTTAGTGCAGTGCTCTGCAGTATTTTTTTAGGTAACTTAGCTGTTAACAAATAAATTAATTGTTTCTGCAAATAAAGAGTTCTATTTCTATTTGTTGTAATAAAAATATGAGGATGAGTATAAATATGAAAATAGCGTAAAACTAGTAAATCTGCTGTTAGCTAATAATGTAAAACTTCCATTAATTGCAGCATAAAGGTTAACCTTGTTGCAGCATTATATCTACAAACAGGCTAAGAGCACTAGTTATGCGTAGATTTGAAAATTAACTAATAAAGATAGAGAAAAGGAATAGTTATATGAGGTGGGATAATTAAGCATGTATAACTTGTTAAAAACATAACTACCTGTTAAACTTTGTACACATTAAAAGTTAAAATAAAGGAGTACACACGTTAGAAAGATTCTATATTGTTAGTTAGACTCTATTTTAATTTCAGTATGTATCTGAGTTTACAAAAAAGGCTGGTTAGAGATTTCCTGGTGACTATTGGCGTTGCTGTGCTACAGTAGGAATTGTAGGCTTAAGGATCTAGTTACTCTGCTTTAGACCTTTTGTAGTGAATTTTTATTTATATTGAAGTCTATTTTTCTGTATATACCTCAATATTGGTCCTGTGTGTCTTAGATTTAAAAGCCTATGAATGTTGGCTAATCTAAAGCTTGCTTTAACCTAGTTAAGTAGCTTCGCCTTATCCATGCAGTATATAATCTATTGTAATTCCATCACAAATTTCCTGTAAACTGCAATATTTTCTTAAAAAGCGCCTAAAGTGAGCAAAGATATGCTACTTGTTTAGAGGAGGATTAGTGTTAAATGTCTTTCTTTCTGCTTATTAAGTTGTGTAGACGTTCACATCCTCTACTAGCTCTAGCTTACCTAACTTATAATTGTTTGCAGCCGCTTTAGCCTCTTTAATGCCTAGACTAACTGCAATTGTGTAGAGCCTTATTTTCTCCTTGTGTGCTGTAGTATCGCCGAACACATTGTCTATTTCTTTAAGCAACTTCCTCTTTATCTCTGGTATGACAAACTATGTAAATACAAACGCAATTAGTGCAAAAGCAGCGAAGAACAGATAGGTACTGTAGCTAATTGTCTTGATTATATCAGGCGTGACAAGGCTAATGATAAAGTTGCACATCCAGGTCGAAGATGTTGTGAGCGACATAGCCTTTGATCGGTTCCTGAGATTATAGATTTCTAATGGTAGAACCTAGCCTATAGGAGCCCACGAATACAAAAAGTTAATATTATAAATGTAAACAAAGGCAATACCAGTCTACCTAGTGGCAGGATAGTCTTTTAGCGTATTCCTATAGCCCCTAATGATACTACTAACAATAACAAGCGAGATAAAGGTGCTGGCAGCTCTACTTAGAAGGAGTGGCTTCTAACTAACCCTGTTGATTAAAACTAATGCTAGGAGCGTAGAGAGAGTGTTCATAATACTATAAACACCAGTGGCAAGTAGTCTACTAGTCTTGCTAGTAAGACCTAACTGCCTAAATATTGTTGGAGCGTAGTAGATTATGGCATTATAACTAATGAACTGCTAAAAGAACATAACACAGCAGCCAATTGCAGTTTGCTTGAATAATAGCTAAGTAGAGAACAGAGTTGTATAGCTAGCGAGATAAAGTAAAATACCTAACTTCTCTAGGAAGTTCTTACAGTTGTATAACTGTTTAAAAATAACTTTAGCTTTAATTAAGAGATACTCTCTTAGCAAGAACTCATTGTCAGGACTAGTTTGGTGAATACGCGCTAGTGCTGCAATCCTGGCTTCTTTGTTGTCGCGCATGCAATGATATCGCAGTAATTTAGGGAAGTAGAGCATTCTAATACTAAGGACAAGAGCTGGGAAAATTTGCAAGGCAAAAGGGATGCGCTATGCCGCATCTGACTGACTGGTACAGCCTCCTGGACTAACGTTGTTGTGAGGATCAAATGTTCGTGCTATAGTGGTGCCACTAGTGTATGCAATGTTAGGGGCATATTGTGTGCCACTGATGTATTGTGTACCAAACTTAAGCTAGTAGCTAACAAGAATGCCTAGGGTAATTAAAAGCTGCTAGAGGATAATAAGTGTTCCTCTAACGCTAGCAGTAGAGACTTTAGACATATATATCTACAACTTATGTTAGAAAATCTCTATTTACCTTACGTGGAAAGCTTACAGGAACAATTATTGTTAACATGCTAATAGCAAAGCCGGCGATAGCCTGTCCTATGCAATCTGTTAGTTTTGCCTACTGTTTTAAAAACCTCTAAACCTGCCTGCAAAAGCTATAGGAATATTTACTGCGCTAGCTTAAATTACAGAACTAATTGTAAAAATAACAACAGCAATCAAAATTAATCCTTTGCAACTAAATCTATTGGCCACAGGACTGTTAACAAGTGAACTGGCCTATGCTAGCAACAACAGAGTGGATACGAACTAACCCTTGAAATTGCTATCTACAGCAACCCTAGGGAATGTTGCGGCGAAGGATTCTATGGTAAGGACACTACTAACAACGCCCTAGTTATACCTGAATAAAAAGCCCCTAAGAGACGCAAACTATAGAGACATTAGTACTACAAACAGTTTTGCTCTTATTAAAATCACGTACAGTTAACAGTCTAAGCAGATATAGGTTTGCGCGAAGCTCTTTGTACACCCCTTTCTTTTAGGAGCTGTTAAGATTAGCGCCCTTAGTGTTGAGTTTAGAAGACATGGTATAGAGTCTGTTAATTTGTTTACTAACTAAGGCTAAACAACGTAGGCAGAGGAGCTTATTTGTAGAATTAAGCAAGAGAATATGCTCTTTTAAGTAATTCCAGTCATTTTTGATCTATTCAGCGTAAATACATGAGGTGGACGGGTTAGAAGCGATTGGAGCACAATTGTCCGGTTCGGTAGGAGAACATGGACTCTGTTCTGAGCATAGGCTGTAGATAGTTCTATATTTTCCCCGCATCGCAAGCTACTCTATACCCTATTGTTGGATTAGTGGTTAAAAAAAGACAGGGCATCTATGCAAGTTCTAGCCAGACTTCTGTTGTCTGAACCCCACAAGTCGGCTTAGGCCTGTCTAGACAAATCCTATAGCAATGTTAGCTTAGTTAAAAGTTAACACTGAGTTACAAGTTTCCTTAGGACAGAAAATCAGTCTTTTAGTAATTATTATTAGCTTTTCTACCATGATAGAAGACCTGGTCACTGACAACATTGCCGGGCCTACGCTTGAATTAGCTAGTCGCGTGGAAAGGCTTCTCTAACGCCAAGCCTCTATTCTGCACTAGCGTATGCTAATCGCTCTTGCTGGTGTTCCTGGGTCTAGAAAGTCGACTGTGGCACACACTCTCCTATAAGAACTTGTTCACCGCGGTGTTTATAATGTTGCAATTGTACTAATAGTTAGTTTAGGTTCACGAAGAGACATTTCTGATGCTAATTAGTCTAGCAGGATGGATTTCATTACAGCAAGAAAGTTCTCTTAACATTTAAGAATCTAGAGCTGGCATTTTAGAGACGCGGTGCTCTATTCACTTTTGATGCAGATGCTTTCCTAAGACTAGTTACATCTTTGAGATTAATACCTGTCANGAAGAGACATTTCTGATGCTAATTAGTCTAGCAGGATGGATTTCATTACAGCAAGAAAGTTCTCTTAACATTTAAGAATCTAGAGCTGGCATTTTAGAGACGCGGTGCTCTATTCACTTTTGATGCAGATGCTTTCCTAAGACTAGTTACATCTTTGAGATTAATACCTGTCACGAAATGTGAAGAACTAGAGTTCTTTATTAATGCTCTTAGCTTTAATTATACCTTCTAAGATCTAGTAGAAGACGACATTAAGATCTCTTTGCAAAATTGTCTTATTATCGTCGAAGGTAACTACACGCTCCTAGATTAAAAGCCTTGGAAAGAGGTTGCGGAGGCATGCGATGAAAAGTTGGTACTGCACATCTGGAATGTTAACAAGTAACGTTGACAAGCTCCAGATGGTTTGTTGACGTTTATCCGGAAATAGTGAGGGACCGGTTGGTGGCGCGACATCTTGCTGCAGGAATTGAGATTTCTTATAAGGCCGCTGTGCAAAGGTCTGAGATGAACGACATGCCAAATAGCGAACTAATACGGTTATTGTTGATCCAGCCTGATATTCAAATTAAGAACTGATGTCAGGTCACTTCTACTTGAGTCTAGTGTTTTCGTCGGTTGTCATTGGATGTTCAGGTCCCGGTAGATCCCGATGAAAAGCGTCAGAGAGTCTGTTTAGTCTGACATATCTGGGAAATCTTTATATGCGTGCATCACCAATACCATTAATTTGTAAATCTTGATCGGAAGCAGCAGCACATTGACTTATAAGTAAGAGTTTAATAAAATGCTCTCAAAACGTTGCTTCAAGTCTATTAAAAGATCTGGCGCCGAATTTTTAAACCCTTTGTACGTAGAATCATAATGACATTCAAGCTCACCATTAAGGTTATGTGGGAAAACAAGTAGACGTAGTGAACGTCAAGGTGTACCAGTTTCCAATAGTACCCTGTTCAACTGTGAGTCATCAAAGATGTTGGATTCAGACTGTGAACAAAGCTTGTGTTTATTACTGCCCTTAAAGTTTCTGTTCATTGGTTAGGAAGAATTGCCGGTGGAATGATTAACCAGGATAATCGGTGTCTGTAATGCTTCATCTACACACTTATAATTAAGTATCTTCACCACCCTTAACTTTTATAATTATCTTTTACCTGCTGCAAAAGTTTTCACTTATTATCAACGCCTAAAACGTCAATATTATTGTTATTAATACCATAATAGAATCCCATACCAACACTTGTCATACAACTTAACTAGAAATGATATCTTTAGGTGAGAGAGCTAATCATGACTTGTACGTGGAAGCTTTAGAAGAGGACACAACACTGGAAAATAATATTCAATTTGACGACAATTAGGACACAAAAGAAGGCTGGCCAGTTGTCGCAGCTGGGTTCGCCATTTTCTTCGTCTACCTCGGCCTGGTATATTCGTACGGCATCATACAATTGCATTTAGCTAAGTCTCATCTCGCCAATGTCTCGACTTTGTCTTTCATTGGATCAGTCGGAGCCGCAATGTCACCATTATGTGGTATGGTCGTAGCTCGAATGATCAGCCGAGTAGGCCATAGAACAACGGCACTTATCAGAAGTTTTTTTTTAGGAATTGGAGAATTTACTGCAGGTTAGTCCATAAAGTCAGTACCTGCAATGTTTGTAACGCAGGGATTCATCTTTGGTGTAGGGTCGACTATGCTTTTCTTAGTAAACAGTTATAAACTTTGCAACTTAGCAATACACAAAGCTAATATGATGACAGCCAGCGGCCACAGTTCCATCCTTGTGGTTCAAAAGAAAACAAGGGCTAGCGACCAGTATAGTGTTCAGTGGGGCTGGATTCGGTTCAGCTATAATTGCGCTAAGTCTAGAAAAACTTATTTAAACTACAAGTCTTAAGACAGCCCTGAAAATTCTTAGAGGGTTAGCATAGGCAGTTTGTTTCCTAGCATCTTACTTCTTAAAAGCCCCTAAGGGAAGAGGGCGTGCTGTTTCTAGCGTGCAATGGTTTGTACCTAGTATATCATGCTCTCTCCTATATCTAACACAAAACTATAGGCATCTTTTCAAAAGTGTCAGATTTATCATGATGCTGTTTATAGGAGCAATTGCAACTTTCCCCCTCCTTGTCCTGCTGTTCCTACTTCTACTTTACGCGTCTTCTGTAGGTCTATCTGGACAAGCCAGTGCCACAATTCTTGCATCATGGAATGTAGCCTCTGCTGTAGGTCATATTAGCATAGGGTTTAGAGCAGATGCTTTCCTTAGTCCTATGAATAGTATGATTATTTCTTTAGTAGTTGTAGGGATCAGCACGTTCACACTTTGGCCATTTGCCAACTCGCTTAGGCTGCTTGTAGTCTTTGCCATAGTCAATGGTATAGGCTCTGGTGGCTTCTTCAGCCTAATGCCCGTTGTGACAGGAGCTGCGTTTGGAGACAGTTAGCTCGCAAACATCAGCTCTATGCTTTTAACATTATGGACTTTTAGATACTTCATAGTATAGAATCAGAACGTTCCAAATTCATTTAACGCGTAAGGAGAAGCTAATTTCTGCTAGGGGGCACCCATCGCTGGATATCTACTCAAAGCTTACGGTAGCACAGATGCTAGGCTTGCAGCTTATTAACCAGCAATTTTCTACGCAGGTTTCTTAACATTAGTTAGCGCAAGTCTTATTTTTACCGTTCAATTCATGATAGTACAAAAAATTATAGTAAGAGTTTAGTATGAAAATTTAGATTGACTGAAGTTAAAAGATAAGCAGGACTACTGCATTAACTAGGATGCTTAAGCAATAATCAATAATATTGCTCAGAAAGTGGCATCAAGTTTTAGTCAAGATCATTGAAAAGTAGTATGTGAGCATGTTAATACAGATAATTTAAATATCTTGACTATAGCTAAAGACCATAATACTGTATTTAGAATGCAGAAACTGCCTAATTAATTCCCGCACAATACTAGTAATCTTTACACAGAGAAGTGCTATATACATAGAACATTGTTACTTATTAAATTTTGTCTAGAATTTTAGCAGATTAGGAATCTTATGTGCAGTACAGATATCACTCTTAATACTTCCTTTAAACAAAAAGTTAATGTATAGGTATTAACTACTATTCCTACACACTAGATACTTCGCACTTGTGTTAAACAAGGGGCGCGATCATTACAACGTATAGGTATAATGCTGCAGAATCTCAAGCCACAATTGTTTAAAGATAGGACATAGTATCTTATCCTTGCGAGTTGCTGTTAACAACAATTCTGAAATATCTTTGCTTTAAAAAAATATTCTAAAGAGCTCTCCTATCTAAACTCGCAACCTATGTAAACTTAATAGCGTCTCTTTGCTTCTTAAACTCTATGTCTTCCTTTAAACTACTCTGTACATTGTAGACCTGCACTTTAAACATAGTAGGATTAAAAGCTATTGCACAGTCCTTAAAAAGACAGGCTGGTTTTAAACTAACTTCTAGCTTAGTATAGCAGCTCAGCCCTTCGTAATAACCATCTCTTAGCTAAAGATCACATATCACCCTAATATCGCTAGGGTAGATGCAGGAGCTACTAGCACCTATTAGGTCTTGTCCAGCGCCTAGAGTGACTAGAGCAAGCAAAAGACAGCAACAAGAGCTAAAGCTACAAAACTCAATTGTGTGTCAGGCAATTAATTCACAAACTTCATCTGCCTAATCTTGTAAGAGCTGCTTAGGTTGACCTTTAATAACAACAAAGTCTTCTCTTTGCTTTAGGATCTACTCACGTGCCTTAATCACGCCCCAAAATTTAAGTGATAGATAACTTTTTAGTGCCTCACGATTGTTAATTTCTAACTTATGAAGCACACATGCTAGGAAGATAAGCTCTCTATTAAAGCCTAAAAGCTTTGACTGAAGGCCTACGTCCTAGTCTGATTATCAAGCAATAGCTAGTGCAAACGCATAAGTCCGAAAAGAGTGATTAGCAATCTAATGGGGGTTCCAGTCTCAAATGAAGGACGCAGTTCTTTGACATATCAGGCTATCTAGGATGCTAAAGAAAGCAGGACTGAGGGCTGACAGTTTAGGATACTGTAGCAATAATACATATTCTACTAAAGGCGTAGGAATGGCATCCACGATAATCTTTACCAAAGTAATATTAATGCAAGTATAGTAAGCTTAATAACGTTAATAAGCGCTAGAAATTTAAGGATAATGTAAGAAATAGACCTAAGAAGCCTTAGATTAGAAGCTAGTAGGATATCACAGGAATCTATTGTAGGAACTGAGCATTATTTTAACGCTATCTAGATCCTATCTTCTAACAGTACTGATTAGAAAATGAAATTGTTAAGAATAGAAACTCTCTTAATAGCTCTGGAGAACATCTCTGCGTGAAGTTAAAGTTAAAGTATCGGAATGTTGGAATTAGAGACGTTAGAGACGTTAGAGACTTAGAGAATTAAAGAAACCTTAAGTTATTTGTTATAGATAGCTCTTAGCGCAAGATATCCACTCTTTATCTTTTTAGTTTAAAGGCTTCATAGTAAGTGTAGTTCACAATTAATTAAAGCAGGACATCTAGCTGCATTGCGTTGTGTAATACTTGGTTAGAAACTTCTTTTTTAACGTGTTTTACTAGCAAGTTGGCTACAATACTAAATCGCGTGCAACGCATTATATCTTACAAAAGATAACTGCCTAACACAACTCTTAATTTCTCTAAATTTAATGTAAAATATTTTTAAGTAACAATATGTAAGTGCCTCTTATTAATTAAATCTATCTTAACTTAATTCTAGATATTAAAACTGTACAATCTCTTATTATTTACTTTAACAACTTGCCTCTAAGGTATCTTTAAAAGAAATATAACTTCACTAGTTTACAATATAATGTTTTCTTTTAAAGAGCATTTTTGTATGCTATTACAGGAATAGGTAGCTAACTAGACTACTAGCTGTATTCAAAGTTTTTATAGCTGCGAAGGTCAATTTAATCTAAGTTTGAAGGTTTGCCAAAAATCAGGCTGAACTTAGGCTTATAGCGAGTTATTTTTGTGAGTAATTTTGCACATTTGTCCTCTAATTTCTGTTTGGAACTTTCTAGAATAGAGAAAGGGTTCTCTAAATAAGTTAAAACAATATACAAAAAAGACTAATAAATTAAAAAGCACAACAACTAAATTATAAAGATTGTATTACTGTATTATTTAGACTACATTAGTGAAAAAATTTAAGCAGCAGAATATATAGTTTATAAAACTTAAAAGCCCTTTAATGTTCCTTTCCTTGATAACTTTACAAGGCTAGGAACTTTGTAGCAGGCCTGTATGATTATATTGGCATTTATCTATATTATAATTTGCTAAGATGGACTATATTATTCAATTTTAGCTATAAAACTTAAGTTAGTTTAACTGCTTTTAATAAGTTCTGACATGTTGAAACATGAGATTAGTCGCAAATAGTAGATAGCTTAGCGCTAGTTCTTATCTTGGGGTTTCTTATTAGTGTTTCTAATCCTAATAGAGAGTGGGTTCTTTAGGGTCTTCCTCTGCCTGCTCTACTAAATAAGAATCACTGTTTGTAAAAAACTCAGTCCTTAACTCTGATAATTAAATTCTTACCCCTAGTCATAGTTGCGATGTTATGTCTGCAGTCCACAACCTAAACTAGTTTAAATAATAATTCTAAAAGAGAGCATCTTAAAAACAACAAGTTGTCTTAGCTTCTATAACTTGATTTTTGCTCTAACAGCAAAAGCTACCTTATTAAATATTGATGTAATTAAACATATTTAGGGACGGTGTGCGGCATATTCTTTATTAATAGTATTGTGACAAACTCTACTTATACATTTGCACAACTGCTAACGCTATATCTTACAAGCTAACTTACTATATAATTATCAATAACACAATCTTTATAAAGAAGTACTTATACATACAAAAGAAACATAGCACAGACCCGCTCCTAACAAAGCTGTATCTCTTTAACAACTACGCACAGATTTCAACAATTCAGGGTCAAAGGAAGAAAGAGAAGACACCTGCGAAGAAAAATTAAGTAAGGCTAACAGGAATGCTCTAGTAGCATATTAAGTAGACCAGAATTCTAGCATTAGAAGTCTGGTAGAGACAACATCTTAAGAATCTATCAACAGCTTGCAAGACATACTGCCTACCTCTCTCGTACGGACCCTGAGTGCTAAATCGTGCTTACTAGACAGGCTGTAACTTGAACGCGTTAAAAGTAAATGTCCAGCTCTTTATACTCGCCTTATTGTTAACACAATCAAAAACCGAGCTATTACCTGACCAGAGAGGACAAGTAGGCTACTAGCACAACTGTTGGATTTCACCAGAGTAATCACCAGACGAAACAGTCCCGTTCAAATAACTAGGCTTAATCTTGTTCTTAACCTAGTCAATAATAGTCGCCATGTTGTCCTGTAGGTAAGGGCCAGGCTGGAGAGAGTTGCTACTGCAGTGAGTTGCACCAGGAATTAGATAGAATTGGTACCATTCAGACATAGCATCTAGGGCTTCAACGTTAGTCATGTTATGATACATGATAGAGCGTACAGATTGCTAGTAGTATACAGAAGAGGCGGCAGGGATAGACAGGTCAGATTCACTGTAGTAGTAGAGTAGCTTAGCCCTAGAGGATTAGAAGGGTGTAAAATTAGGGACAGTAGTTTGCAGGCTGTCTAGAAAGCAGATTATGCCAGTATTTATCTAGTCTACAAGAGTATTATAGTTAATATTGTTAAGATTCTCTAGGATGTCAACAGCAAGGAGTTAGACAAATTTAGTAACAGACTTGCCACCAGTAGAAGGGATGTTAAGCTTCTAGGCACTAGTTGTATTATTGTAGGTTAGATCAGCATTGCTAAGGTCTAAATTAATCTGCCAGGAGAGATAGGCATGCTTGCCTTTAGAATCGTGCAGACCATCGTATACAGCCTA
>JAKUHH010000387.1:0-15530 GCA_022701365.1 Mycocentrospora acerina
CTAGAAATATAATATAAAGCATTCTAAAATTAATTTACTTATTTTTAAGAATTATAATATCTATAAATTTATAGCAGCAATAAAAAAAATTTAAGTTTTAGTTATTTAGTTAGTAATATTAATATTGTAATTATTTTTTTATCTTTTAAGATTTAATTTGTAGCAACGCTAGTAAGAAGGGAGTAATTTAAATAAATTAAAAATATCTACTTTAAGGTATATAAGGGTACTTAGACTAAAAGGTTAATTATATTTACTATTTTCTATATTTATAGGTCTTATACAAAAGGTTATAAAAACTATTTAATAAAGTTATTTATAAATTGTGCTTTTATAAATCTTTGTCCTTAGAATTGCTATCTAGACTAGGTTTATAATATATATCTTTTAAATAAGTATTAATTAGCTTTAAGGTAAGCTAGGATTTATTATTGTAAGCAATAAAATATAGAAGCTTAATTTTTAAGTTCTCTTTTATCTATAAATAAAGAATTACCTAAAAAACTCTATAATATAATTTTTATGTATTCTTCTATTTATTAAAAGCAGAATTGCTTATTCCTTAAAAATATTTTTTCCTCTATTTTATGTACTTTTATTTAGTTTTTGTAATTTTTATTTAAGAAGTAGATTTTTTACTTTAATAAATCTATTTCTTTAGTGTAGTTCTAACTAGACTATATATTAGAAAAGTTTTACCTTGTTAAATTTAATAGTAAGTTTAGATTTTCTAAGGGTTATAGAAATCTAGGAGTTAAGTGCTTAAACACTGTAGCATTAATAATTAGTCTCTCTTATAGTTTATTCTAGTACATGATTATTACTACAGAATAGCATAAACTTATAATTAATGTGTTCTGCAATTACTAAAAATAGACAAGTGAGTAAGTTTCTCTATTAAAATTCTCTAAAGCCTAATCTTCTGACAATTACAGCACTCCTAATGCTACCTAAATCTATTTTATTTAAGACAATCAAAAAACTTAGTAATATAAGTTATTATTTAAAGTCTTATTATAAATAGGAAAATGGCTTCACAATCCTTTAAAATCTCCTAATCTTCATTCTACTGCCGACGCGCTGGGAAGTATGCCCAAAGTGATTGTGTACAAGACTCAAATAAGCTTCCCCAGCAGGAAGCGGAAGTAATTATAAGAT
The DNA here is from genome assembly GCA_022701365.1 of Mycocentrospora acerina. NCBI lineage: Eukaryota > Fungi > Ascomycota > Dothideomycetes > Pleosporales > Mycocentrospora > Mycocentrospora acerina. The sequence goes on from JAKUHH010000387.1 coordinate 1,159, forward strand.
ATGTATTAGACTTAGGTTAACTATAATTCGTGCTTACTTCAGCAGCTGCATGTGAAATGGCTAAAAAGCTGCTAGTTGTACGTAGTAGAAAACCTTGCAACGAGGAGCAGGTGCTCTGCAACGTGGCTTACTCGCTTACCAGTATTTATAATTGGAGCAATTGCGTAGTATCAATAGCATAGGCAGGGTGCCTGATTATTGAATACACAGCTTAATTCTACTACGCTATGGAAACCAAAAAGACACTTTAATATATCATCTTATAAACCACAAGATATAACAGTACCCTATTCTTAGGATAAACAGCTTCCTGAAAAGTAGACACCGGTCAAAATAAATACTATTCAATCTTTTTTAATCTAGATCTGTCTAAAAAGAACTAATAGAAAATAGGAATAAAAAGAACTAGCTTGTAGACCTTGAAAAGTTTTTATTTAAAATAGAAGAATATAAGTGCTTATAAAAACTAATTAATATATTTTTGCTCTACTTATTTGCCATTTAAGGTTCGTTGGCATCTGACAATTAAGTTGATTTCCAAATTTGTTTGCTCTTGCATCAACTTAAATGTGAAGGCATTTATCTAGTCGAGACATAAAGAATCTAAGGATGTGTCCTGCTACTAGATATTACTTTTCCTATATATATACTTCCTCTCTGTAGAAGATCTTGCACTTGTGCTTCTCCCAAATAGCAATATTTAAAGATTTTATTTTGCTCACTCGCTTAGCTTCTCGGAGGGGCGATGTCTAGAACGGCATAACCTGTCTTTTGACCGAAGAATCGTCCCTTTACAGTTGCGAAGGCCGATACAGCTGGTATCGAGTCTTTTGCGTAGATCTCTTGGTCGTTACGGACGCTCTTGATGTCAAGGAAGTCCCCATTGTCAAAATCAAGGAACCATCTTGTTTGGTAAGTATAGTTCGAATTTGGAGAAGTCCAAGTGTTCCCCGGCTCAATCGATACCTTAACTCGGACTATTTCCATACCATAGTCAGTGCGGACAGTTGCAAATCGTAAATGCTGTTCTGGGTTCTTATTGTCGGAAAGCCATATACTGGCTTTGACATTTGAACCTGGAAAATGAACCCCAAACCAAGTAAACTCGCTATCAACTCCGCCAAATCCATACTGACGGTCATACCAGGTCATCGAGCGTTCCTCGTCGACCTGGAGGATCGAGTTTCCTATAGTCAGAGTGCCTGAGGTCTGGCAACTCGGAAGAGACCACTGCCAAGTATTGCCGTTTCCCCAAGAGAAGAATCCCGTTCCGGCATTCAGAATGACGCGAGATGTTGCATTCACTGTGAGATTATACTCATAGTGATCAGTCGAACCCCTCGAGAACATGGTTGAAATACTATCATGAGAGTTGCTTGATAACTCAAAGCCAGGTACTTCAATACTGAGTGTCCCGTTCTTGATTGTTGAATTACTCGGAAAAGGAAGGTCCTTATAGCTCTGCCAGTAGTTTTCTGGGTTGCCGATGTCTAAGAGTGAAGTCCTGATGGTGACACTGCTGGTAGGAAGTACAAAGGCCTGCGACAAGAGAATATACTCAGTCGAGTTGACCAAGGTCAAGTAATGAGCGGACCAGAATGAGCTGACAGGCGCTCTGATTAGCTGTGACTCAGGCAAGGAAAACTGGCTTGGTAGTTCCGCCTGTTGAAAGCTATTAGTTCTTAGAATAGCGACCAGCAGGCTTTCAGCATGTTTTACAAAGAGGACAGGACTGAACAGCTTGACTGATGACAGGTACGAACATCATAAATAGTTATCGAATTCTCTGGAGAGAAATTGAATATTGCGTTGCTTGCCGCAGGGAGCGCCAGCAGCAAGAACGATGCGATAGACATTACTAGTAACTTGGGTTTGATAAGGTCAGATGGCAATGAGATAAGGGTGAGCTTTCTAGAATATGGACTTGAACCTCATGTGTCCGTTCTCTTAAATAAGACCCGAATACCAAAAATATCAAAGCTTTGCTTGGAGAGTGCTTGGAGAAACAGCCGACCGGAGTCATCGGATAACCGTGCACGCTAAATTGGAACGAAACAAACAAGCATCAGTGATGACCGTAGACCCAGACGGAGAGTGCCAACGATATGATTCATGCATGTTTTGTGCTAATTGGTGAACTGAAAACTTCGCAACCTCTAGTTTTTCGCAAAGGTAACACTTTGTGTGACGACAGATTATTCTATCAAGGTTAAATAATAGTTCCTTGCTTTAACTTTGGATTTTGTCCTATTTTTTCAATACGGAAATGTAAATGTATTTTTGGGTACCTCGCAAAATATGTGATATGATCTGCGTCACCGCGCATAAGTCAGATAATCAGAGATGAGGACTTGACCACCACTTTACTCTCCTTCCCCGTCCAAAACGCCAACAAAGTCATGATGACATGCTCGAGCCCGTTGCAGAGTGCCTTTCTCGGCAACTAGCTATTCTCGGTAATAGACCCAGCTCGGTACTGAACCCAATTCGGTAATGAACCCAGCTCTGTGCAAAGCCCCTTGTGTGCAGAGTACACCTTTACCTTTGCCTTCATCTGAGATTGTTCGGAAAGAGATTTCAGTAGCTACCCTAGCTTCGATAGTATCTTGTGGTAACATATACTATTCGATGAGCCTATATAACGCCCACTTCGAGATCCGATACATAGCCTGTTTTGCAAGAATTTATATATTTCTTGAATTTTGACGTGGGCTAACCTAGCAAGTGATCCTTGCGAACGAGTATTTCATGTGGGCAAAGACGTCTACGATGACTGCTGTGTTGTTCATATCTGCCAACGTAGGTGGATAGCTGGGCAATCTGCGCATACCAAGCCAAGTGTGACAAAAATGACTCCAGTGATTTTGTGAGGGAACAATCAGGAGAGAATTGTTTTCTTATTTGGAGTGAAGGATTTGGAGACTACATAGGTGCTGGGTACTCACGTGCTCACAAACGTGGCAGTACACGAGTATTGACTGACAGATTTTTTAGCAGTAGAGCGCCATTAAACAGCTGTTGTCAATGCAAAGTATCCATAGAACTGTCTGTTCCAGCTTACTTTACTACTTTGCTGAGCGCTCAAAGCCTTTGCCACCTACACGGGCAACCTTGCCGCTATGCGCATTAATATGACCAGCCCCCAACAAAATTCCACTCCCCGATTCGCACACCACTCCGTCCCTCGCATGTTGATACTGGAACAGATATCAGACTTGACAAACTGCTCTTGTGGGGCTGCGTGTTGCCTAATCTGTTTTAACATGCGCTTCTTAATTTAGAACCAGAGAAAAACTCTTCAGGAAATGACTCTACCCCACTCTGCCATGCAAGCCAAAAGGTACCGTAATCTATCATCTGATAGATTTCAAGATAGAGTAGAACAAATCCTCTGTGCACAGGCCAATAGGATCTGCTACACGTTAAGGTGGCAAATCATAAAAAATGTCTAGTCGTGGCAACGCTTAGGCTAGAGGGTCCTGTTACGAACCAAAACAGAGAGCAGCGGTTACGCAGTTTGTAAGGATTTGGATATCTTGTAAAGCAGCACACCCTTGTGTAAGTAATATGTTAAGTGTATCAACGCAGGCAAGGGGAGAGTGAACTGAATATGGGCCTGATCCAACATAAGGCCGTGGGAGTTCTGTGACTGACAACACTAGGAATACTATTCTCTTCACCTATAACTCTTGTTTGAAAGATACAGAAAATTACTCTAGCTATCTAAGCTTCTAATATCCCTATATATTGTAGTTTATAGGGGTTTTAGAATATTACAAAATCTGTGCTATTACTAAGGAAGCGTAAGTGTAGTCTCTAAAGAGCTAACAGCAAGGGGTTACCAGGACGTGAGACTGAGTTAGAGACGATTCGAATGTTTTTCACAATACCTTTATTTCAGCACGAGGTTATTATATTAGGCAGCAAGTCTTAATGCTTTAAAACGAAATGATAAAATTGAAGCACAAATATTTATATGAAGTGTATTATAGAGTTTTAATCAGAAAAATCTAATATTTTTACTAGGCTAACACGAATTGCTAAATCTATAAAGTTAAGATTTTCTTGTACTGCAGAATAGTTTAGATCTACTTAAGATTAGACTTCATTTTTGTCCTAGTTTTCACCTAACAACATAAATCGTCCAGCTACGGTGGCATAGAGATTAGCTATTACCAGATCACATAAGATAGGTGACTTGATCAAAAAATCTTCCTTTGAATGCTTACTCGCGATTCCAGTTTATTGTTATGATGTAAACTGAACTAAATCTTTTTTTCTAACTCACAACATTACAGTGAAATAGCCTGAACTGTTTTCTCTATACACCTAGCATCAGAAGGTCTGCAACTACTAGTATTAAGTCTCTTTTCAGGATTTTACTTGATAGCTACTATGTTTTACTAGCATACTCGATGTCATGTAGTGAAGCTATCTTAGTCTCTACCTAACTGAACTCTAAAGTTTTACACACGTAGATATTTTAATATATAATAAGAGCCTCCTAGGTCAAAATTTCACAGAAATTTCGACATACATTTTAGAGGAGCAGAAGAGGATTATTAATTAATTAGAGCACTATTTACATTCTTTTGCCGTCTTATATTTCCCAAAACATTTAATTAAAACGCACTTAAATGTTTCTAAATAAATGTAAATATTTAATTCAACATTATGTCAAATCAATTTTTTTTAACTCTCTTTTTCTACGTGCCTTCTACGTCCTGCTTTGTAGAGATGTCTTGCTTTGTGGTCTTTTTAATCTTGCAGAGACTACTGAAGTTCTTTTATCACTGCTACGTTTCTGCTTTCGGTAAGTTTGTTCCAGTTAATTTGTCTAAATATGATCACTTGATTATGTGCCTTAGACGTCGAATGATAATAATGGAGTCTTGACCGAAGCTTCAAGTAATACGTAAAGGTAAGGTTAAACATACAGAAAATTCGCAACACTTAATATACAATTTACTCACAAGCCATTGTATACCGTAAATTATTTAATATCAATGTTATCTGATCATCTACTTACAGATCAGGCTAACTATATCAACATTGCGGGGGTCGCAATTGTTTAATGCTTCATCCGTTACTTCGCCGTATTCATCCTCATCATATACTCTTAAGAACGTTAAACCACTTCAATCAATCCTTATCATCCAAGCAGGATTAGATGGGTCAGATAGTGTATCTCTCAATCTGACTCTCATCGGTGTAATTTCTTAATCGTTCAATGTCTAATTGTGCGACGTCATCAAATTGCCGGTTTTAGCTTCCTCGGCGAGAGCCAACACAACTTTTAGGGGAAAATCAGGGTTATTTATATCGGCGGCGATGATCGCAGTGTTTTTTTTAAGCGTTCAGACTTAAATAGAAATCCTCTTGATTTCGCAGGAGTGACTTCGTGTGCGACTGTTATTGGTGAGGGTTCAGTTTCAGCCAATTCGTGCGGGAGCCATCGAGAAATGCGGGGTAGAGCGCTCATCCGAAAGTAGAAAGGAAGTGCAATGACAAATGACAAATCTGACCGGAGAAGATCCGAAATTTTGTACAAATAGCTCCAAGGAACAAAATCAGGCCCATAAGCGTTTCTGTTCCATGTCGCAGGACAATCGGCAATTTGTATTGCTTCTTCGCCGCCTGTGTCTCCGCATTTTTTCTCTCTATGACCGGACGCAGCCATGCAACAGATGCGCCGCCGACGAAGCGGCAAAAGGTCGATGTCGCTTGTGACTTGTGCCGTTCCAAGAAGGTGCAGTACCAGGCTTTCTGATCAAAGCGAAGCTGCTCTTGCTAATTTATCAGATTAAATGTGATAGTGTCAGACCAGGTATGATTTAATCGTTTCTTGACACCCACATGGAATCTGTACCCTGAAGACGCTGGGTAGCGCGTTCATTCGGCCCCCGTCGGCTCGCAGGCAGTTGCAGAAACTGCCCATTAATCATTGCCTAACACTTACTTGTCTAGTGTGTGGTCCCTGCTTGAAAAGGAAAGATTTTTCCTCATGTTGCTCGTGGGAAGGCAGTCTTTCTCGCAACCTTCAGCCATCACGGGCAGAGGTATTGAGGCTTAAAAGGCGCATTGAGGAATTAGAGTCAAATACTGTTAATCAGGGCGACACCGTCAACGATAACCCTCATAATAATAACAACAACAACAACAACAACAACAACAACAACAACAACAACAACGTGGAGGTATCAGAGCTCCAAGCAGCACGAGGCATTGACCAAAATGATATCTGTGTTCACGAGTCAGAATTGACTAATGTGGGAAACTGTACCGAGCTTAATTCGCTCGGCCCAAATCCTACAACTCCATTTTCGCCTCTATGGACCCAGCCGTCAACGGGTAATCCGCACGCTATCAATAAAGTATTCTNAGCTCCAAGCAGCACGAGGCATTGACCAAAATGATATCTGTGTTCACGAGTCAGAATTGACTAATGTGGGAAACTGTACCGAGCTTAATTCGCTCGGCCCAAATCCTACAACTCCATTTTCGCCTCTATGGACCCAGCCGTCAACGGGTAATCCGCACGCTATCAATAAAGTATTCTCCGAGCCTGCCAGCGGGTCAATAGGCTCGCTATCTAACAATCATCACTTCTACAGGGGCTCGAACGCAGTCAGCTTCATCAATCAAATGCGGAATGCTGTGCAACAAAAGCTTGGTATAAGTAACCCGATATTACCTGTTAACCAAGAAGACTTACAAGCCCAAATAATGGGAGTGTCAGCTGCGCAGAAGTACAGACCACTTGATTATGTTCTGCCAGGAAGGAGGAAAGCTGACAAACTTATGTCTGTATATTGGGACATAGTACATCCACAATATCCTTTCCTCGACAAACAAAAATTCCTCGCTCAGTACGAAACTCTTTGGATAACTCAAGAGAGCGATGAAGATGACCCCATGTTTCTCTGCGCGTTAAATCTTATATTTGCGCTTTCATCACAGCTTAACGAGGACATCCCTCCAAATGAGAGGCAATCTTCGGCAGACGGTTTCTTTGAGCGAGCGAAAGAGTCCTTGGACCTCTGGCACTTGACCACTTTACAGTCGGTTCAAACTTTGCTTTTGCTGAGCATATATCTTCAAAGTACTTGTGCACTTAATCAATGCTGGATGATTGTAGGTGTGGCTGTACGTACGGCACAAAGCCTCGGAATACATCTTTGCGAAACTAGTAGACGGATTGTGTCGCATAGAGAACGCGAGCTTGTTCGTAAAGTGTGGCACACATGCATCCTTCTAGACCGTATGGTGGCCATGACTTATGGTCGTCCTTCAATGGTCACTGCGCGAATAGAAACGGAAGCTCCTATGCCACTACCTGTCGACGAGGAATTTCTACCCACAGAAGATCGCCTGCCAACGTCCAATCCTAATCAGCCTTCTATTGTCAAATTTTTCATAGAATCACTTCGGCTCTTCGAAATCTTAGATGAGGTACTAGTAGGATTCTATTCTGACCACCTCGAAAAGGGTCGTTCAATAGAAGAGGTGCTGAGAACACTTCTTGGACGAACTGCAGCCAATAACCAACGGTCTATACTAGATATCGACCAGAAGCTTCTGGAGTGGGATAGAGACCTTCCATCTTATTTGAAAGTCGACCACACATCACTCGACCCGGGCATCTCTCGCACTTTCAGTCGCCAAGCAGTGGTTCTGCGTCAACGGTTGGTCTCCGTTTTTCTCGAATTGGCTGAGCAAAATTACTTACAGCTGTTAGATATCTACATGTGAGGTTGCTTTCATTAAGACCCCTACTCTCAGTTTACTTAAGTTCTGAGAGTGGTGGCTCTGTTGGCAGAGCTTCCAGTGAGCTATCGCTCTCTGAAAGAATAGCCGTACAATGCTCAGTGATATGCGTCAAGATTGCACAAGAAATTATCGATCTCGACTACAGCAGACGCCCGAGCAACCCGAATTTGGTTGGTCCGACAGCGGCGTGGTGGCACAACGTTCTTTTCGTCTACAGTGCTGCTACAGTACTTGTCGCTGCAAGACTGAGTCCTTTAATCTTGTTCGAGATATCAGAAGACTCAATCTTGCAGTCGTGGTCTCGTGCTATAGACGTGCTTAAGTCTTTTCAGGTTTTTAACCCTGTCATTCAACGATGCGTAGCGGCTCTCGAATTGATCTACTGCGTCCTCCCGGAACGCTATTCCCATTCCAGGCATCAAACACAGCAAAATGAAACTAATACTAATGAAACCCAAGACATGATGTTACGAGCCCAGTTCCAAAGACAGGGGCTTCCAGGTCAGAGTTTTCTACATTTTCCATCCATGGGTGAGAAAGCAATTGATGGTCTCACGAACCTTGGCGGGGATGATATATTCGATAACAACTTTCTATTCGGTATGAATGATATTTCCTGGCTTAGCGCTGTACCTTTCGAAGTCTAGAACATTTCAAACATCTTTACAAGCAAACAAGATTGTACAAATCCTTAGTCTTGAAGTGAAGTTGCAGTAGAGACCATGTAAACTTAAGCTGCCAGGGTACAATTATAGTGGAATTCTAGTAATACAGCTCCACGCATACAGAGTCAAGGAGCTACTGTAAGTAAAATGAATGGGGCTATCGTATTAAGAAAGACAAGCTTCAAGACTTGGCATTAAGGAAAGTATATTTAAGGATTATGCCAATTTCAATGTGCAGATCTATTATGTCTTTCATGAGACACTGATAGTATACCTTAGTAAAACTTGCGAAGAGGCTATATTGATTAGGTGTGGATACAAAACGTTACGTTAAAGAAAGTAGCAACGTAGGCTGTGCTTGAATAAGGCTGATAGGAACCCTAAATATCGAGACTGGCAAGTTGTCTACTCGACCCGACGAAAAACTCCACGTTAAACAAGCTAATTGTGATCATTTTCTGTCAGTTAACACTAGTGTGCTATGCTAAGTGTAAGCACTTGTGCACCCCGCGTCCATTCAGTCTCTCAATTTTGCAACCAATAATACAACTAGTTCCCCCAATAATTCTTTTTTTCCAGAGAACTTCATAATTCTTGTAATACTGAAAAGCCCTAATGTTTCGCTGAATTCTTCTTCCTTCATTTTTAAAAAACTGATCGATCTTACTGCATTCGACGACGTTGGTGCTTTTGCATTGTCACGTTATGCTCTGATTTTCGAAGGACTTAGAAAAATAAATGTAGGTACTTTCAATAAGGGAATGTCATCAACATTAAACAGGTTAGCAGTCTCACTTATTAACAAGTAGATATGAGAGATCTTTCTTAATGCAGCGATTGCGAATGAGCCCCCTTGTCCCCACTCAACTTTCTTGGTGATTACATATTTGGCACCCTAAATCAATTAGTAGCCACTCTTGGTAAATGTGGTAAACGCATGAAAATATGTCCTGGTTGACTTCGATGGCGTGTCTTGTATATGTTTGCTATAATAGACCTGTAATAGTTTGTAACAAGTGTAATCCATGGAGCTGCTTGTTCAAGAATTTTGTGTGGCAATTCAACATTGTCAAGTTCTCTAACAACGGTGTTCAATAATATTAAAAAATATCGGAATCAGTTGATGGCGTGCTATGATATCTTAATTCTACGAGAATAGCCAAAAAGAAAGATCAATTGCATCTACCCATATCACTGGATCACTGCCCTAATTGCCAGGATCATGCTATTACCAGGGTAGTATCAAGGCAATATCACTGTAAGATGACCTGATATTCTTTCGTTCCGCTTGAATAGTACCAAATAATCTTTCAAAAGTTTACCTCAGCGCCAATGCTCGACGCCGATATGCTGGTGCAGTCTCGCTTGTGAGCCCAATCTTAAAATCCAGTCCTTGAATTTTTTGATGTAACACAGATGTAGATTATTCAATAAGGATTAAACCCCGACGCTCGCCCTCCTCAGCAGACACAATGTCAGAGGTCTATATCAAGGCAGATATCAGGCCACAACGCTAGTACATCAGTGCGCCAAACAACTAAAAAGGTAGCAAGAGTCGATGACCTACTTCTGCTAAGAATAGCTAATAATGTAGTTTTTATAGCAGGTCTCATGAGAGAATGATCGCACGAGGTGGCTCTTGCTCAAATTTTGGGGTCCCATTTTATACATTATTGGTTATAAAGGCGTTATATGCTTTCCATCGCGGCGTGTAAGATATTGCGCGTAATTGACCTTATTAGTCATGTATAATTCTTCATATGCTGTCTCATCTATTTCCAGATCTCGAAACGGTTCTCTGCAAACTTGTGGGTCTGAGCTTGTTACAAGACCTCAGTAGGAATCTTGGGGGGTAGTCGTCATGCTTTAATCAATTCTAATTCTATTATATCATTTGCCTGAGAAGTAGGGAATTCAGGGATTATTAAGAATCGTCAGAGTTGAACTGCTGACTTAGGTGTTTCTCTGGTTTCAGAAAAAGGACGTTAACAATGGTGATGGTAGTTAGGGATCGAACACACTTTAGCAACATTACATTTTTCCTTTGTCATCCCTGATCGACCGATAAGAGCCCTAATGAAACTAAAGTTTTGTACATTTTCAGCGACTCCGAATAACCCAGAACTGAACCAACAACCTACCACCAGTTGTTCCGAATTGCCCATTTCACAAGATATTCAATGTCGTTACCGAATTGGATACAACAAGTATATATCTGTGCGAATCTTATAATCAGATATTCTAAAAATTGATGCAAGAAGCAGGAATAGGCTTGCTAATAGGCATAGTTTACTCTGGCAATCCGCCATAATTGTCGCGTGGCACAAATCAAAACCTTCGTGTTGCAGAGTGCGGGCTATATCGCGAGAAAAGGTCATACAAAATCAAGTTCATTAAAGGATGTATAACAGATCATGTCTCGGTGCAGGCGTTAAGCTCAAGCTTGTCGGAGAACCTAACATCATCTTCAGTTGCTTCTGCAAGCATTGCTCTACGAGTATGAGGGCCCTTTTCGGTATGTGAGTATTAATTAATATTGGCAAGAATGTTGCGTTTATGCTGATTATGGTTGGTAGTATGCAAGATTCTCCCACAAAAATGTGACAGTTGTAGTTGGGAAACGGTCTGATCCAGCTCTGGATTACAGAAGACAATTTCAGCAGCCACTGAAAACACAAAGATTCTGCGGGAAATATGAATCATTTAATGGAAATTCCTATGCCTTAAAAATGAATGTGTTGCATGGCTCGAACACTGTTAATAGACAATAGATGAGTAATCTTGCTATAGGCATTTATCAGCTTACACAGAAAGCCTTCTACGAAGATCCGAGATTTAAGTATCACAAGGGCCAAGCTATTTCTTTTAGCTCGAGCAGGTACTATCATTTAAGTCGACGCCGGGAGTTCGGAAAAATAACCCTTCCACGTTGCATGTTGTATTACCAACAAAGCCTGTAGGAACAAAGCAGGTATGAAAAAGAAGGAAAGTCAACAACCAACTCAACGTCAAAGTGCGTACCAGACTCTGCATATCAAAAATTATGGTTAAATCCTTTCATTAGTTTCGTTCATTTCCAAACTGAACAATAACACTTGTAACCATCTAATGTTTTGTTCACTAGCCGCGTTTATGTGAACATTGTGGAGAGAAAACATGTCAGTTTAATTTGAATCTCATAGCTAAGCAGCCAACAAAAGTGTGAGGTTTGCTGAGCATCAAGGCAATCCAAATTGAACACGAAGACTTAATGTTTATTTAATTCGCAGCTGTTATGAAATCCGCAAGTAATCTGTCTCTACCGGAGATTGAGAGCCAAGTGTCCAGGCCGTTGCCAACTCATAATTTAGAATGAGTCATTATCGGAACCCTTTCCGGTCGCTACTTCCATGACTATTACTAGTCTCCGGATCATCCGAGTCGGCCCAACATAGCCAGCCAATCCGGACATGCCGAAGCTAGACTACCCGTGCCACCGATTTCACCTTCCAGTTGTCCAATGATGAGAGTACAATCTTAGCTTTTCTTAAGCTTGGCAATATTTTGCCCATGGCGATTTGATAAGTCGAATTTACCTTGAGACCTTCCATATAAAGAACTTCAACAGACGTCTCCTATCGCTAGTTAAACGGGAACGATCCATCTGCCATTTCCTAGATATAAATTCTTCGCAGCAGATAATTCTCACAAGTCTGCCCCCCTGACGAGAAAAAAGTGCCTCTTGTACTCAGCTCAATCAAAGCGTAACATACTGAATTCAGGATCCTCTCATCGCATCTTTAAAACTACGTTGGTCATATATTAAACATGACATCCAACCCGCCAGCAGCCTGTTGCACCAAAGGCTTTAAGCATGAAGGGCAGGCTCGTGGACGTATGGATAGCGTAGGAAATGTAGAGGCATATGTTGTCGAACCCGTGTCAACATCAGCATCTAATGACTATGGAATCGTCTAGTAAGAAAACCAAAGCTCTCTTACTCAGTTCAAGGTTAACTTATGGTCTAGTTTGACGGACGTTATTGGGCACAAATTGATAAACGCACATTTGGTCGCAGATCAATACGCTGACAATGGGTATACTACTTGACTGCTTCATCACTATTTAGAATATGCTGAGAGTAACCATAGATACGTTGTTTTAATGCCGGACCTTTTCGACGGTGACGGTGTACCTCTCAACTACGACCATGCGACTTTCAGTTTTGAAAAATGGACATTAGGGGAATTTGGATCTAATAAGACACCCCATACTCCACCAGTGATCGATCCAATTGTGGATGCGTGCATCGAGAGTCTACGAAATAAGTTCAAGTGCAAGGTAGGAGATCTATGAATACTTTAAAACAGATCTTAGCTCACGATCTATGTAGAAAGTTGCCTTAGTTGGATACTGCTTCGGCGCAAAATATGTTGTTCGATTCTTGGCTGATGATCGAGTCAGTGTTGGCTTTATTGCCCACCCAGCCGATATTAAGAAGGAAGAATTAGAGGCTATCAAAAGTCCGCTGGCTTTGGCGGCGGCAGAAACAGACTATGTGTTCCCCGCTAATCTACGACACGAATCCGAAGAAACACTCAAGAAGTCAGGAGTTGATTATCAAATAAATCTTTACTCCGGTGTTAATCATGGCTTTGCAGTCAGATGCGACTTGAAGCAGAGGGTGCAAAAGTTCGCAAAGGAGTCGGCATTTCACCAGGCCATTCAGTGGCTCGAGCATCACTTGAGCGAAAAGTGAAGATTAATCGTAGGAACACAAGAATAAAACAATTTTTATCTTCTTATTCTTTAGAACAGTAATCCTGTATGGCGTGACATTGTTTCCTATTGTAGTGTGACACTAATCAGTGTTTGTTACTGTGTTTGTGCGTGTTTTGTGAGATTCAGCGTAAAGCGTAGAAAATGATTTTGTAGCAACCAACTCTACGGCAATAGATATATTGAAAAAGGTAAATAGGTATGATTTCGCTAAAGAAAAGTAATTTATGCGGGCAACAAAATTGTTCCTGTCTCAGTTTAGCAAAGACTTTATCGTAAGACTATAGTACTAGGTCAAAAGTCTTGTCACAGCAACGCTTAGGCCTTATGCCCTCGCGAACTCTAAATTATGCACTCTAAATTTAACTACCTCTACACTACTAATATAAGAGCTTAAAGTTCTAATATTTCTACTAATTATTTACTTAATTATAAGTTATTAGACTACCACTATAATAAAATAATTGTAGCTACTAAGGCTATTTTAAAGATATATAAAGTTGCAGCTTAGTTTAATAAATTACAGTGCACTATATAGCGCATAATTAAGAGAAAGAATATAGATAGATCTTTAACTACTAAGGCTTAGTCTAGCTGCCTAGCTACTCTATTATATTATAAGAGGTGTCTATTATTTAAGATTAAAAAAAATACTTTAAAATTTAATATATAGATCTTTTAAAATAGGCTAGGTTCTGTATACTTAGCTAGGTTACTACTTATATTTTAAAAAGTACTATATATTAAGCACTTGCAGTAAAAGGATTATAGAAATATAAAGTAAAATATTATCTTAAAATTAACTTATATATAGTATAACTTTACTAAAAATAATATAATTAATAGAAAGGTTTAACTATAAAAAAGAAACTATAAAGTTTAGTTAAAAGTAGAGTATTATTTAAAGCTTAAGATATTCTACTAAGGAAGTTTTTTACCTCTATAATAAGAAATTTAAGTATAAGATAGTTAATAAAAAGACTACTTTATATAAGTAGGCTTAGATAGTTTAAAGTATAATTTAAGTAACTCTAAAAGGTTATGTTAGTAAGAGTCTTCTAGTATTAATAACTTATAATAGCACTTTACTATACAATAGTTATACAGCATATAGATACTATTAAGATTTTAAAGAGAGACTTATTTATTAGTTTTTTTTAGTTTTTTTGTTTTTTTTTT